>CM019718.1:49147952-49660452 GCA_009760885.1 Achatina immaculata
ATGGTGATGGAGTCTAAATCAGAAGTATTGCGCACAAACATAACACACATAGGCGCGCGCGCACGCACACTCACACGCACACACGTACAAACACACTCACATACACACACATACAAACACGCTCACACACACACACATCCTGCTGTTTAACTGGACTCATGGACTGAAAAAAAAGTGATGCCATGACCCGCCCTCAGCATCTCCACCACATCGGCTGCAAAAGAACACCTCTCACGATTTCAGGAAAATAAGTAGCAGAAGAAGAAGAAGAAGACTAAAAAAGCAAAAGGCAAAGATACAAGATGGCAGACAGGATAGTATATTGGAATGTCTCGGCTTGTCAGTACCTCGTCCTGCTGGAGTCCGAGGTTCGAGTCTCGGACTATTTTTCTTCTTGTCACGTCTAAAGTACAGTCTCTACTTTGAACGTTCTCCTGGCTGAGCATAAAACACTGTGCCTGTACTCTGTCACTCTCTTCCCGTCCTCTGGCGGACAAAATCTAGTACTGCCAATATCAGCCCATGTTGCTTCTGTTTAGAGCATTAACCAAATACTGTAACGACTTCGTATAGTTCATCACGAAATTCTGTTTTTCATCATCATCATCATCATCTTTCATTTCTTCTTCTTCTTCTTCCATTTCTTCTTCTTCTTCTTCTTCTCCCTGGAACTGTGAGCTGATGTTCTTTGCAGCCGATGCAGTGAAGATGTTAAGGAAAAACATTGTGTCGAACTGGGACCGGGTTTTTTGGGACTATTTTTTTCCCAAGGCCCTGGATGAAGCTATAAAGCAGGGAGAGAGCAGTACTTCTTTAACAGACTCCACCACCTTGGAGACTATGCCGATCCTTGCCCTATTAGTGAGATCTATTACTTGTGATACAAGTGAGGAGATGGGGCTGGGTTATGGCCGACTGTGTTTCACCAACCCTGACGCTAGCTTGTTAGCTATGGATCACTGACTCTTAAATTGGACAGTGTCTTAGCCCCATCAAACTACGCCGGCTGTTCTCTATCAGTTTTCTCTACTCAAGGCTCGATATTTCCCCCTTTTGGGCTAAATTTGTACCAGCAAGGCTGTCACCGTACATACTATAAAAATACCACCACATCCAGCACTATAGATATGTGTACATTCACCCAGTCACCACGTACACACCTTGTCTACTCCTAACATCACAAGCCTGCTGCATTGTACACCATGGTTTAGAAATCAGGGTCGCCTATTTTTCTGCCTATTTTGTTCTCGTAGCGTCCTTGCTCGACATGTTTGTGTGAATAAAACCTTTTTTTTTTTTTTTGGTAGGATTAAAAAAAACCGACCCTAGGAACATTCCAGTGATTGAATCCAAACAGACAAACACAAGAGACATTCAGTGCATACACAAATACAGCAACATATGATTTCTGTGTGTAGGGACATACATGCAAGTATATAAGACCTGCATACAAACAAGCGGCTGGGATAGCAAGACTTGTGGTAAAATTCAGTCTAGAAGGTTCAGCGAGAGAAGGTTTGTTCTTTGAAAGAGCCTGTAGCAGTGTCGGTGGGGGGGGGGGGGGAGGAGGGGATAATCGTGATCGTATGAAGCCTACAAATCTATACAGTCACATTAAAACTTGTCACTTTTCTTCTTCTTCTTCTTTTTCTTCTTTTTCTTTTTCTTCTTCTTCTTAGGTGAAGACGCTTTCCGTTTAGGGAATCAGTGACCCATAGTTGATATGAGAGAGAGAGAGAGAGAGGGGGGGAGAGAGAGGGGGGAGAGAGAAGGAGAGAGAGAGAGGGAGAGAGAGAGAGGGGGGAGAGAGAGAAGGAGAGAGGGAGAGAGAGGGAGAGGGGGAGAGAGAGAGAGGGAGAGAGAGAGGGAGAGAGAGAGGGAGAGAGAAGGAGAGTGAGAGAGGGCGAGAGAGAGAGAGGTAGAGACAGGGACAGAGATAAAGACTGAAACAGATAAAAAAAAAGTGACAGAGAGCGACACAAATACACAGAACGAACGAACATACTTTATTTTCAAAGGGACAAGTAAGAGTTGGGCACGCAGGCCCGTCTAACATTCTGCCCTTCATCATACAGCTTTCACTCAGTCACAGTCATTCAGCATTTGTTAATGAGCATTAATAATTATGAAGACACAATTAAATGATTACATAAATAAATAATAAACTTATCTCTTGTCCGTACAATCCGCACTCTGATTTAAGCAAAAACATGAAATAAACTTTCATTCTTACATTCATTCAAAACTAAAGTTTATAGAACAGCTGTTAAAAATTACAACAATCAAGCCATACTTTAAACTATTTATGGCTATGCTTAGGGAAGCATATAGTTCATATCAAACAGATGTTGACAATTTTGAAGTTATAAGAACGAATATTACTTGTAAGTATTATATAAGTTGGTAGGGCATTTCAAAGGTGGTCAGTTGAGTAAGAGAAGCTTTTTAAAAATATTTCGAGCCTTGTTTTTGGTAGAATACAATTGCTTAAGCGTTGACTGTGTTTTGGATTGGATTTGAACAACGAACACAGATAGGGTGGAGCATTGTGCGACAGAATTTTATGATTTAACTTGGCCTTGTTGAAAAGAAATCTCTTCTTGAGGGATAAAATATTAAGATGTTTGTCCTTATTTGTAATATGTGCTGCATGTTTGTCATCTATAAGCCTTACTGCTCTTTTTTAAAGTGAGTAAAGTCTTTTCATGTTTGACATGGAACGACCATCCCAGACTGTGGAACAGTAGTCCAAGTGTGTTTGTGTCTGTGATATGTAGTGTATTCTTCTGGTGTTTATGGCAAGAAAGTTTTTAGTTTCAATAAATTGGTAAACTTTTTGTGCAAAGAGTTAGATTGTCTACATGATGATTCCAGCTGAGGTGGTAGTCAATCATGAGACCTAGAGTTGTATGTTCACTAATATGTTCTATCTGTGAAGTTCCAGCATGGAGCTGTAGTGTTGTTGTTGGTCTATCTTGCTGTAATGAGCATGGATTTTGTTTTGCTTATGTATGAGCATTTTGTTGTTATTATTCCAGTTAATTAGACTATTTATTTCAATTTGAAGAGTTGATTCAAGGTTAATACAGTCATTGTCACTAGTGTAAACTGTACAGTCATCAGCAAAGAGGTCATTCATTCATTTGCATGTCCCTTGCGGAACTTTGCCTCCCAAACAGCACTTCTGTAGGCCTCTCGGTTGTGAGCAAGATGGCCTGCTACTGCTGCGTCCATTTGCAAGTCGTCAACGATTTCTTGCAGCCATCTTCGTTTTGGTCTTCCTCTTTTTCTTTTTCCCATTATGTATCCTTCCAATATGGTCTTCTCTACATTATCATTACGTTTAATGTGTCCAAAATATTTAAGTTTTCTCTCTTTAATCCTCTTTACTAGCCAGCCTTCTTCAATATTAAGCTCTTGTAGTATAGATATATTTGTTCTTTTTTGTGTCCACGATATTTGGAGAACTCTTCTGTAGCATTTACATTCAAAGGCATTTATGTGTTTCTCAGCTGTTTTGTTAAGTGTCCACGTCTCACAGGCATATGTTTCTATGGGAAAGATGAATGACCTTAAAAATCTTATTTTTGTAGTTCTGTCTGCTCCTCTCCACAGATTCTTTATTTGTTTTACTTTCTGAAGAGCAATAGATGTCCTCCTTTTTAAATTCCCTCACTGTATCTCCATTATTAGTTAGCAGTGATCCAAGATATTCAAAAGTCTCCACTTCTTCCAATTTTTCCTCATTAATATATATTTCAGCTGCCTTGTTTGTTTTGTCAGTTGTCATCAATTTAGTTTTCTTCGCATTAAGATAGAGGTTCTGCTCTTCGCTGTTCTTACGTACTGACATAATTAGTTTTTCCATTCCTTTTTGTGTTGTGGATAGTAACACTGTGTCATCAGCATATCTAATCTCTGGTACTTCATAACCTCCAAATGTTATGGCATCGTAATATTCTTTGTCTACATCTTCTCTAATATTCCTCATTATATTTTCAGTATACAAGTTAAATAAGTAGGGTGACAATATGCACCCCTGACTGACCCCTTGTTTTATGTCAAACCAAGTTATTCTTACTGCTGCTTGTTGGTCTAGATACAGCAGTGATGTTAATTGTACCAAATGTGTTGGAAATCCCATTTTTTCCATTATTTCCCAAAGTTTCTGGTGTTGTATACAATCAAATGCCTTTGAGTAGTCTATAAAGGATAAATATAGATTCACATTAAACTCTCTACATTTCTCTATTATTAATCTTAGATTGAATATATGATCTCTTGGTCCTCTTCCTTGCCTGAAACCAGCTTGGACCATATTGACTTCTTCTTCTATTTTCTTACGAAGTCTACCCATTATGATTTTTAACAGAATTTTACTGGCATGACTAATCAGGGCAACAGTTCTGTAGTTGGTGCATAATTTCAGGTTACCCTTTTTTGGCAGTGGTATGAATACAGTTCTTTTCCACTCTTTTGGCCAAATACCTGAATGCCATATCTTTTTGCACAGTGCATGATAGATTGTTGCACACTCCTTTCCTCCTGCTTTATTAAATTCAGCTGTTATCTCATCACATCCTGGTGATTTACCATTTTTCAGATTCTTTATTGCCCATAAAACTTCTTCTATTGTTGGTTCAGGTTCTTTCTCCTCCAATAATAATTCACACTGTTGATTTCTGTTTCCACAGTCGGTTGTTTCATACATTACTTTGCAATATTCCTTCCATCTTTCTAGAAGTTCCTCTGTCTCTGTCAAGGTATTCCCCATTTCATCACAAATTACATTTAGTTTAGGTGTGACATTTCTCGTCAATGTCTTCATTTCTTTAAACATTTCACTATCTCTTCCACACTTCTGATGTTCTTCTATTCTTTCACAACAATCTTGTATGTATTGTTTTTTGTCTTTTCTTATGTTTCTTCGTACTTCTTTTGTTAAAGTTTTATATTTCTCTTTGTTGTTGTTTGTCACTTTCCATTGCGTCTTCATTTCTCTACGTTGTTTTATCAGTTATAGTATACCTGCTGTAATCCATCCATTCTTTTGTGTTTTCTTTACTGGAACAATGTCTTTAGCTGTTGTTATTAAGATATCTTTGGCCTCAAAGAGGTCACAAGGTGATTTTTTTAGATGAAGTGGAAGATCATTGATGTAGATGGTGAAAAGGAGAGGAACAGGAATAGACCCTTGTGGAACGCCATTATCAACCACAGATAAACTTGACTTAGAGTTTTTGAGGGAAACTACCTGTCTTCTGTTGGAAAGAAAAGATGTAATTAGTTTTGTCAAGTCAGGGTGTAATTTATAACTATCAAACTTTCTAACTAAGATTTCATGATCTATCACGTCAAATGCCTTTTTTTAAGTCAACAACACAGCACCACATAATTTTTCATCGTTTATATTAGATAATCAATATTCTGTCATTTTTGTGAGAGCTGTATGGTAGGAATGTTTTGGTTTAAAACCTGACTGACAGTCAACAATCAAATCATTTTCTTGCATGTGTTGTAAGGTTGTTTTTTGTATGTATTTTTCTAGGGGTTTTGATAAAATTGATAGAATGGAAATTGGCTTATAGCTTGAGGGAATTTTCTCTGAACCAGATTTGAAAAGGTGTGTACTATCACCAACATTATTTATCTTGGCAGTAGACTGGTTAATGAAGGAGGCAACATCAGACAAACGCAGAGGATTACATTGGACCCTTGACACAGTGCTGGAAGACCTTGACTTTGCGGACGACATTTGTCTATTATCAAGCAGTCACAAAGATATGCAAGATAAAATAAACAAGTTAACCCAGAATGCAAACAACTTAGGACTAAAGATCAACGTAGGAAAGACAAAGTTAATGAAGCAAAATGTGAACAACAGAAACGTACTCAGAGTAGATAACAAGTTAGTGGAGGAGGTCAACGAATTTGTATACCTTGGCAGCAGAGTAGTAGAAAATGGAGACAGCACAGAGGACATCAACAGCAGACTTACTAGAGCAAACCAGGCTTTTGCAATGCTACAGAATATATGGAAATCAAATAAACTAAGCATAAATATGAAAATCAGGATATTTAAGAGTAATGTTCTAAGTGTACTACTCTATGGAAGTGAATGCTGGAAAATCACCAAAACCATAGAAAACAAGTTGAATTCTTTCCAGACTAAATGTTTACGTAGAATTAAAAAAAATATTTTGGCCAAACACGATAAGAAATAACATCTTATTGGCAGAAATGCAGATGAAACCACTGACAACAATTATTGAGGAAAGACGCTGGCGATGGTTGGGACATGTGCTCCGAATGACTGACAACTCACTACCAAAAATAGCACTAAGATGGACACCACAGGGGAGCAGAAGTAAGGGTAGACCAAAAGAGACATGGAGAAGAACAACAGAAAGGATGTTTAGCAATAGAGGGCTCACCTGGGCAAGAGCAGAAAAAAAGGCGAAAGACAGGCATTTGTGGAAAACCCTTGCGGAAGCCCCATGTGCCCTGGGCACTTAAGGTTCAGAGAGAGAGAGAGAGATTTGAAAAGGAGATATATTTTTGCAATTTTAAAAGCCTGAGGAAAATGACAATGTGCAATGCTCTGATTGTAAATGTATGTTAGTGTATCTGTAATTACTGGGGCTGAGTAGCGTAATATCTTGTTGCTGATTTCATCAAGTCCTGCTTTGTTGTTGTTCTTTAAAGATGAAAGATAATTGTAAACTTCACTAACTGACATGAAAGGAATACTGGGTTGGTTAAGATTTGCACATCTGCTACCTATAATTTATTTAATTCGCTTAAATCAAAAGTAGGGGTTTGGTAGTGAAGATTTTAAGATATTGACATCTTCTCTGAAGTGATTGCTGAACTCTTCACAAGTGGGAACATGATTATAACTCTGCAAGTCAGACTGCTTCCTCTTGTTTGCAAGAATATTAATTGCTTTCCAGACAGACTTACTGTATGATTTATTCTGAATTAGGCTCTCAAAATATTTTTTCTTTTCTTGCCTAAATAAGTACTGAACTCTATTTCTGAGGAATCGGTAGCTAATGCATTCCTTATTTTTGTGGGACTGATGTCTTTCCCTTATTCATTCATTTTCATGTCCCTTGCGGAACTTTGCCTCTCGAACAACACGCCCGTAGGCCACTCTGTTGTGAGCAGGATGACCTGCTGCTGATGCATCCATTTGCAGATCGTCAACGATGTCTTGCAGCCATCTTCGCCTTGGTCTTCCTCTCTTTCTTTTTCCCCTTATGTACCCCTCCAAAACGGTCTTCTCTAGACTATTATGAAGTCTTATGTGTCCAAAATATTTAAGTTTTCTACCCCGAATCCTCTTCACTAGCCAGCCCTCTTCAATATTAAGTTCTTGTAGTATAGATATATTTGTTCTTTTTTGTGTCCATGATATCTTTCCTTCATGACTTGAAATATCTCAAGTGTTATCCATGGAGACTTCACTTGGTGTTTAACTCTCACCTCCTTAACAGGAATATGCTTGTCAAATATGTCCCGAAAGATTTTATCCAGTATTCCAGGGCTTTATCTAGGTCAGTTAGTTGGTACACATGATCTCGACAGATAGATAGATAAAGAGAGAGAGAGAGAGAGAGAGAGGGAGAGAGAGAGAGAAAGAGAGAGAGAAAGAGGCAGAAAGAGCTACAAAGACAGACAGAGACACAATAGCAGGAACAGAGAGGGGGTGGGGTGGAGGTCGGGGCGGAGGAAATGACAAACAATACCGACCTCATTCCTGTCAAGTATGTTGACAGGTCACGAAATCTGTGAACTCCAGTGTCACGCCCTGTATCTACGTTAAAATTAAAAAAAAAAGAAGTCTAGTTCTCTAACTTTCCTTTTCTTCTTCTTGTAATTTAAGTGAGCTAAAAAAATCAATTGACAAATTTCTTAAGTGCGTTATGGCCAATGGTTTTCTTTTCTTTCCAAGGCGAGATTTTGCACAATGTAAAGATGGCGATTAGTTAGTTCAAGACCTTTCAAGAAAAGGTAGTAGAGAAGAAGTTTATATTGTCGAATCTTCTTTAAGAACGTTTCTTTAATAGAAATTTTTTTGTCTTTGGATCATTTATCTCCACGTTAACATCGTCTATGCCTGCAATAGCATTTTTATTTTCTAATAAGAATTGTAAGGCTATCTAACAAATCTACATTGAATGTGCTCTTTCTGTCTACACGCTGACATGTCTAGTTAAATCTGTTTTGATTTCACGCAAAGTTGCCGTAAAACGAGGTAGCCCGATTTACGATGACGTATTCTGGCCTTAAAACGTGAACATTTTCAGCGTGGAGTATTTAAACTAAGTTAATAATGTCGGATCTATCGTGTCCTAGTTTCTATTCTATGTTTACAAATCCGTCCCTGTACCCCTCCCCCCACAACCACCAAACACTTCCCTACCCCTCCACCCACCTACTACACACCAACACTAACTGAACAGGTTTCTGTAGCACCAAAGAATCGGTCATCTTTTTTAACATTTTAAGAATCCCTGGTCTCTTTCTTCAGACTAATATATAGCTGTATGTACGTATATTACGGGAAAAAAAGATAAACTCCAGTGATCAAGACTGCTACAACAAATTTTATTGTTTAAAGGCAACATTCTCTTTATGATACAACATTTAATAGTGATACACAATCGGAATCCTGCATGCTGTATTTATCATGATAATTCCAAAGTAATTCTCAGATATTACAGGCAATACTGGCATAATAAATGTATTTGTATCTGCTAACTAATGGATCTCAAACTGTTAAGTTCATGGTACACAGCTGTTAAAAATATATATATATATATATTGCTACAAATTATTTGACCAGCATGATTATTTTTACAAACTCTGTTATTTAGAGATAACGAGAAGGATTTCTGAAGGTCGTTACTTACATTGGTTAGGTCCACCAAGAATAGATGTAAATGAAAGGTCTAAGCATGTGTCTTGTTTCCCTATTTTTAATGATCACACAGCTTTGTTCTCCGGTATCTTTCAATATGATACATTTTCGAAAGATTCCTGTGTTTTATTCTACATTTATTCTAATATTTTATCTACATTTGCATGCTACAAATACAGTACTGAATAATAACAATCCAGATCGAGATTTGTGGTGGCAGTTGGAGGCGGACTGTTACGTTCTTCAAGAAAGTTCAACTTCACGTCCGAGAATGTCCAAGGAAGTAGTTGAAGGCAGTGGTGGATGTACTTGAGAAGCTACATAATTTTTATTTGCTGGCGAGTTTGGAATTTTTACTGGGTTATTGAAACTAAATACAGAAACTAGTATGGTGAGGGTCGATGTCTTGTTGTTTCATGTCCAAGTTTAACCTGGGATATCTCAACCATAATACACGGGGTTATTGCCCAGGTTGTTGTTGTTCTGGTTTCCGGTCAACAGTCCAAGGATGAGAGGCCCCCCGCCACCACCGCCGCCACCACCGCCTCCTCCTCCGCCGCCTCCGCCGCCGGAGTGGTGGCGATGATGGCCCGTGTGGTGGTGACGATGATGATGATGATGATGTGAGGCCACATCAGCGAGGAGACTGAAGACGACAAGAACGAGAAAAATGAGGCTGGATGTTGTGGTCTTCATGGCGGAGAGTATCTTCAGTCGCGGAACTCTCGCTCTGAGCTCGGTCACCTGGATGTATACCACAGGCAGCTTCCACTGAAAGCAGTGATGTAGCAGCGACGTTAATATTCCTGTGCTCGTATTTATACCAAACTCAAGGATCAGCTCAATTCACTGGCGCACGAACTTCCGTCTACCATTACAACTCTGCCGCTGTAGAAACAGCTGTAGCAACGCTGCCATAACCGGATTGTTTTTGCATTTGGAAGTGTCAACATTTCTCCATTTATCTGCTATTGATAACTTCTATCCTCCATTAGCCGAGATGTTTTTGAGCTAAATATTCCCTTGTCGTTACAAGATTGCTTTAAATAATAATCGTTTTGTCCCGTGTCACGTCTAAAACGTGATCAGTGATGAGGATTTAAGTACTGTGACCTTCTTTCCCTTGTATTAAGAGCAACAAAACGTGTGTAGACGTCGCCGACAAAGCGGTTTTCGATGATCTACTGCAGCTATTGCAGCTAAGGCAAGAGTGAAAGAACGCCAACAATGCAATGATACAATGGATGGTACGTTTGGTTTTGATCTTCCTATAGATCACAAACTGGCATCTCGTTCTATTTTTGCAGAGGTCACCCAAGTGTTTCTCGTTAACAGATGCAAATTCATTAATTTAACACTGCGATTTCTTAATCAACAGCGAAACTCGGAACGTGAACATGAGTCGTGTGTGGATGAATTGAGTGGATGTTTCAGGTTAGTATAAAAACTGAGAGAGGAACTTTAACATCATTCTTGCTGACGGCTCTCTGAGGTGGTTGTTGTGTACATTCAGGTGATCGAGCCCAGAGCGAGAGCCCAAGGACAGAAGATGTACTCCGCCGTGAAGATGATAACATTCAGTCTGGTTTTTCTGGCTCTTGTCCTGTCCAGCCTAATCGCTGATGTGGCCAGTGCTCACTCTATGCACCATCACCACCACCATACTCACACTGGTCATCACTCTATGCACCATCACCACCACCATACTCACACTGGTCATCACGAACATTCTCACTCGCACTCGCACAAACATAATCACTACCACTCTGGAAGCTACAGCAGCGGCGGCGGCAGCGGGGGCAGCGGCGGACTGGCAAATCTCTTACCCTTCCTTCTAGGATTGTTGACAGCAAATCAGAACAACAACAACAACCTGGGGCAACAGGGAAACAACGTCGTGGCCGGTGGTGGAGCCATCCTAGGTTAAATTTCGCCATGGATACAGAAAGACATTTGTGGACATTTTCTTTCCCGGGATTCTCAAGGTCAAAAACTGTTTTTAAAACTTCTTATTTATTTTCGCTACTTGGATTCAGTTATCTGTCACAAAGTACAAACAAGTGTTCAACATCAAACTTCTAGTATCTGATGTATCTTCAAACATCAGACTATATAGCTTCTGATGTATCTTCAAACATCAAACTATAGTTTCTGATGTATCTTCAGTACCGTCGTCTTTTATTTCTTATTTAAGACATTCTCAATTGTTAGTTTTGATATCTTGGAGGAAGGTAGCAGTTTGGCTTAAGTTGTTGCTATTGTCAGACTGGATTCATATTTTTCACCACTTTATTTTTATTATGAACTTGTAGACACAAATAATGAAGTAAATGTAGACTAACTTACAGGAAACTTTCGATAACCTACTATGCAGAAAGATAAGTGTGACAAAGAAAAAGATTTACGGTAATTAAAAAGGAAGGCCATTATACAAGAGCCTCATCTTTTGAATCATTTCCATGTCTTTGGTGGACGTACTTGATGCGAATAGGAATCTTGAGAAAGTATTCTTGTTTACCTCGATATAACAGTTGTTCTCAAACTGTATGCTTAGTGTCAGATATGTGCTGTACAGTTAACCAGTTTATTTTTTACATATTCATATACCGTGTGCTGAGAATTGTTCTAGAGTCATTGGTGAGTAACAGAAACATATTTTCAGTTACTTTGTTCTGCTGATGCTTGTTAACCTGGGACTTGCTATACAGCTGTAATGATAAATTTCTCCCGCAGAACTTTCGTTTTCTTTTTGTTTTTTTTTTAGTAATATCAAATATGTTTTTATGGATGGGAAAGTGCTTTTTAACCAATAAATTCGAAATAGTCATGAATATTCTGGCTTATCTTTTGTTTGTCTGCACAAATGAACAATGTACTGGTGAGAAAGACGCTGTCCGAGTGGCAAATAGCCCCATGTTTGGTGAACCACGGCTGATCAAGACCCTGTCCTACCTCTCCGCTTGTACCCCATGGCTAGCCTGGCTAACGGGGTAGGAGTTGCCATAGCTCTCATGGTGATGGAGTCTAAATCAGAAGTATTGCGCACAAACATACACACACAGGCGCGCGCGCACGCACACTCACACGCACACACATACAAACACACTCACATACACACACATACAAACACGCTCACACACACACACATCCTGCTGTTTAACTGGACTCATGGACTGAAAAAAAAAGTGATGCCATGACCCGCCCTCAGCATCTCCACCACATCGGCTGCAAAAGAACACCTCTCACGATTTCAGGAAAATAAGTAGCAGAAAAAGCAGAAGAAGACTAAAAAGGCAAAAGGCAAAGATACAAGATGGCAGACAGGATAGTATATTGGCCTGTCTCGGCTTGTCAGTACCTCGTCCTGCTGGAGTCCGAGGTTCGAGTCTCGGACTGTTTTTCTTCTTCTCACGTCTAAAGTACAGTCTCTACTTTGAACGTTCTCCTGGCTGAGCATAAAACACTGTGCCTGTACTCTGTCACTCTCTCCCCGCCCTGTGGCGGACAAAATCTAGTACAGCCAATATCAGCCCATGTTGCTTCTGTTTAGAGCATTAACCAAATACTGTAACGACTTCGTATAGTTCAGCACGAAATTCTGTTTTTCATCATCATCATCATCATCTTTCATTTCTTCTTCTTCTCTTTCCATTTCTTCTTCTTCTTCTTCATCTTCTCCCTGGAACTGTGAGCTGATGTTCTTTGCAGCCGATGCAGTGAAGATGTTAAGGAAAAACATTGTGTTGAACTGGGACCGGGTTTTTTGGGACTATTTTTTTCCCAAGGCCCTGGATGAAGCTATAAAGCAGGGATAGAGCAGATCTTCTTTAACAGACTCCACCACCTTGGAGACTATGCCGATCCCTGCCCTATTAGCCAGATCTATTACTTGTGATACAAGTGAGGAGATGGGGCTGGGTTATGGCCGTCTGTGTTTCACCAACCCTGACGCTAGCTTGTTAGCTATGGATCACTGACTCTTAAATTGGACAGTGTCTTAGCCCCATCAAACTACGCCGGCTGTGCTCTATCAGTTTTCTCTACTCAAGGTTCGGTATTTCCCCCTTTTGGGCTAAATTTGTACCAGCAAGGCTGTCACCGTACATACTATAAAAATACCACCACATCCAGCACTATAGATATGTGTACATTCACGCAGTCACCACGTACACACCTTGTCTGCTCCTAATATCCATGTCTTTGGTGGACGTACTTGATGCGAATAGGAATCTTGAGAAAGTATTCTTGTTTACCTCGATATAACAGTTGTTCTCAAACTGTATGCTTAGTGTCAGATATGTGTGCTGTACAGTTAACCAGTTTATTTTTTACATATTCATATACCGTGTGCTGAGAATTGTTCTAGAGTCATTGGTGAGTAACAGAAACATATTTTCAGTTACTTTGTTCTGCTGATGCTTGTTAACCTGGGACTTGCTATACAGCTGTAATGATAAATTTCTCCCGCAGAACTTTCGTTTTCTTTTTGTTTTTTTTTTAGTAATATCAAATATGTTTTTATGGATGGGAAAGTGCTTTTTAACCAATAAATTCGAAATAGTCATGAATATTCTGGCTTATCTTTTGTTTGTCTGCACAAATGAACAATGTACTGGTGAGAAAGACGCTGTCCGAGTGGCAAATAGCCCCATGTTTGGTGAACCACGGCTGATCAAGACCCTGTCCTACCTCTCCGCTTGTACC
Source organism: Achatina immaculata (assembly GCA_009760885.1). Classification (NCBI taxonomy): domain Eukaryota; kingdom Metazoa; phylum Mollusca; class Gastropoda; order Stylommatophora; family Achatinidae; genus Lissachatina; species Lissachatina immaculata. Next base: position 49,161,583 of record CM019718.1, read on the forward strand.
CCATGGCTAGCCTGGCTAACGGGGTAGGAGTTGCCATAGCTCTCATGGTGATGGAGTCTAAATCAGAAGTATTGCGCACAAACATACACACACACAGGCGCGCGCGCATGCACACTCACACGCACACACATACAAACACACTCACATACACACACATACAAACACGCTCACACACACACACATCCTGCTGTTTAACTGGACTCATGGACTGAAAAAAAAAGTGATGCCATGACCCGCCCTCAGCATCTCCACCACATCGGCTGCAAAAGAACACCTCTCACGATTTCAGGAAAATAAGTAGCAGAAAAAGCAGAAGAAGACTAAAAAGGCAAAAGGCAAAGATACAAGATGGCAGACAGGATAGTATATTGGAATGTCTCGGCTTGTCAGTACCTCGTCCTGCTGGAGTCCGAGGTTCGAGTCTCGGACTGTTTTTCTTCTTCTCACGTCTAAAGTACAGTCTCTACTTTGAACGTTCTCCTGGCTGAGCATAAAACACTGTGCCTGTACTCTGTCACTCTCTCCCCGCCCTGTGGCGGACAAAATCTAGTACAGCCAATATCAGCCCATGTTGCTTCTGTTTAGAGCATTAACCAAATACTGTAACGACTTCGTATAGTTCAGCACGAAATTCTGTTTTTCATCATCATCATCATCATCTTTCATTTCTTCTTCTTCTCTTTCCATTTCTTCTTCTTCTTCTTCATCTTCTCCCTGGAACTGTGAGCTGATGTTCTTTGCAGCCGATGCAGTGAAGATGTTAAGGAAAAACATTGTGTTGAACTGGGACCGGGTTTTTTGGGACTATTTTTTTCCCAAGGCCCTGGATGAAGCTATAAAGCAGGGATAGAGCAGATCTTCTTTAACAGACTCCACCACCTTGGAGACTATGCCGATCCCTGCCCTATTAGCCAGATCTATTACTTGTGATACAAGTGAGGAGATGGGGCTGGGTTATGGCCGTCTGTGTTTCACCAACCCTGACGCTAGCTTGTTAGCTATGGATCACTGACTCTTAAATTGGACAGTGTCTTAGCCCCATCAAACTACGCCGGCTGTGCTCTATCAGTTTTCTCTACTCAAGGTTCGGTATTTCCCCCTTTTGGGCTAAATTTGTACCAGCAAGGCTGTCACCGTACATACTATAAAAATACCACCACATCCAGCACTATAGATATGTGTACATTCACGCAGTCACCACGTACACACCTTGTCTGCTCCTAATATCACAAGCCTGCTGCATTGTACACCATGGTTAAGAAATCAGGGTAAATCTATTTTTCTCCCCATTTTGTTCTTGTAGCGTCCTTGCTCGACATGTTTGTGTGAATAAAACCTTTTTTTTTTTTTGGTAGGGATTAAAAAAAACGACCCTGGGAACATTCCAGTGATTGAATCCAAACAGACAAACAAAAGAGACATTCAGTGCATACACAAATACAGCAACATATGATTTCTGTGTGTAGGGACATTCATGCAAGTATATAAGACCTGCATACAAACAAACGGCTGGGATAGCAAGACTTGTGGTAAAATTCAGTCTAGAAGGTTCAGCGAGAGAAGGTTTGTTCTTTGAAAGAGGCTGTAGCAGTGTTGCGGGGGGGGGGGGGGGGTGGGGGGGGGGATAATCGTGATCGTCTGAAGCCTACAAGTCTATACAGTCACATTAAAACTTGTCACTTTTCTTCTTCTTCTTCTTTTTCTTCTTTTTCTTTTTCTTTTTCTTCTTTTTCTTCTTTTTCTTTTTCTTCTTCTTCTTAGGTGAAGACGCTTTCCGTTTAGGGAATCAGTGACCCATAGTTGATATGAGAGAGAGAGAGAGAGGGGGGGAGAGAGGGAGAGAGAGAGAGGGAGAGAGAGAGAGGGAGAGAGAGAGGGAGAGAGAGAGAGGGAGAGAGAGAGAGAGAGGAGAGAGAGAGGGAGAGGGAGAGAGAGAGGGAGAGAGAGAGAGAGGGAGAGAGAGAGAGAGAGGGAGAGGGGGAGAGAGAGAGAGAGGTAGAGACAGGGACAGAGACAGAGACTGAAACAGATAAAAAAAAGTGACAGAGCGACACACACACACAGAACGAACGAACATACTTTATTTTCAAAGGGATAAGTAAGAGTTGGGCAGGCAGGCCCGTCTAACATTCTGCCCTTCATCAGACAGCTATCACTCAGTCACAGTCATTCAGCATTTGTTAATGAGCATTAATAATTATGAAGACACAATTAAATGATTACATAAATAAATAATAAACTTATCTCTTGTCCGTACAATCCGCACTCTGATTTAAGCAACATCATAAAATAAACTTGCATTCTTACATTCATTCAAAACTAAAGTTTATAGAAAAGCTGTTAAAAATTACAATAATCAAGCCATACTTTAAACTATTTTAGGCTATGCTTAGGGAAGCATATAGTTCATATCAAACAGATGTTGACAATTTTGAAGTTATAAGAATGAATATTACTTGTAAGTTTTATATAAGTTGGTAGGGCATTTCAAAGGTGGGCAGCTGAGTAAGAGAAGCTTTTTTAAAATATTTCAAGCCTTGGTTTTGGTAGAATACAATTGCTTAAGCGTTGACTGTGTTTTGGATTGGATTTAAACAACGAACACAGTTAGGGTGGAGCATTGTGCGACAGAATTTTATGATTTAACTTGGCCTTGTTGAAAAGAAATCTCTTCTTGAGGGATAAAATATTAAGATGTTTGTCATTATTTGTAATATGTGCTGCATGTTTGTCATCTATAAGCCTTACTGCTGTTTTTTAAAGTGAGTAAAGTCTGTTCATGTTTGACATGGAACGACCATCCCAGACTGTGGAACAGTAGTCCAAGTGTGTTTGTGTCTGTGATATGTAGTGTATTCTTCTGGTGTTTATGGCAAGAAAGTTTTTAGTTTTAATAAATTGGTAAACTTTTTGTGCAATGATTTAGATTGTCTACATGATGATTCCAGCTGAGGTAGTGGTCAATCATGAGACCTAGAGTTGTATGTTCACTAATATGTTCTATCTGTGAAGTTCCAGCATGGAGCTGTAGTGTTGTTGTTGGTCTATCTTGCTGTAATGAGCATGGATTTTGTTTTGCTTGTGTATGAGCATTTTGTTGTTATTATTCCAGTTAATTAGACTATTTATTTCAATTTGAAGAGTTGACTCAAGATTAATACAGTCATTGTCACTAGTGTAAACTGTACAGTCATCAGCAAAGAGGTCATTCATTCATTTGCATGTCCCTTGCGGAACTTTGCCTCTCAAACAGCACTCCTGTAGGCCTCTCGGTTGAGATCAAGATGGCCTGCTGCTGCTGCGTCCATTTGCAGATCGTCAACGATTTCTTGCAGCCATCTTCGTTTTGGTCTTCCTCTTTTTCTTTTTCCCATTATGTATCCTTCCAATATCTCTCTCTCTCTCTCTCTGAACCTTAAGTGCCCAGGGCACATGGGGCTTCCGCAAGGGTTTTCCACAAATGCCTGTCCTTCGCCTTTTTTTCTGCTCTTGCCCAGGTGAGCCCTTTATTGCTCAACATCCTTTCTGTTGTTCTTCTCCATGTCTCTTTTGGTCTACCCTTACTTCTGCTCCCCTGTGGTGTCCATCTTAGTGCTATTTTTGGTAGTGAGTTGTCAGTCATTCGGAGCACATGTCCCAACCATCGCCAGCGTCTTTCCTCAATAATTGTTGTCAGTGGTTTCATCTGCATTTCTGCTAATAAGATGTTATTTCTTATGGTGTTTGGCCAAAATATTTTTCTAATTTTTTTTCTAATTCTTCGTAAACATTTAGTCTGGAACCTTCCAATATGGTCTTCTCTAAATTAACATTACGTTTAATGTTTCCAAAATATTTGACTTTTCTCTCTTTAATCCTCTTTACTAGCCAGCTTTCTTCAATATTAAGCTCTTGTAGTATATATATATTTGTTCTTTTTTGTGTCCACGATATTTGGAGAACTCTTCTGTAGCATTTACATTCAAAGGCATTTATGTGTTTCTCAGCTGTTTTGTTAAGTGTCCACGTCTCACAGGCATATGTTGCTATGGGAAAGATGCGTGACCTTAAAAATCTTATTTTTGTAGTTCTGTCTGCTCCTCTCCACAGATTCTTTATTTGTTTTACTTTCTAAGAGCAATAGATGTCCTCCTTTTTAAATTCCCTCATTGTATCTCCATTATTAGTTAGCAGTGATCCAAGATATTCAAAACTCTCCACTTCTTCCAATTTTTCCTCATTGATATATACTTCAGCTGCCTTGTTTGTTTTGTCAGTTGTCATTAATTTAGTTTTCTTCGCATTAAGATAGAGATTCTGCTCTTCGCTGTTCTTACATACTGACATAATTAGTTTTTCCATTCCTTTTTGTGTTGTGGACAGTAATACTGTGTCATCAGCATATCTAATCTCTGGTACTTCATAACCTCCAAATGTTATGGCATCGTAATATTCTTTGTCTACATCTTCTCTAACATTCCTCATTATATTTTCAGTATACAAGTTAAATAGGTAGGGTGACAATATGCACCCCTGACGGACCCCTTGTTTTAGGTCAAACCAAGTTATTCTTACTGCTGCTTGTTGGTCTAGATACAGCAGTGATGTTAATTGTACCAAATGTGTTGGAAACCCCATTTTTTCCATTATTTCCCAAAGTTTCTGGTGTTGTACACAATCAAATGCCTTTGAGTAGTCTATAAAGAATAAATATACATTCACATTAAACTCTCTGCATTTCTCTCTTATTAATCTTAGATTGAATATATGATCTCTTGATCCTCTTCCTTGCCTGAAACCAGCTTGGACCATATTGACTTCTTCTTCTGTTTTCTTACGAAGTCTACTCATTATGATTTTTAACAGAATTTTACTGGCATGACTAATCAGGGCAACAGTTCTGTAGTTTGTGCATAATTTCAGGTTACCCTTTTTTGGCAGTGGTATGAATATAGTTATTTTCCATTCTTTTGGCCAAATACCTGAATGCCATATCTTTTTGCACAGTGCATGATAGATTGTTGCACACTCCTTTCCTCCTGCTTTATTAAATTCAGCTGTTATCTCATCAGATCCTGGTGATTTACCATTTTCAGATTCTTTATTGCCCATAAAACTTCTTCTATTGTTGGTTCAGGTTCTTTCTCCTCCAATAATAATTCACACTGTTGATTTCTGTTTCCACAGTCGGTTGTTTCATACATTCCTTTGCAATATTCCTTCCATCTTTCTAGAATTTCCTCTGTCTCTGTCAAGGTATTCCCCATCTCGTCACAAATTACATTTAGCTTAGGTGTGACATTTCTCGTCAATGTCTTCATTTCTTTAAACATTTCACTATCTCTTCCACACTTCTGATGTTCTTCTATTCTTTCACAACAATCTTGTATGTATTGTTTTTTTGTCTTTTCTTATGTTTCTTCGTACTTCTTTTGTTAAAGTTTTATATTTCTCTTTGTTGTTGTTTGTCACTTTCCATTGCGTCTTAATTTCTCTACGTTGTTTTATCAGTTATAGTATACCTGCTGTAATCCATCCATTCTTTTGTGTTTTCTTTACTGGAACAATGTCTTTAGCTGTTGTTATTAAGATATCTTTGGCCTCAAAGAGGTCACAAGGTGATTTTTTAGATGAAGTGGAAGATCATTGATGTAGATGGTGAAGAGGAGAGGAACAGGAATAGACCCTTGTGAAACGCCATTATCAACCACAGATAAACTTCTTAGAGTTTTTGAGGGAAACTACCTGTCTTCTGTTGGAAAGAAAAGATGTAATTAGTTTTGTCAAGTCAGGTGTAATTTATAAGTATCACACTTTCTAACTAAGATTTCATGATCTATCATGTCAAAAGCCTTTTTTTTTAAGTCAACAAGACAGCACCACATAATTTTTCATCGTTTATATTAGATAATCAATATTCTGTCATTTTTGTGAGAGCTGTGTGGTAGGAATGTTTTGGTTTAAAACCTGACTGACAGTCAACAATCAAATCATTTTCTTGCATGTGTTGTAAAGTTGTTTTTTGTATGTGTTTTTCTAGGGGTTTTGATAAAATTGATAGAATGGAAATTGGCTTATAGCTTGAGGGAATTTTCTCTGAACCAGATTTGAAAAGGGGATATATTTTTGGAATTTTAAAAGCCTGCGGAAAATGACAATATGCAATGCTCTGATTGTAAAAGTAAGTTAGGGTATCTGTAATTATTGGGGCTGAGTAGCGTAATATCTTGTTGCTAATTTCATCAAGTCCTGCTTTGTTGTTGTTCTTTAAAGATGAAAGATAATTGTAAACTTCACTAACTGACATGAAAGGAATACTGGGTTGCTTTAGATTTGCACATCTGCTACCTATAATTTATTTAATTCGCTTAAATCAAAAGTAGGGGTTTGGTGGTGAAAATTTTAAGATATTGACATCTTCTCTGAAGTGATTGCTGAACTCTTCACAAGTGGGAACATGATTATAACTCTGCAAGTCAGACTGCTTCCTCTTGTTTGCAAGAATATTAATTGCTTTCCAGACAGACTTATTGTATGATTTATTCTGAATTAACCTCTCAAAATAATTTTTCTTTTCTTGCCTAATTAAGTACTGAACTATATTTCTGAGGAATCGGTAGCTAATGAATTCCTTATTTTTGTGGGCCTGATGTCTTTCCCTTATTCATTCATTTTCATGTCCCTTGCAGAACTTCGCCTCTCGAAAAACACGCCCGTAGGCCACTCTGTTCTGAGCAGGATGACCTGCTGCTGATGCATCCATTTGCAGATCGTCAACGATGTCTTGCAGCCATCTTCGCCTTGGTCTTCCTCTCTTTCTTTTTCCCATTATGTACCCCTCCAAAACGGTCTTCTCTAGACTATTATGACGTCTTATGTGTCCAAAATATTTCAGTTTTCTACCCCGAATCCTCTTCACTAGCCAGCCCTCTTCAATATTAAGTTTTTTAGTATAGATATATTTGTTCTTTTTGTGTCCATGATATCTTTCCTTCATGACTTGAAATATCTCAAGTGTTATCCATGGAGACTTCACTTGGTGTTTAACTCTCACCTCCTTAACAGGAATATGCTTGTCAAATATGTCCCGAAAGGTTTTTATCCAGTATGCCAGGGCTTTATCTAGGTCAGTTAGTTGGTACACATGATCTCGACAGACAGATAGATAAAGAGAGAGAGAGAGAGAGAGAGAGAAAGAGGCAGAAAGGGCGACAAAGATAGACAGAGACACAATGGCAGGAACAGAGAGGGGGTGGGGTGGAGATCGGGACGGAGGAAATGACAAATAATACCGACCTCATTCCTGTCAAGTATGTTGACAGGTCACGAAATCTGTGAACTCCAGTGTCACGCCCTGTATCTACGTTAAAATAAAAAAAAAAAAGAAGGCTAGTTCTCTAACTTTCCTTTTCTTCTTCTTGTAATTTAAGGGATCTAAAGAAATCAATTGACAAATTTCTTAAGTGCGTTATGGCCAATGGTTTTCTTTTCTTTCCAAGGCGAGATTTTGCACAATGTAAAGATGGCGATTAGTTAGTTCAAGACCTTTCAAGAAAAGGTAGTAGAGAAGAAGTTTATATTGTCGAATCTTCTTTAAGAACGTTTCTTTAATAGAAATTTTTTTGTCTTTGGATCATTTATCTCCACGTTAACATCGTGTACGCCTGCAATACCAGTTTTAATTTCTAATAAGAACTGTAAGGCTGTCTAACAAATCTACATTGAATGTGCTCTTTCTGTTTACACGCTGACATGTCTAGTTAATTCTGTTTTGATTTCACGCAAAGTTGCCGTAAACCGAGGTAGCCCGATTTACGATGACGTATTCTGGCCTTAAAACGTGAACATTTTCAGCGTGGAGTATTTAAGCTAAGTTAATAATGTCGGATCTATCGTGTCCTAGTTTCTATTCTATGTTTACAAATCTGTCCCTGTACCCCTCCCCCCACAACCACCAAACACTTCCCTACCCCTCCACCCACCTACTACACACCAACACTAACTGAACAGGTTTCCGTAGCACCAAAGAATCGGTCATCTTTTTTAACATTTTAAGAATCCCTGGTCTCTTTCTTCAGACTAATATATAGCTGTATGTACGTAGATTACGGGAAAGAAAGATAAACTCCAGTGATCAGGACTGCTACAACAAATTTTATTGTTTAAAGGCAACACTCTCTTTATGATACAACATTAATAGTGATACACAATCGGAATCCTGCATGCTGTATTTATCATGATAATTACAAAGTAAGTCTCAGATATTACAGGCAATACTGGCATAATAAATGTATTTGTGTCTGCTAACCAATGGATCTCAAACTGTTAAGTTCATGGTACACAGCTGTTAAATATATATATATATATATATATATATATTGCTACAAATTATTTGACCAGCACGATAATTTTTACACACTCTGTTATTTAGAGATAACGAGAAGGATTTCTGAAGGTCGTTACTTACATTGGTTAGGTCCACCAAGAATAGATGTAAATGAAAGGTCTAAGCATGTGTCTTGTTTCCCTATTTTTAATGATCACACATCTTTGTTCTCCGATATCTTTCAATATGATAAATTTTCTAAAGATTCCTGTGTTTTATTCTACATTTATTCTAATATTTTATCTACATTTGCATGCTACAAATACAGTACTGAATAATAACAATCCAGATCGAGCTTTGTGGTGGCAGTTGGAGGCGGACTGTTACGTTCTTCAAGAAAGTTCAACTTCACGTCCGAGACTGTCCAAGGAAGTAGTTGAAGGCAGTGGTGGATGTACTTGAGAAGCTACATAATTTTTATTTGCTGGCGGGTTTGGAATTTTTACTGGGTTATTGAAACTAAATACAGAAACTAGTATGGTGAGGGCCGATGTCTTGTTGTTTCATGTCCAAGTTTAACCTGGGATGTCTCAACCATAATACACCTGGTTATTGCCCAGGTTGTTGTTGTTTTGGTTTCCGGTCAACAGTCCAAGGATGAGAGGCCCCCCGCCACCACCGCCTCCTCCGCCGCCGCCTCCGCCGCCGGAGTGGTGGCGATGATGGCCCGTGTGGTGGTGACGATGATGATGATGATGTGAGGCCACATCAGCGAGGAGACTGAAGACGAAAAGAACGAGAAAAATGAGGCTGGTTGTTGTGGTCTTCATGACGGAGAGTATCTTCAGTCGCGAAACTCTCGCTCTGAGCTCGGTCACCTGGATGTATACCACAGGCAGCTTCCACTGAAAGAAGTGATGTAGCAGCGACGTTAATATTCCTGTCCTCGTATTTATACCAAACTGAAGGATCAGCTCAGTTCACTGGCGCACGAACTTCCGTCTACCATTACAACTCTGCCGCTGTAGAAACAGCTGTAACAAAACTGCCAAAACCGGATTGTTTTTGCATTTGGAAGTGACAACATTTCTCTATTCATCTGCTATTGATAACTTCTATCCTCCATTAGCCGGGATGTTTTGGAACTAAATCTTCCCTTGTCGTTACAAGATTGCTTTAAATAATAATCGTTTTGTCCCTCGTCACGTCTAAAACGTGATCAGTGATGAGGATTTAAGTACTGTGACCTTCTTTCCCTTGTATTAAGAGCAACAAAACGTGTGTAGACGTCGCCGACAAAGCGGTTTTCGATGATCTACTGCAGCTATTGCAGCTAAATCAAGAGTGAAAGAACGCCAACAATGCAGTGATACAATGGATGGTACGTTTGGTTTTGATCTTCGCACAGATCTCAAACTGGCATCTCGTTCTATTTTTGCAGAGGTCACTCAAGTGTTTCTCGTTAACAGATGCAAAGTCATTAATTTAACACTGCGATTTCTAAATCAACAGCGAAACTCGGAACGTGAACATGAGTCGTGTGTGGATGAATTGAGTGGATGTTTCAGGTTAGTATAAAAATTGAGAGCGGAATTTTAACATCATTCTTGCTGACGGCTCTCTGAGGTGGCTGTTGTATACATCCAGGTGATCGAGGCCAGAGTGAGAGCCCAAGGACAGGAGTTGTACTCCGCCGTGAAGATGATAACATTCAGTCTAGTTTTTTTGGCTCTTGTCCTGTCCAGCCTAATCGCTGATGTGGCCAATGCTCACTCTATGCACCATCACCACCACCATACTCACACTGGTCATCACTCTATGCACCATCACCACCACCATACTCACACTGGTCATCACTCTATGCACCATCACCACCACCATACTCACACTGGTCATCACGAACATTCTCACTCGCACTCGCACAAACATAATCACTACCACTCTGGGAGCTACAGCAGCGGCGGCAGCAGCGGGGGCAGCGGCGGACTGGCAAATCTCTTACCCTTCCTTCTAGGATTGTTGACAGCAAATCAGAACAACAACAACATCCTGGGGCAACAGGGAAACAACGTCGTGGCCGGTGGTGGAGCCATCCCAGGTTAAATTTCGCCAAGGATACAGCAAGACATTTGTGGACATTTTATTTCCCGGGATTCTTAAAACCAAAAACTGTTTTAAAAAATTCTTATTTATTTTCGCTACTTGGATTCAGTTATCTGTCACAAAGTACAAACAGGTGTTCAACATCAAACTTCTAGTATCTGATGTATCTTCAAACATCAGACTATAGCTTCTGATGTATCTTCAAACATCAAACTGTAGTTTCTGATGTATCTTCAATACCGTCGTCTTCTATTTCTTATTAAGACATTCTCAAGTGTTAGTTTTGATATCCTGAAGGAAGGCAGCAGTCCGGCTTAAGTTGTTGCTATTCTCAGACTGGACCCATATTTTCACCACTTTATTTTTATCATGAACTTGTAGACACAAATAATGAAGTAAATGTAGACTAACTTACAGGAAACTTTCTATAATCTACCATGCAGAAAGATAAGTGTGAAAAAGAAAAAGATTTACGGTAATTAAAAAGGAAGGCCCTTATACAAGAGCCTCATCTTTTGAATCATTTCCTTGTCTTGGGTGGACGTACTTGATGCGAATAGGAATCTTGAGAAAGTATTCTTGTTTGCCTCGATATAACAGTGGTTCTCAAACTGTATGCTTAGTGTCAGATATGTGTGCTGTACAGTTAACCAGTTTATTTTTAACATATTCATATACCGTGTGCTGAGAATTGTTCTAGAGTCATTGGTGAGTAACAGAAACATATTTTCAGTTACTTTGTTCTGCTGATGCTTGTTAACCTGAGACTTGCTATAAAGCTGTAATGATAAATTTCTCCCGTAGAACTTTCGGTTTGTTACTTAGTAATATCAAATATGTTTTTATGGATAGAAAATTGGTTTTAACCAATAAATTTAAAGTAGTCATGAATATTCTGGCTTATCTTTTGTTTGTCTGCACAAATTAAAAACGTACTGGTGTGAAAGACGCTGTCCGAGTTGTAAACAGCCCCATGTTTGGTGAACCACGGCTGATCAAGACCCTGTCCTACCTCTCCGCTTGTACCCCATGGCTAACCTGGCTAACGGGGCAAGAGTTGCCATAGCTCTCATGGTGATGGAGTCTACTTCAGAAGTATTGCACATAAACACACACACACACGCGCGCAGACACACTCACACACACATACAAACACACTCACACACACATACAAACACACTCACACACATACAAACACACTCACACACATACAAACACACTCACACAAATATACAAACACACTCACACACATACAAACACGCTCACACACATACAAACACACTCACACACATACAAACACGCTCACACACACATACAAACACACTCACACACACACATCCTGCTGTTTAGCTGGACTCAGGGATTGAAAAAAAAATGATGCCATGACCCACCCTCAGCATCTCCACCACGTCGGCTCCAAAAGAACACCGCTCACGATTCCAGGAAAATAAGTAGCAGAAGAAGAAGAAGAAGACTAAAAAGGGAAAAGGCAAAGATACAAGATGGCAGACAGGATAGTACATTGGCCTGTCTCGGCTTGTCAGTACCTTGTCCTGCTGGAGCCCGGGGTTCGAGTCACAGCCATTCTCAGACTATTTTTCTTCTTGTCACGTCTAAAGTACAGTCTCTACTTTGAACATTCTCCTGGCTGAGCATAAGACAATGTGCCTGTACTCTGTCACTCTCTCCCCGCCCTGTGGCGGACAAAATCTAGTACTAGCAACACCAGCCCATGTTGCTTCTGTTTAGAGCATTAACCAAATACTGTAACGACTTCATATAGTTCAGCACGAAATTCTGTTTTTCATCATCATCATCATCATCTTTCATTTCTTCTTCTACTTCTTCTTCTTCTTCCATTTCTTCTTCTTCTTCATCTTCTCCCTGTAACTATGAGCTGATGTTCTTTGCAGTCGATGCAGTGAAGATGTTAAGTAAAAACATTGTGTCGAACTAGGACCGGGTTTCTTGGGACTATTTTTTCCCAAGTCCCTGGATGAAGCTATAAAGCAGGGAGAGAGCAATACTTCTTTAACAGACTCCACCACCTTGGAGACTATGGCGATCCCTGCCCTATTAGTGAGATCTATTAGTGGGGATACAAGCGAGGAGATGAGGGCTGGGTTATGGCCGTCTGTGTTTCCCCAACCCTTACGCTAGCTTGTTAGCTATGGGTCACTGACTCTTAAATTGGACAGCGTCTTAGCCCCATCAAGCTACGCTGGCTGTTCTCTATCAGTTTTCTCTACTCAAGGTTCGGTATTTCCCCCTTTAGGGCTAATTTTGTACCAGCAAGGCTGTCACCGTACATACTATAAGAAATACCACCACATCCAGCACTATAGATATGTGTACATTCACGCAGTCACCACGTACACACCTTGTCTGCTCCTAATATCACAAGCCTGCTGTATTGTACACCATGGTTTAGAAATCAAGGTTTTTTTTCTCCCCATTTTGTTCTCGTAGCGTCCTTGCTCGTCGTGTTTGTGTGAATAAAACCTTTTTTGTTTTGTAGGGATTTAAAAAAAACGACCCTGGGAACATTCCAGTGATTGAATCCAAACAGACTAACATAAGAGACATTCAGTGCATACACAAATACAGCAACAAATGATTTCTGTGTGTAGGGACATACATGCAAGTATATAAGACCTGCATATAAACAAGCGGCTGGGACAGCAAGACTTGTGGTAAAATCCAGTCTAGAAGGTTCAGCGAGAGAAGGTTTGTTCTTTGAAAGATCCTGTAGCAGTGACCGGGGGGGGGGGGGATAATCGTGATCGTTTGAAGCCTACAAATCTATACAGTCACATTAAAACTTGTCACTTTTCTTCTTCTTCTTCTTGGGTGAAGACGCTTTCCGGTTAGGGAATCAGTGACCGATAGCTGATATGAGAGAGAGAAAGAGAGAGAGAGAGAGGTAGAGACAGGGACAGAGATAGAGACTGAAACAGAGAAAAAATGTGACAGAGAGAGACAATCAGACAGACAGACAGAACGAACGAACGAACGAACGAACATACTCTATTTTCAAATGGTTAAGAATTGGGCATGCAGGCCCATCTAAGTCACAGTCATTCAGAATGTATTAATCAGCGTTAGTAATCAAGACGACACAATTAAATAATTACATAAATAAGTAATAAATTTATCTCTTGTCCATACACTCCACACTCTGATTTAAGCAACAGCATGAAATAAACTTGCATTCTTACATTCATTCAAAACTAAAATTTATAGAAAAGCTGTTAAAAATTACAACAATCAAGCCATACTTTAAACTACTTTAGGCTATGCTTAGGGAAGCATATAGTTCATATCAAGCAGATGTTGACAAAGTATGAAGTTATAAGAACGAATATTACTTGTAAGTTTTACAGACGTTGGTAGGGCATTTCAAAGTTGGGCAAATGAGTAAGAGAAGCTTTATTTTTACATATACCAAGCCTTGGTTTTGGGAGAATACAATTGCTTAAACGTTGACTGTGTTTTGGGTTGGATTTGAACAACTGCCACAGATAAGATGGAGCAGTATGCGACAGAAATTTATGAATTAACTTGGCCTTGTTGGAAAGAAATCTTTTCTTGGGGGAGGGGAGAGTAGAATATCAAGATGTTTGTCATTATTTGTAATATGTACTGCATGTTCGTCATCTATAAGCCTTACTGCTCTTTTTTAAAGTGAGTAAAGTCTGTTCATGTTTGACATGGAACGACCATCCCAGACTGTGGAACAGTAGTCCAAGTGTGTTTGTGTCTGTGATATGTAGTGTATTCTTCTGGTGTTTATGGCAAGAAAGTTTTTAGTTTTAATAAATTGGTAAACTTTTTGTGCAATAAGTTAGATTGTCTACATGATGATTCCAGCTGAGGTAGTGGTCAATCATGAGACATAGAGTTGTATGTTCACTAATATGTTCTATCTGTGAAGTTCCAACATGAAGCTGTAGTGTTGGTGAATTTGTTAATTTATGTTGTGTTGTACTGAGCATGGATTTTGTTTTGCTGGTGTTTATGAGCATTCTGTTGTTGTTGCTCCAGTTAATTAGACTTTTATTTCAATTTGAAGAGTTGACTCAAGGTTAATACAGTTATTGTCACCAGTATAAACTGTGCAGTCATCAGCAAAGAGGTCACAAGATGATTTTTTGAGATGAAATGGAATATCATTGATGTAGATGGTGAAAAGGAGAGAAACACCAATAGACCCCTGTGGAACACCATTATCAACCACAGATGAACTTTACTTAGAGTTTTTTAGGGAAACTATCTGTTTCCTGTTGGAAAGAAAAGATATAGTTAATTTTGTCAAGTAATTTATAAGTCTCAAACTTTCTAACTAAGATTTCATGATTTATCATGTCAGATGCCTTTTTTAAGTCAACAAGACAGCATCACATAATTTATCATCGTTTATATTAGATAATCAATATTCTGTCATTTTTGTGAGAGCTGTGTGGCAGGAATGTTTTGGTCTAAAACATGACTGACAGTCAACAATCAAATCATTTTCTTGCATGTGTTGTTTTTTGTATGTGTTTTTCTAGGTGTTTTGACAAGGTTGATAGAATGGAAATTGGCTTATAGGCTGAGGGACTTTTCTCTGAACCAGATTTGATAAGGAAATATATTTTTGCAATATTAAAAGCCTGAGGAAAATGACAATGTGCAATGCACTGATTGTAAAAGTATGTTAGGGTATCTGTAATTACTGGGGCAGAGTAGCGTAATATCTTGTTGCTAATTTCATCAAGTCCTGCTTTGTTGTTGTTCTTTAAAGATGAAAGATAATTGTAAACTTCACTAACTGACGTGAAAGGAATACTGGGTCGCTTTAGAACTGCACATTTGCCAACTATAAATTTATTTAATTCGCTTAAATCAAAAGTAGGGGTTGGTAGTGAAGATTTTAAGATATTGACTTCTTCTCTGAAGTGATTGCTGAACTCTTCACAAGTGGGAACATGATTATAACTCTGCAAGTCAGACTGCTTCCTCTTGTTTGCAAGAATATTAATTGCTTTCCAGACAGACTTACTGTATGATATATTCTGAATTAACCTCTCAAAGTAATTTTTCTTTTCTTGCCTAATTAAGTACTGAACTCTATTTCTAAGTAATCGGTAGCTAATGAATTCCTTATTTTTTTGTGGGCCTAATCTCTTTCCCTCATGACTTGCAATACCTCAGATGTTATCTATGGGGACTTCACTTGGTGTTTAACTCTGACCTCCTTAATAGGAATATGCTTGTCAGTATATCCCCAAAGATTTTTATCCAGTATTCCAGGGCCTTATCGGGGTCAGTTAGTTGGTACACATGATCTAGATAGATAGATAGATAGATAGATAGAGAGAGAAGCAGAAGGAGTGACAAAGATAGACAGAGACACAATAGCAGGAACAGAGAGGGGGTGTAGGTGAGGTCTGGGCGGAGGAAATGACAAACAATACCGACCTCATTCCTGTCAAGTATGTTGACAGGTCAAGAAATCTGTCAACTCCAGTGTCACGCCTGTATCTACGTCAAAATAAAAAAAAGAAGGCTAGTTCTCTAACTTTCCTTTTCTTCTTCTTGTAATTTAAGGGAGCTAAAGAAATCAATTGACAAATTTCTTAAGTGCGTTATGGCCAATAGTTTTGTTTTCAAACTATACCACGGCGAGATTTTGCACAATGTAAAGATGGCGATTAGTTAGTTCACGATCTTTCAAGAAAAGGTGGCTTAAAAGAAGTTTATATTGTCGTATCTTCTTTAAGAACGTTTCTTTAATAGAAAGTCTTTTGTCTTTGGATCATTTATTTCCAAGTTAACATCGTCTATGCCTGCAATAGTAGTTTTATTTTCAAACAAGGATTATAAGGCTATCTAACAAATCTACATTGAACGTGCTCTTTCTGTTTACACGCTGACATGTCTAGTTAATTCTGTTTTGATTTCACGCAAAGTTGCCGTAAACCGAGGTAGCCCGATTTACGATGACGTATTCTGGCCTTAAAACGTGAACATTCTCAGCGTGGAGTATTTAAGGCGGATCTATCGTGTCCTAGTTTCTATTCTGTGCTGAAAAATCGTTGTCCCTGTACCCCTCCCCCCCCCCCCCCCCACAACCACCAACACTCCTCTATCATTCCATCCACCCACCCACTACACATCAACATTAACTGAACAGTTTCCGCAGCACCAAAGAATCGACCATCTTCTTTAATTTTTAAGAATCCCTGGTCTCTGTCTTCAGACAAATATATAGATGTAAGTAAGTAAGATTACCGGGAAAAAAGATAAACTCCAGTGATCAAGACTGCTACAAGAAATTTTATTGTTTAAAGGCAACATTCTCTTTATGATACAACATTTGGAGCTAAATCTTCTCTTGTTGTTACAAGATTGCTTTAAAAAGTAATCGTTTTGTACCGTGTCACGTCTAAAACGTGATCAATGATGAGGATTTAAGTACTGTGACCTTCTTTCCCTTGTATTAAGAGCAACAAAACGTGTGTAGACGTCGCCGACAAAGCGGTTTTCGATGATCTACTGCAGCTATTGCTGGTAAGACAAGAATGAAAGAACGCCAACAATGCAGTGATAAAATGGATGGTACATTTGGTTTTGATCTATTTTTTGCAGAGGTCACCCAAGTGTTTCTCGTTAACAGATGCAAATTCATTAATTTAACACTGCGATTTCTAAATCAACAGCGAAACTCGGAACGTGGACATTTCATACATAAGTTACACGAAACTCTTATGGGTATGAATTTGATGTATAAAAGATTCTGATATTGAAAGTGACATATTGAATGTGGCTAACATAAAATGCGAGTCGTGTGTGGATGAATTGAGTGGATATTTCAGTTTAGTATAAAAACTGAGAGCGGAACTTTAACATCATTCTTGCTGACGGCTCTCTGAGGTGGCTGTTGTGTACATTCAGGTGATCGAGGCCAGAGCGAGAGCCTAAGGACAGGAGATGTACTCCGCCGTGAAGATGATAACATTCAGTCTGGTTTTTCTGGCTCTTGTCCTGTCCAGCCTAATCGCTGATGTGGCCAGGGCTCACTCTATGCACCATCACCACCACCATACTCACACTGGTCATCACTCTATGCACCATCACCACCACCATACTCACACTGGTCATCACGAACATTCTCACTCGCACTCGCACAAACATAATCACTACCACTCTGGGAGCTACAGCAGCGGCGGCGGCAGCGGGGGCAGCGGCGGACTGGCAAATCTCTTACCCTTCCTTCTAGGATTGTTGACAGCAAATCAGAACAACAACAACCTGGGGCAACAGGGAAACAACGTCGTGGCCGGTGGTGGAGCCATCCCAGGTTAAATTTCGCCATGGATACAGCAAGACATTTGTGGACATTTTATTTCCCGGATTCTCGAGGTCAAAAACTGTGTTTAAAACTTCTTATTTATTTTCGCTACTTGGATTCAGTTATCTGTCACAAAGTACAAACAGGTGTTCAACATCAAACTTCTAGTATCTGATGTATCTTCAAACATCAGACTATAGCTTCTGATGTATCTTCAAACATCAAATTGTAGTTTCTGATGTATCTTCAAACATCAGACTGTAGTATTTGATTTTATCTTCAGTACCGTCGTCTTCTATTTCTTATTAAGACATTCTTAAGTGTCAGTTTTGATATCCTGGAGGAAGGCAGCAGTCCAGCTTAAGTTGCTATTCTCAGACTGGACCCATATTATTTTTATCATGAACATGTAGACATAAATAATGAAGTAAATGTAGACTAACTTACAGGAAACTTTCGATAATCTACCATGCAGAAAGATAAGTGTGAAAAAGAAAAAGGTGTACGATAATAAAAAGGAAGGCCCTTATACAAGAGCCTCATCTTTTGAATCATTTCCTTGTCCTGAGTGGACGTACTTGATGCGAATAGGAATCTTGAGAAAGTATTCTTGTTTACCTGGATATAACAGTGGTTCTCAAACTGTATGCTTAGTGTCAAATATGTGAGCTGTACAGTTAACCAGTTTATTTTTAACATATTCATATACCGTGCGCTCAGAATTGTTCTAGAGTCACTGGTGTGTAACAGAAACATATTTTCAGTTACTTTGTTCTGCTGATGCTTGTTAACCTGAGACTTGCTATATAGCTGTAATGATAAATTTCTCCCGTAGAACTTTCGTTTATTTTTTTAGTAATATCAAATATGTTTTTATGGATAGGAAATTGCTTTTTAATCAATAAATTTAAAGTAGTCATGAATATTCTGGCTTATCTTTTGTTTGTCTGCACAAATTAAAAATGTACTGGTGAGAAACACGCTGTCCGAGTGGCAAACAGCCCCATGTTTGGTGAACCACGGCTGATCAAGACCCTGTCCTACCTCTCCGCTTGTACCCCATGGCTAGCCTGGCTAACGGGGCAAGAGTTGCCATAGCTCTCATGGTGATGGAGTCTAAATCAGAAGTATTGCGCACAAACACGTGCGCGCATGCACACTCACACGCACACACACATACAAACACACTCACATACAAACACACTCACATACACACACATACAAACACACTCACATACACACACATACAAACACACTCACATACACACATACAAACACACTCACATACACACACATACAAACACACTCACATACACACACATACAAACACGCTCACACACACACACATCCTGCTGTTTAGCTGGACTCAGGGACTGAAAAAAAAATGATGCCATGACCCGCCCTCAGCATCTCCACCACGTCGGCTCCAAAAGAACACCTCTCACGATTCCAGGAAAATAAGTAGCAGAAAAAGCAGAAGAAGACTAAAAAGGCAAAATGCAAAGATACAAGATGGCAGACAGGATAGTATATTGACCTGTCTCGGCTTGTCAGTACCTCGTCCTGCTGGAGTCCGAGGTTCGAGTCACAGTCATTCTCAGACTATTTTTCTTCTTGTCACGTCTAAAGTACAGTCTCTACTTTGAACGTTCTCCTGGCTGAGCATAAAACACTGTGCCTGTACTCTGTCACTCTCTCCCCGCCCTGTGGCGGACAAAATCTAATACTGCCAATATCAGCCCATGTTGCTTCTGTTTAGAGCATTAACCAACTACTGTAGCGACTTCGTATAGTTCATCACGAAATTCTGTTTTTCATCATCATGATCATCATCATCATCATCATCATCTTTCATTTCTTCTTCTTCTTCTTCCATTTCTTCTTCTTCTTCATCTTCTCCCTGGAACTATGAGCTGATGTTCTTTGCAGTCGATGCAGTGAAGATGTTAAGTAAAAACATTGTGTCGAACTAGGACCGGGTTTCTTGGGACTATTTTTTCCCAAGTCCCTGGATGAAGCTATAAACCAGGAAGAGAGCGATACTTCTTTAACAGACTCCACCACCTTGCCGATCCCTCCCCTATTAGCCAGATCTATTAGTGGGGATACAAGCGAGGAGATGGGGGCTGGGTTATGGCCGTCTGTGTTTCACCAACCCTGACGCTATCTTGTTAGCTATGGATCACTGACTCTTAAATTGGACAACGTCTTAGCCCCATCAAACTCCGCCGGCTGTGCTCTATCAGTTTCCTCTACTCAAGGTTCGGTATTTCCCCCTTTAGGGCTAAATTTGTACCAGCAAGGCTGTCACCGTACATGCTATAAAAAATACCACCACATCCAGCACTATAGATATGTGTACATTCACGCAGTCACCACGTACACACCTCGTCTGCTCCTAATATCACAAGCCTGCTGTATTGCACACCATGGTTTAGAAATTAGGGTCACCTATTTTTCTCCCCATTTTGTTCTCGTAGCGTCCTTGCTCGACATGTTTGGTAGGGATTTAAAAAAACGACCCTGGGAACATTCCAGTGATTGAATCCAAACAGACAAACAAAAGAGACATTCAGTGCATACACAAATACAGCAGCACATGATTTCTGTGTGTAGGGACATTCATGCACGTATATAAGACCTGCATACAAACAAGCGGCTGGGACAGCAAGACTTGTGGTAAAATTCAGTCTAGAAGGCTCAGCGAGAGGTTTGTTCTTTGAAAGAGCCTGTAGCAGTGACGGGGGTGGGGGGATAATCGTGATCGTCTGAAGCCTACAAGTCTATACAGTCACATTAAAACTTGTCACTTTTCTTCTTCTTCTTCTTCTTTTTCTTCTTGGGTGAAGACGCTTTCCGATAAGAGAATCAGTGACCCATAGCTGATATAAGAGAGAGAGAGAGAGAGAGAGAGAGAGAGAGAGAGGGGCAGAGACAAGGACAGAGATAGAGACTGAAACAGAGAAAAATTGTGACAGAGAGAGACAGACAGAACGAACGAACATACTCTATTATCAAATGGTTAAGAACTGGGCACGCAGGCCCATCTAACATTCTGCCTTCATTACACAGCTTTCACTAAGTCACAGTCATTCAGAATTTATTAATCAGCGTTAGTAATCAAGACGACACAATTAAATAATTACATAAATAAATAATAAATTTATCTAATCAAGACGACACAATTAAATAATTACATAAATAAATAATAAATTTATCTAATCAAGACGACACAATTAAATAATTACGTAAATAAATAATAAATTTATCTCTTGTCCGTATACTTCGCACTCTGATTTAAGCAACAGCATGAAATAAACTTGCATTCTTACATTCATTCAAACTTAAAATTTATAGAAAAGCTGTTAAAAATTACAACAATCAAGCCATACTTTAAACTACATTAGGCTATGCTTAGGGAAGCATATAGTTCATATCAAGCAGATGTTGACAAAGTATGAAGTTATAAGAACGAATATTACTTGTAAGTTTTACAGATGTTGGTAGGGCATTTCAAAGGTGGGCAGTTGAGTAAGAGAAGCTTTTTTTTTTAAATATGTCAAGCCTTGGTTTTGGGAGAATACAATTGCTTAAACGTTGACTGTGTTTTGGGTTGGATTTGAACAACTACCACAAATAAGATGGAGCAGTATACGACAGAAATTTATGAATTAACTTGGCCTTGTTGGAAAGAAATCTTTTCTTGGGGGAGGGGAGAGTAGAATATCAAGATGTTTGTCATTATTTGTAATATGTGCTGCATGTTCGCCATCTATAAGCCTTACTGCACTTTTTTAAAGTGAGTAAAGTCTGTTCATGTTTGACATGGAACGACCATCCCAGACTGTGGAACAGTAGTCCAAGTGTGTTTGTGTCTGTGATATGTAGTGTATTCTTCTGGTGTTTATGGCAAGAAAGTTTTTAGTTTTAATAAATTGGTAAACTTTTTGTGCAATAAGTTAGATTGTCTACATGATGATTCCAGCTGAGGCAGTGGTCAATCATGTGACCTAGAGTTGTATGTTCACTAATATGTTCTATCTGTGAAGTTCCAACATGAAGCTGTAGTGTTGGTGAATTTGTTAATTTATGTTGTGTTGTACTGAGCATGGATTTTGTTTTGCTGGTGTTTATGAGCATTCTGTTGTTGTTGCTCCAGTTAATTAGACTTTTATTTCAATTTGAAGAGTTGACTCAAGGTTAATACAGTTATTGTCACTAGTGCAAACTGTGCAGTCATCAGCAAAGAGGTCACAAGATGATTTTTTGAGTTGAAATGGAAGATCATTGATGTAGATGGTGAAAAAGAGAGGAATACCAATAGACCCCTGTGGAAAACCGTTATCAACCACAGATGAACTTGACTTAAAGTTTTTGAGGGAAACTACCTGTTTTCTGTTGGAAAGAAAAGATGTAGTTAATTTTGTCAAGTCAGGGTGTAATTTATAAGTCTCAAACTTACTAAGTAAGATTTCATGATTTATCATGTCAAATCCCTTTTTTTAATTCAACAAAGACAACACCACATAATTTTTCATCGTTTAATCAATATTCTGTCATTTTTGTGAGAGCTGTGTGGCAGGAATGTTTTGGTCTTAAACATGACTGACAGTCAACAATCAAATCGTTTTCTTGCATGTGTTGTAAAGTTGTTTTTTTTGTATGTGTTTTTCTATGTGTTTTGACAAAGTTGATAGAATGGAAATTGGCTTATAGGTTGAGGGACTTTTCTCTGAACCAGATTTGATAAGGGAATATATTTTTGCAATTTTAAAAGCCTGAGGAAAATGACAATGTGCAATGCTCTGATTGTAAAAGTAAGTTAGGGTATCTGTAATTACTGGGGCTGAGTAATATCTTGTTGCTGATTTCATCAAGTCCTGCTTTGTTGTTGTTCTTTAAAGATGAAAGATAATTGTAAACTTCACTAACTGACATGAAAGGAATACTGGGTTGCTTTAGATTTGCACATCTGCTACCTATAAATTTATTTAATTCGCTTAAATCAAAAGTAGGGGTTTGGTAGTGAAGATTTTAAGATACTGACTTCTTCTCTGAAGTGATTGCTGAACTCTTCACAAGCGGGCACATGATTATAACTCTGCAAGTCAGACTGCTTTCTCTTGTTTGCAAGAATATTAATTGCTTTCCAGACAGACTTACTGTCTGATATATTCTGAACTAGGCTCTCAAAGTCATTTTTCTTTTTTTGTCGAATTAAGTACTGAACTCTATTTCTAAGTAATCAGTAGCTAATGAATTCTTTATTTTTGTGGGCCTGATCTCTTTCCCTCATGACTTGCAATATCTCAAGTGTTATCCATGGGGACTTTACTTGGTGTTTAACTCTCACCTCCTTAATAGAAATATGCTTGTCAATATATCCCCAAAGATTTTTATCCAGTATTCCAGGGCCTTCGCTGAGTCAGTTTGTTGGTACACATGATCTAGACAGATATATACAGTGAGAGAGGCAGAAAGAGCGACAAAGATAGACAGAGACACAATAGCAGGAACAGAGGGGGGGGGGGGGGATGGGGTTGAGTTCGGAGCGGAGGAAATGACAAACAATACCGACCTCATTCCTGTCAAGTATGTTGACAGGTCAAGAAATCTGTCAACTCCAGTGTCACGCGCTGTATCTACGTCAAAATAAAAGAAACAGAAGGCTGGTTCTCTAACGTTCCTTTTCTTCTTCCTGTAATTTAAGGGAGCTAAAGAAATCAATTGACAAATTTCTTAAGTGCGTTATGGCCAATGGTTTTGTTTTCAAACTACACCACGGCGAGATTTTGCACAATGTAAAGATGGCGATTAGTTAGTTCATGACCTTTCAAGAAAAGGTGGCATAAAAGAAGTTTATATTGTCGTATCTTCTTTAAGAACGTTTCTTTAATAGAAACGTCTTTTGTCTTTGGATCATTTATTTCCACGTTAACATCGTCTATGCCTGCAATAGTAGTTTTATTTTCAAACAAAGATTATAAGTCTATCTAAGAAATCTACATTGAACGTGCTCTTTCTGTTTACACACTGACATGTCTAGTTAAATCTGTTTTGATTTCACGCAAAGTTGTCGTAAACCGAGGTAGCCCGATTTACGATGACGTATTCTGGACTTAAAACGTGAACATTCTCAGCATGGAGTATTTAAGGCGGATCTATCGTGTCCTAGTTTCTATTCTGTGCTGAAAAATCGTTGTCCCTGTACCCCTCCATTCCCCCCCCAACCACCAACACTCCTCTATCATTCCATCCACCCACCCACTACACACCAACACTAACTGAACAGGTTCCCCCAGCACCAAAGAATCGACCATCTTCTTTAACACTTTAAGAATCCCTGGTCTCTTTCTTCAGACTAATATATAGCTGTTTGTACGTAGATTACGGGAAAAAAAGATAAACTCCAGTGATCACGACTGCTACAACAAATTTTATTGTTTAAAGGCAACATTCTCTTTATGATACAACATTTAATGTTGATAAACAATCGAAATCTTGCACGCTGTATTTATCATGATAATTACAAAGTAAGTCTCAGATACTTCAGAAGATACTGGCATAATAAATGTATTTGTGTCGGCTAACCAATGGATCTCAAACTGTTAAGTTCGTGGTACACAGCTGTTAAAAGTCTATTATTTAGAGACAACGAGAAGGATTTCTGAAGGTCGATACTTACATTGGTTAGGTCCACGAAGAATAGATGTTACTGAAAGGTCTAAGCATGTGTCTTGTTTCCCTACTTTTAATGATCACACATCTTTGTTCTCCGATATCTTTCAATATGGTAAAATTTCGAAAGTTTCCTGTGTTTTATTCTACATTTACTCTATTATTTTATCTACACTTGCATGCTAAAAATACAGTATTGAATAATAACAATCCAGATCTGGATTGTTCGAGCTTTGTGGTGGCAGTTGGAGGCGCAATGTTACGTTCTTTAAGAATGTTCAACTTCACGCCGAGAATGCAGTGGTGGATGTATTTGAGAAGCTATATAATTTTTACTTGCTGTTGGGGTGTAATTTTTGCTGGGTTATTGAAACTAAATACAGAAACTAGTATGGTGAGGGTCGATGTCTTGTTGTTTCATGTCCAAGTTTAACCTGGGATGTCTCAACCATAATACACCTGGTTATTGCCCAGGTTGTTGTTGTTCTGGTTTGCGGTCAACAGTCCAAGGATGAGAGGCCCCCCGCCACCACCGCCACCACCGCCTCCTCCGCCGCCTCCGCCGCCGGAGTGGTGGCGATGATGGCCCGTGTGGTGGTGGTGACGATGATGATGTTGGTGTTGCGAGGCCGCATCAGCGAGGAGACTGAAGACGACAAGAACGAGAAAAATGAGGCTGGATGTTGTGGTCTTCATGACGGAGAGTATCTTCAGTCGCGGAACTCTCGCTCTGAGCTCGGTCACCTGGATGTATACCACAGGCAGCTTCCACTGAAACCAGTGATGTAGCAGCGACGTTAATATTCCTGTGCTCGTATTTATACCAAACTGAAGGATCAGCTCAGTTCACTGGCGCACGAACTTCCGTCTACCATTACAACTCTGCCGCTGTAGAAACAGCTGTAACAACATTGCCAAAACCGGATTGTTTTTGCATTTGGAAGTGACAACATTTCTCCATTCATCTGCTGTTGATATATCTATCCTCTTTTAGCCGGGATTTTTTGGAGCTAAATCTGCCCTTGTCGTTACAAGATTGCTTTGAACAATAGTTATTTTGTCCCGTGTCACGTCTAAAACGTGATCAGTGATGAGGATTTAAGTACTGTGACCTTCTTTCCCTTGTATTAAGAGCAACAAAACGTGTGTAGACGTCGCCGACAAAGCGGTTTTCGATGATCTACTGCAGCTATTGCTGGTAAGGCAAGAATCAAAGAACGCCAACAATGCAGTGATACAATGGATGGTACATTTGGTTTTGATCTTCGCATAGATCACAAACTGGCATCTCGTTCTATTTTTTGCAGAGGTCATCCAAGTGTTTCTCGCTAACAAATACAAAGTCATTAATTTAACACTGCGATTTCTAAATCAACAGCAAAGCTCGGAACGTGAACATTTCACACATAAGTTACAGGATAACGATTTGGGGGGGGGGGGGGGGAGAGGTATGAATCTGACGTATAAAAGATTCTGATATTGACAGTGACATACTGAATATGGCTAACATAAAATGTGAGTCGTGTGTGGTTGAATTGAGTGGATGTTTCAGGTTAGTATAAAAACTAAGAGCGGAATTTTAACATCATTCTTGCTGACGGCTCTCTGAGGTGGTTGTTGTGTACATTCAATTGATCGAGCCCAGAGCGAGAGCCAAAGAACAGGAGATGTACTCTGCCGTGAAGATGATAACATTCAGTGTGGTTTTTCTGGCTGTTGTCCTGTCCAGCCTAATCGCTGATGTGGCCAAGGCTCACTCTATGCACCATCACCACCACCATACTCACACTGGTCATCACGAACATTCTCACTCGCACTCGCACAAACATAATCACTACCACTCTGGGAGCTACAGCAGCGGCGGCGGCAGCGGGGGCAGCGGCGGACTGGCAAATCTCTTACCCTTCCTTCTAGGATTGTTGACAGCAAATCAGAACAACAACAACCTGGGGCAACAGGGAAACAACGTCGTGGCCGGTGGTGGAGCCATCCCAGGTTAAATTTCGCCATGGATACAGCAAGACATTTGTGGACATTTTATTTCCCGGATTCTCGAGGTCAAAAACTGTATTTAAAACTTCTTATTTATTTTCGCTACTTGGATTCAGTTATCTGTCACAAAGTACAAACAGGTGTTCAACATCAAACTTCTAATATCTGATGTATCTTCAAACATCAGACTATAGCTTCTGATGTATCTTCAAACATCAAATTGTAGTTTCTGATGTATCTTCAAACATCAGACTGTAGTATTTGATTTTATCTTCAGTACCGTCGTCTTCTATTTCTTATTAAGACATTCTTAAGTGTCAGTTTTGATATCCTGGAGGAAGGCAGCAGTCCAGCTTAAGTTGCTATTCTCAGACTGGACCCATATTATTTTTATCATGAACATGTAGACACAAATAATGA
Organism: Achatina immaculata; assembly: GCA_009760885.1. Taxonomy (NCBI): domain Eukaryota; kingdom Metazoa; phylum Mollusca; class Gastropoda; order Stylommatophora; family Achatinidae; genus Lissachatina; species Lissachatina immaculata. The sequence continues at coordinate 49,188,414 of CM019718.1, forward strand.
AGTAAATGTAGACCAACGTACAGGAAGCTTGCGATAAACTTCCATGCAGGAAGATAAGAGGGAGAAAAAAAAGATATACGATAATTAACAAGGAAGGAAATTATACAAGAGCTTCATCTTTTGAATCGTTTCCATTTCTTGGGTGGACGTACTTGATGCGAATAGGAATCTTGAGAAAGTATTCTTGTTTACCTCGATATAACAGTGGTCCTCAAACTGTATGCCTGGGGTCAGATATGTGCTGTATAGTTAACCAGTTTATTTTTAACATATTCATATGCCGTGTTCTCGGAATTGTTCTAGAGTCACTGGTGTGTAACAGAAACATATTTTCAGTTACTTTGTTCTTCTGATGCTTGTTAACCTGAGACTTGCTATACAGCTGTAGTGATAAATATATCCTGTAGAACTTTCGTTTTGTTTTATTTTTTGTTCTTTTTTTTGTAATATTAAATATGTTTTTATGGGTAGGAAATTGCTTTTTAACCAATAAATCTGAAGTAGTCATGAATATTCTGGCTTATCTTTTGTTTGTCTGCACAAATTAAAAACATACTGATATGACAGACACTGTCCGAGTGGGAATTAGCCCCATGTTTGGTGAACCACGGCTGATCAAGACCCTGTCCTACTCTCCGCTTGTACCCCATGGCTAGCCTGGCTAACGGGGCAGGGGTTGCCATGGTAATGGAGTCTACTTCAGAAGTATTGCACACAAACACACACAAGCGCGCGCGCACACACACACACACACACACACATCCTGCTGTTTAGCTGGACTCAGGGACTGAAAAAAAAAAAGTGATGCCGTGACCCGCCCTCAGCATCTCCACCACGTCGGCTACAAAAGAACACTACTCACGATTCCAGGAAAATAAGTAGCGGAAGAAGAAGAAGAAGAAGATGATGATGATGATGATGATGAGGAGGAGGAGGAGGAGGAAGAAGAAAAAGAAGACTAACAAAGGCAAAAGGCATTTTTTAAATGGCAATACAGGATGGCAGACAGGATAGTATATTGGCCTGTCTCGGCTTGTCAGTACCTCGTCCTCCTGGAGTCCGGGGTTCGAGCCACAGCCACTCTCGGACTATTTTTCTTCTTGTCACGTCTAAAGTACAGTCTCTACTTTGAACGTTCTCCTGGTTGAGCATAAAACACTGTGCCTGTACTCTGTCACTCTCTCCCCGCCCTGTGGCGGACAAAATCTAGTACTGGCAATATCAGCCCATGTTGCTTCTGTTTAGAGCATTAACCAAATTCTATAGCGAGTACGTATAGTTCAGCACGAAATTCTGTTCTCATCCTTCATTTCTTCTTCTTCTTCTTCTTATTCTGTCTCCCTGGAACTGTGAACTGATGTTCTTTGCAGCCGATGCAGTGAAGATGTTAAGGCAAAACATTGTGTCGAACTGGTACCGGGTTCTGGTGGCTATTTTTTTCTCCAGTCCCTGGGTGCAGCTAACAAGCAGGGAGAGAGCAATAATTCTTTAGTAGACTCTGCCGCCTTGGAGACTCCGGCGATTCCTGCCCTATTAGCCAGACCTGTTTCTGAATGTGCCAAGGAGTAAGTGGTGTCCATGGCCCAGTAAATGATTTATTTCAACATTTTTTTTTTAATATTAGCATCATGCAGCTTCTGTTTATTTATTTGTTTTTAATGAGATATCCACAGTTGTTGTTAGGCTGTAAAGTTGGCCAAAGGCGTTACCAAAGGTTTAGAACCACTTTTTTAACGGAAGTTATATAACTGAAGGAAGGTTAATTGTCTCCTGCGATAATGTACCCACACCAAAGGTTTAGAACCATTGCTTTAAAGAAAGTTATGTAACTGAAGGAAAGTTAATTGTCTCTTGTGACAACGTACCCACACCAAAGGTTAGCCGAAACTGAGAGCCTAGGATGCATGTTTTTTTTTGTGAGAAAACAAAACTGATCAAGATTTTTCTTTGGTGCCTGGGAATAAACTAAATACCTGCACAGCTGTAAACATGGCAGGATATTGAGCAACAGTAATTGTTGTAGAAATGTTTACTCTAGTGATGAGGACAAGATAAAATGTTTACTCTAGTGACGAGGACAAGATAAAATGTTTACTCTAGTGACGAGGACAAGATAAAATATTTACTCTAGTGATGAGGACAAGATAAATTGTTTAGTGACGAGGACAAGATAAAATGTTTACTCTAGTGACGAGAACAAGATAAAATGTTTACTCTAGCGACGAGGACAAGATAAAACGCTTACTCTACTGAAGAGGACAAGATAAAATATTTACTCTAGCGACGAGGACAAGATAAATTGTTTAGTGACGAGGGCAAGACAAAATGTTTACTCTAGCGACGAGGACAAGATAAAACGCTTACTCTACTGAAGAGGACAAGAAAAAATGTTTACTCTAGCGACGAGGACAAAATAAAATGTTTAATGACGAGGACAAGATAAATGTTTACTCTAGCGACGAGGACAAGATAAAACGCTTACTCTACTGAAGAGGACAAGATAAAATGTTTACTCTACTGAGGAGGACAAGACTGAATGTTGTCCAGCATTATAAAAATAAAGTGAAAAAGATTAAATTCTAATACGTGACAAGAAAACAATCAATAAATAAATAAAGTACACGTGATAAGATGGCACATTGTAAATATTCACATGATTTATTTATGATATCACCTGTCCATCAACTGTACAAATATCACTGAAATGTGAATGTTCAGTACTCGGCCTCTTACATAATCATTACATCTTACATCTATATCGTGATTCTTGTAACAATATCTGAACAAAAAATAACTAAATATAATAACATGACCGTTACTTTAGACGCGACAACAAGAATACCTTGTCACGTTCACCAAGTCACATTATCTCAGTTGGTGCATCGGCGCTGTTCACCTTTGCGCTTTTTGTTTTGTCCAAAATTATGTCAAAAAACGTTACCCTGCGGTATATGTCTAAATTTTCAGGCAGATGAATACAACATGTTCTGATCAGCCAAGTATTCTAATTCATAAGTTAATTATTGTGTGTAGTTCATAAGCGTCTCTAAGTATTCAGTTACGAAGCAGCTAAGTACTGTAATTCAAAAGCGTCAAATTATTCTAATTCCAAATTGTACTATTTTCAACTTCTCTAAATATTCTAATTTCTAAACTACTGAGTATTCTAATTTGCAGTAATCAATCTTCTTTTGGTTTGAACTGTGTAATGTACATTTATCTTTGATTTGTCCTGTCTAGCGTACATTTATCTTTGGTTTGTCCTGTCTAGCGTACATTTATCTTCGGTTTGTCCTGTCTAACGTACATTTATCTTCGGTTTGTCCGGCATAATTTACATTTCTCATTGATTTGTCCTGTCTGTTGCATATTTATCTTTGATTTGTCCTACCTAATTACACATTTGGCTCAGAGGAAATGCAAGAAGGCATGGTTATGTTCCGAACAAGTTGGTGGAGACGATTAATGAAAACTTATGGGTGGGCCTCTGAGGTGAATTTTGTTCTGGGAAATTATTGCCGAGGTCACCTTACCTCATTGATTAGAAATTCCACTTCACCCCCCCCCCCCCAACCTCTTAAAACGGAAGAATCTTTCCGTACTCTGGAGCGATGCACACACTGTGGCCACTCCTTCCCCCAATTCTCATAGGTCAGAAGTAAATTCTACGAAACTAACCAGTTCTTTACAACCCAATGATAAGTCTTTTACAATAACAGCGTAATATTTTAACAGTCTTACAGTTAAAAAAAACAAAACAAAACATTCCAACAATCTTACATTGAAAAACTAGCATTCACTTGCAGGATATGAACAGCCTCTTATAAGATAATACAGTTTACAAACATTAACCTACAACGTTCGGGTTATTGTTATTGTTGTTGTTGTTGTTCTGGTTGTTCTGGCTGGCCATGAGATACGCCAGCAGGAATGGCAGGAGATCCTCGAGCCCGTTGTCACTGCCCCCGGTGCTAGACTCCTCCTTGACGCTGTGGTGATGGTGCTCGTGGGAGTGCTTGTGGGAGTGGTCGTGCTTGTAGGTTCCCCTGTGGGTGTGGTGGTGGTGCTCGGAGTGGGCCCTGGCCACGTCGACGAGAAGGCTGGACGCGACGAGGACGAGGAAGACGAGGCTGAATGTCGAGGTCTGCATGGCTGCTTGCTGTCTGAGTGCAGGGAGTTTCCCTTGGATATTTTGGAGTGGTCAGAAAGCTCGTCCACAGAAACTCGTTAGTGAAGACTCCACAGATGGATCCTCGTATTTATACCCAAAGAGCACAACATGTTGCTTCTCTTTGTTTTTGTTCAAACCACGAACGTCATAAATGAGCAATAATTTATACAAAGACCACGTGGTATCCCAGCATTCCTCAGCCTCCAGTGTTCATCATATTTCCACAGTTAAACTCGTGCAGGAGACAAAGACTATGCTCTCTGGCGATCGAAATTAAAAATAATGAAAGAACGCCACATGTCGACCAGGTGAAACAGATAAATCAGTCGCGTCTCTTTCTAAACAGTGGCCCCGAGACTGATAGTTTTCACGCGTGTGCACAATAAGAAAAACTTAAGGAATGTTCTTGAGGTGCATTCCTTGCAAATGTTCTATATTCATAAACGTGTTGTATTCTGAAGATGATTGTTCTCTGCAGTCCATTTAATGCTTCATTTTCTCTAGATTTTTTTTGTTTTGTTTTGTCCTTAAGGCTGTTTTTCTGAGATTGTTACAGGTGAGAGGGTTAAGTGGGACAGTGAGAAAATCAGTTGAGGAGGATGGAGAGGAAGGGTGGAGGGGGAGAGAAGATACTAGAAAGAATAATGCAGGACGTTACCAGCATTCGGAAAAACAAGCAGTGAAACAGATGGGTAGATTGGTAGTGGATGATTGGATGAATGACTGGATAGATGAGTGCGTAGATAGATGGATAGATTGGTGGTGGATGGATAAATGAGGGGATAGAACAGTGGGTTGATAGAGATATAGATTAGCAGTGGGCGGATGATTGACTGGATAGATGAGTGGGTTGGATGGATGGATGGATGGATGGATGGATGGATGGATGGATGGATGGATGGATGGATGGATGCGCGTTTATAGTGGAAGAGTTTATGGGTAGGTGTAGAGGGAGCGGAGCTGAGGGGAAGCTACGTTGCACAGTTAAGGAAATAAATGTGCAGATGATCAGGTAGAATGAGTGATAAAGGAGCTCACGTGTGCACATCATGTAGATGTGCGATGAATTCTCTGAAAAAGGGGGAAGAGGGAGAGAATGTGTGTGAAAGAGAGCGTGGTGAGAGAGAGTCTGCGTGTGTGAGAGAGAGTGTGTGTTATAGAGAGCATGTGTGAGAGAGAGTGTGTGTGTGAGAGAGTGTGTGTGTTATAGAGAGTGCGTGTGAGAGAGAGAGCGTGTGTGAGAGAGAAAGCGTCTGTGTGAGAGAGCCTGTGTGAGAGAGTGTGCGTGTGAAAGAGTTGTGCGAGAGAGTGTGTGTGAGAGAGCCTGTGTGAGAGAGTGTGTGTGTGAGAGAGTGTGTGTGAGAGAGAGTGTGTGAGGGAGAGTATGTGTGAGTGTGTGAGAGAGTGTGTGTGTGAGGGAGAGTATGTGTGAGTGTGTGAGAGTGTGTGTGTGAGGGAGAGTATGTGTGAGTGTGTGAGAGAGTGTGTGTGTGAGGGAGAGTATGTGTGAGTGTGTGAGAGAGTGTGTGTGTGAGGGAGAGTATGTGTGAGTGTGTGTGTGAGAGAGAGAGCTTGTGAGAGAGAGCACGTGTGTGAGAGAAAGCGTCTGTGTGAGAGAGCCTGTGTGAGAGAGTATCTGAGAGAGAGAGAGAGAGAGAAAGAGAGAACGCCGTATTTTGAAGAGGGATGAAGAAACAGTAAAAAATATAAAACTTAGGCAACTGACAGAAAACAAACACACATATAAGAATGAGCACACACACACACCCATATTTCTTCTTCAGCTTTCCAAGCCATTAAGGCTCATTGCTGCAGATAAAGTTCGCCTCCATTCCTCTCTATTCCTAATCTTCTCTACCCGGTTGATGACACCAATTTCTTTTATATCCTCTTCTTTGTTCTTTCCATCTCTATCTTGGTCTACCCCTTGGTAGAGACAGACATACACACACACACACAGAACACACACAGAGAACACACACACAGACCAGAAAAAATGTCATGAGAACGCGAAATTAAGAAATATTTACTTAACGACTCAAATAATTAAAATAACATAATCGAAGTTTGAAATTTGAACAAATATTTTTTTTTCTGTATGGAGCATAATTAATGAATTTACAAAAATTCGAAAGTTATTGCTACAAACAAACAGGAAATACTAGTTTCTCCCACACTTCCGGCGGAAACCACTACACAATTTTTTTTTATTTCAAAAACACAAAATATCATTACCAGATCGAAGCTATAATGGCTGTCATAAATGGAAGATTTCGCAAATCGTGCAGCGAACAGTATTCAGAACACACAAGGATCTGGAAACTCTGGAATCCATCTACATACAAAGTCTACGGAGAAGGTATTTAAGCATTTCCCAAAAAAAATCGATTGCGGCTTATTCCTTGTTTTTCCTACACAAATTGGGAATTGTTGGTCGGGAATTCCCAGAGCACAAGAATATCCGGTGTCTCGACGCTTCGTATTTTCACACAGTTTGTTTCCTCATTAGTTTTATTTTTTCCCCCACAAAAATGTTTACAATAGCCATTGAACTATTTTGTAGAAAATCATCATCAATATTGCCCATCATTCCATTGGGAGTATAGGCCAGGAGTAAAGTATCTCCAGTCCTCCCTGTTCTTCGATCTGTTCTCTACTCCCCTCTATCCCTTGTCTCTGAGCACTTTTATAATTTCCCTTCTCCAGGTAGTTCTGGGTCTTCCTTTCCGTGAGGGTTTCATGTTCGAGCCTGCCTTGTTATTCTGGCGTCTGGCTTCGTTAGTGTGTGCCCAGTCCACTTCCATTTTCTAGGACCATGATTTTTAAGCTCACCGGCTCTTGTCCTGTACATCTCCATACCTCCCAGGTTCCTGGTCTTGCCTTCCCGTGTGATGTTCAAAATCCTTCTCGGGTAGAAAAGTAGAAAGTATCTACATGTTTGACATTATTTTTCTACACAGATCTGGAGTCTCGCTTTTCGACCTATTGTGTTTTACGGATTTTCTACTTTCTAACATCCCCCCTCCCCACCTAGTCCCATAACCTACAATCCGACTTCTGTCAGAAGCCGGTCAGAATGTTTGCCTGGCCAAGCCGGAAATATGATTCTTGGCGTTCCCTCTTTTGTTTCGCTGCCAAGTCAAGCCGGCTCCAGTTTTTTGATTAACACTTTAGCTTGGATCATCTTCTTGCCTGGTTGGTTTACCTGTTCTGGCGCTCCACGATCACGTTATTTGCACCTTTGAAAGGTAAGTAAACACAGGCGTCTAGGCCTTCCTTCCTTCTACCTTGTCTGCCCATTGGACGAATGTTACCTGTAGTGTGAAGGTGACCAGGTCGACGCAAGATTTACGTTTGTCAGGTTTGTTGGTGATGAGAGTATATTGATGTTGATAAGATTATGTTGTTGTTGTTGTTGATAACAGGATGTTGATGTTGATAAGATAATGTTGATAATATGCTATTGATAATATGATGTTGATAAGAGGATGATGTTGACAATATGCAGTTTGATGTTGATAAGAGGATGATGTTAATAATATGATGTTGATGATGATAAGGGGACGGTGTTGACAATATGATGTTGATGTTGATAAGAGGATGTTGATAATAGGATGATGATGTTGATAAGAGGATGCTGGTAATAGAATGTCGATATTGACATGAAGTTGTTGATAATATAATGTTGATGCTGGTAATAGGATGTTGATTTTGATACGATGATGTTGATAATGTTGTTGTCCGTCCATCGTCTTCGATGATGACCACAGGTTCACCTTGGTCTAAATAGGGTGAGGTGAGAGGTGTGTCCGTGCGTGACCAACTAGGTTTAAAAGTTTTGCCACACACGGAACATACATGTCCAGATTCAGTTGTGATGTTGATAATAGGATGTTGATAAAAGCGTGTTGGTGTTGATATGTGTACACTGATGTTGATATTGGATGTCAGTGTTAACAAGATTATGTTAATAACAGTATGTTGATGTTCATAAGAGTATAATTGATAAGAGTATACTGATGCTGATAGCAAAATGGTATCACAGCTTTACTGCAGTGCCTTCATGTGTAGTTGTATGCTTATAGACTAGTTATTGATGCTAATAGAGTGTGGTGACAGAGTATGTTGATAAAGTATGCTGATAATGTTGATGTTAACAGAGTATGTTGAAAAGAGTATGCTGATGTTGATAAAAGTAGTTTTTTCTGAATTCTGTAGGACCAATCTCTTGATCTTCTGTCCCGTATGATGATGATGATGATGATGATGATGATGTACAAAGACGAAAGCGGTAGATGGGAATGATATAAATATACGATGAAAATAGTTATAGGCAATGATGATGGCTACACAGTGGTGGAGGTAAACAACTATGATGATGGCTACACAGTGGTGGAGGTAAACAACTATGATGATGGCTACACAGTGGTGGAGGTAAACAACTATGATGATGGCTACACAGTGGTGGAGGTAAACAACTATGATGATGGCTACACAGTGGTGGAGGTAAACGAATATGATGATGGCGATAGACGACGATAATGGAGATAGAAGCTAATGATAATTGACTGTCGCTGCTTTCCCTTTGTTCCAGTGTGTTCACTAGATGTCCCCAAGCCATGCCAGAGATGCTGTAATGACATATTTCTCATTAAGCTCCACTAGGCAAGGGACCATTTTGTCCTCTTCGCCAGGCCGCAGGCTGCAGTGACACACCCCCGTCCGAAAGGCACTTTCAGGTAGCAAAGTCTGGATCTGAGCTGGGTGTTTATCTACTAATGTTGTCAGAGCGGACACCCAAAAGGAAGGTGGAAGAGTTTTGTTGAAATGTACATTAATGCCAGTCCAAACTGATGGAAGGGGGAAAAATTATCTTGGAAATGTTACATGTTCTATAAGTTAGACCAGTGTTACAGATTCTCACATTCTATAAGTTAGACCAGTGTTACAGATTCTCACATTCTATAAATTAGACTCGTGTTATAGATTCTCACATTCTATAAGTTAGACCAGTGTTATAGATTCTCACATTCTATAAATTAGACCCGTGTTACAGATTCTCACATTCTATAAATTAGACCAGTGTTACAGATTCTCACATTCTATAAGTTAGACCCGTGTTACAGATTCTCACATTCTATAAGTTAGACCAGTGTTACAGATTCTCACATTCTATAAGTTAGACCAGTGTTACAGATTCTCACATTCTATAAATTAGACCCATGTTACAAACTCTCACTATTTCTCATACTTTGTAGACAAATGTTAAAAATTCTCATGCGATAAGTCCTTGTTGCAAAGTCTCATGCTCTATTAAATCCTTGTTGCAAATTCTCATGCTCTATTAAATCCTTGTTACAAATTCTCATGATCTGTGAGTCTTTGTTACATATTCTCATACTCTATAAATTATCGCGATCATGTGCTGCCTGCCCTCCAGTGTTGTGTTCGTAGCGTTCATGTTAAATTCCTTCCTACATGCTATTTTAGCCAGACTTGTCCGCGTCTGCGGCCAAAACAACACTGCTGGTTTTACTCTGACGATACGAAGTCAATTTAGAATAGAAGCCTTGCCTTCAGCCAATGTGGTCTTTAAGCGGACCGATATACATAGGTATTTCTATTTATAACTTGTATACGGATTATGTTTTTTTTCTGACCTGCGCTGAAAGGATTTTAAACAGCTCTGTTAGGATTTTAAACAGCGCTGTTTCACTGCAACGTCTGCCAGGCAGTCGACAGTGGCTATTAAAACTGTTGGACTAATATGTGTATGTATATGAAGTTGCTGCGTGTTTATATGGGGGTCGGATTACGAGGAAAGTTGAGATTCAAAGTTCTGCAGTTTGGAGTATAAAAGCAGCGTTTTATGTGAGGAAGATTCAAATTATTTAACAATTTGACTTGCGTTTAAACGAATATACAGTTGTTTAGTTAAAACTCAGTGGTTTGTTTAACCGGATGGCAAATCAGCGGCCGTTTTTTTTTTTCTTTACATTCTTGTTGGACATAGTATTTGCTGTGTGTTATCTAGTATTTTGTGTTATCCTGTGCTTTGTGCTATCCAGTATTTTGTGTTGTCTGGTACTTTTTATTATCTAGTGCTTTCTGCTGTCAAGTACTTTGTACCCATCTGGTACTTTGTGTTTATCTAGTGCTTTGTATTATCTAGTACTATGTTATCTAGTACCGTGTGTTATCTTGTACTATATATTATCCAGTTCTTTATTAATGTGTGAGAAAACAATATCTTCCCGACAGATTTCTGTTTGAAGTCAGTTGTTATGCTAACAAGTTCTAGTTAATGTACTTATTAATCTGGTACAGTTCTATACTTGGCTTTGTGCGCTCACAATTCTCTGCTGTCTTTTTCCCCTTGTTCCCAAATGTTTGCTGTTGTTCGAGCAAGGTGTAAACAATGTCACCGTGTTAGTCAAGCTTTCTGTTACTGTCTTTTGTCAAAGGTTATTTCCACCGCTCTGCGACATTTACTCAGTGCTTAACGTTAGGTGCGCCAGAGTAGCGAAGTGGGCTAGTGAACTTCCCTTTGCTGCGAAGGTCAGTAAGTTCGAGACGCCTCGGTCAGTCAGATGTAAAAATGAATACCTGACCTGGAGACGGACAAGACAATGTCCCCAGGCTTGATGTTGACCATCTCGCCCTCTAGTACCTCCACCCCCTACCCCGCCAGGTCAAGTAAAATATGGTTCGGTTATGATGAGACAGGACCGCCTTTATCTTGTCACTGCACGTTAGCCATTTATTTGTAAACTTGGGCTGTTAGTTGAGTGAAGTGAATGGTGAATAAACTCATCCACTCTATGCGTCATTAATGAACTTTACCGTTTAAATGTTCTTAGTTCCTAGTTCCTAATAGTTACTGTTGAAATGTTCTTAGTTCCTAATAGCTACTGTTGAAATGTTCTTAGTTCCTAATAGTTGCTGTTGAAATGTTCTTAGTTTCTTATAGTTATTGTTGAAATGTTCTAATTTCCTTATAGTTACTGTTGAAATAGTCTTATTTCCTTATAGTTACTGTTGAGATGTTCTTGGTTCCTTATAGTTACTGTTGAAGTGTTCTTAGTTCCTCATAGTTACTGTTAAAACGTTCTTAGTTCCTCATAGTTACTGTTAAAACGTTCTTAGTTCCTCATAGTTTCTGTTAAAATGTTCTTAGTTCCTATTACTTACTGTTGAAACGTCCTTAGTTCCTAATATTTACTTTTGAAATGTTCTTGGTTCTCTGCAATTACCCTGTTCTTTCGTTGTGTTTTCCAGCTAGGAGACAGCAGATGAGACAACCGCATGAAGCTGCTGGCGACTTGGATAAGGTAAGCCTGTTTATCAGTTCCTTGTTCTAGCCGTTTGTTCTATTCTGATCACTTACTCTGATCTGATAGTTTGCTCTGTTTTGTTTGGTTTTTTTTTTCTGTATATCTGCATGTTTATTGCGTTTATCTATATGTTTTCTCAGTTTGTATACCTGTTTCTCCTGATTTACATGCATGTTTCTAGCGTTTATCTTTGTGTCGTGTGTTTATCTGTATGTATGTTTGTGTCTGTCTGCATATTTATGTGTTTGTTTAGTCTGTATATGTATGTTGACTCTGTCTCCCAGTTCTGTCAATAATTTCAGTTAATTCTTGTCATCACTCTTAGATACAAAAGTTTTCCTGTTTAAGAATGATGGACATTTATTTGGTGTTATAATTACTGGCAAATTATTTAGAAAATAAAAGATTATTTTAAAAGATTCATGTCAGTCAGTAAAGAATATCGACGTAGCCTGACCATCACAGGCTAAGCAAGTAGTCCTAACTTACCGACGGGTTTCCATATCGACGGCCTGGTCGGAAAGCGAAATGGACGTAAAGCGAATTACGTAGGGAGTCATATAGGACTTTAATATCGATCGACAAGCGTGTTTTAAAACCTAAAAATAAACTTGAATGATCTTATAATCTGTACTTATAATTTAGAATAAATAGTTTTACATGAATTAAGTTCTGTATAAGTTAGAGTATTTGTAAATTTACCAAAAGAAGCCACTGGACTAACGGTCGGGGGACAAAAAAAAAAAAAAACGAATCATCGTAAAACGGGATATCGGAAAGCGGGGACTATTTGCATATAAGTGGTGATAAATTAACAAAGCAAATCAATTCAAAGGCAATCTTGTCATGCCTTAGAGGCATACAGAGGATATGGTGTCAGTGTGCCCATATTTTCGTTGACCTGTCAGCACACTAGAGGGTGAAGTGATCAGCATCATGTCTGGCAGCCTTTCCTTCCCCAACTCCAGAAGAAGTCGGGTACCAATTTCTACAGCCTGGGTGACTGGGGCGCCTCCGGCCGGATTCGAACCCCGACCTTCGCCATGAGAGACCAGTGCACTAACCAGTTCGTTACTCAGACGTCTAAAAGCATTAAGTGAGTAAAAACTACTGGACAGAACCACGCTGTAGCCATGAGATGTATAGCAAAACTGGTCATTACGTCCAGACACGTTTTCAAGGACATCGAGAGTGATCCATAGGACATATTGTAACTGTTCATCATCCAGTGCTCGGTAATCATCCAGTGAATGATGTGTTCATGTATGCAAACCAAAGTAGGTAAACAGTAATCATCCAGTGAATGATGTGTGCATGTATGCAAACCAAGGTAGGTAAACAGTAATCATCCAGTGAATGATGTGTGCATGTATGCAAACCAAAGTAGGTAAACAGTAATCATCCAGTGAATGATGTGTTCATGTATGCAAACCAAGGTAGGTAAACTGTAATCATCCAGTGAATGATGTGTGCATGCATGCAAACCAAGGTAGGTAAACAGTAATCATCCAGTGAATGATATGTGCATGTATACAAACCAAGGTAGGTAAACAGTCCACTGGGAATCTCAAGCTAACATTGCCCGCAGTGCTACACACCCAGGACCTTTGTCGTACGAGATTCAGCGGAGCGTGAGATTTGGAACTAATAAAAGGAGCTATACATAATCTAGACTTGGGTCATGTAAAGAATATTGTTTAACGAACTCTTGGAACGAATGAACGAACGAAATAACGTATTTGATTTTCAAAGGGTTAAGAATTGGGCACACGGGCCCATCTGACATTCTGCCCGTCTGACATTCTGCCCGTTGTGGGAGACGATAAGAAGAATATGGCACTGAACTGCTTAATGTCTGTAAGAACATGTCCTTTACCTTTGTTGTTTTCGCGAATGAGTTTGACCCTGATTTGCTGAGAGTGAGTATTATGTCCTTGACCTGTAAAACATCAGCAAGGGTTTCACTTGTAAAATATCTTAAATTAATCAAGGTCATGTTTATTAATTGATTTCTATTTTGATTAGAAATAACGGGAACGCTGTCTATGTGTTTTTTGTTTTTTGTTTGTTTTTGCAGTGTATATACCGCTGTCTGTTTTACATGTCGTTGATTTTATACATCTTTGGTATTACATATCTTTGATTCTACATATCTTTGATTCTACATATATTTGATTCTACATATCTTTGATTCTACATATCTTTGATTCTATACGTCCTTGGTTCTATACATCCTTGATTCTATATATCTTTGGTTCTACTTACCTTTGGTTCTTGGAATTGCACAGTATCCATGACCAACTTTCTGTGCGGCCATTTTCAGTCTTCATAAGACATATTTACACTTCTTATGTTCCTTGTCATCGTCACAGACTAACGCTGGGGGGGGGGGGGTGCTGGTGTTTTCTCACCGTCACAGACTAACTCTGGGGGTTCTGGTGTTTTCTCACAGTCACAGACTAACTCTGGGGGTTCTGGTGTTTTCTCACCGTCACAGACTAATGATGCGGGTTCTGGTGTTTTCTCACCGTCACAGACTAACTCTGGGGGTTCTGGTGTTTTCTCACAGTCACAGACTAACGCTGGTGGTTCTGGTGTTTTCTCACCGCCACAGAGTAATTCTGGGGGTTCTGGTGTTTTCTCACCGTCACAGACTAACTTTGGGGGGTTCTGGTGTTTTCTCACCGTCACAGACTAACGCTGGTGGTTCTGGTGTTTTCTCACCGTCACAGACTAACGCTGGGGGTTCTGGTATGTTCTCACCGTCACAGACTAACTTTGGGGGGTTCTGGTGTTTTCTCACCGTCACAGACTAACGCTGGTGGTTCTGGTATGTTCTCACCGTCACAGACTAACTTTGGGGGGTTCTGGTGTTTTCTCACCGTCACAGACTAACGCTGGTGGTTCTGGTGTTTTCTCACAGTCACAGACTAACTCTGGGGGGTTCTGGTGTTTTCTCACCGTCACTGACTAACTCTGGGGGTTCTGGTGTTTTCTCACCATCACTGACTAACTCTGGGGGTTCTGGTGTTTTCTCACAGTCACAGACTAACGCTGGTGGTTCTGGTGTTTTCTCACCGCCACAGAGTAATTCTGGGGGTTCTGGTATGTTCTCACAGTCACAGACTAACTTTGGGGGGTTCTGGTGTTTTCTCACCGTCACAGACTAACGCTGGTGGTTCTGGTATGTTCTCGCCGTCACAGACTAACGCTGGTGGTTCTGGTATGTTCTCACCGTCACAGACTAACTTTGGGGGGTTCTGGTGTTTTCTCACCGTCACAGACTAACGCTGGTGGTTCTGGTATGTTCTCACCGTCACAGACTAACTTTGGGGGGTTCTGGTATGTTCTCGCCGTCACAGACTAACGCTGGTGGTTCTGGTATGTTCTCGCCGTCACAGACTAACGCTGGTGGTTCTGGTATGTTCTCGCCGTCACAGACTAACGCTGGGGGTTCTGGTATGTTCTCACCGTCACAGACTAACTCTGGGGGTTCTGGTGTTTTCTCACAGTCACAGACTAACTCTGGGGGGTTCTGGTGTTTTCTCACCGTCACTGACTAACTCTGGGGGTTCTGGTGTTTTCTCACCGTCACTGACTAACTCTGGGGGTTCTGGTGTTTTCTCACAGTCACAGACTAACGCTGATGGTTCTGGTGTTTTCTCACCGCCACAGAGTAATTCTGGGGGTTCTGGTATGTTCTCACCGTCACAGACTAACTTTGGGGGGTTCTGGTGTTTTCTCACCGTCACAGACTAACGCTGGTGGTTCTGGTATGTTCTCACCGTCACAGACTAACTTTGGGGGGTTCTGGTGTTTTCTCACCGTCACAGACTAACGCTGGTGGTTCTGGTATGTTCTCACCGTCACAGACTAACTTTGGGGGGTTCTGGTATGTTCTCGCCGTCACAGACTAACGCTGGTGGTTCTGGTATGTTCTCGCCGTCACAGACTAACGCTGGTGGTTCTGGTATGTTCTCGCCGTCACAGACTAACGCTGGGGGTTCTGGTATGTTCTCACCGTCACAGACTAACTTTGGGGGGTTCTGGTGTTTTCTCACCGTCACAGACTAACGCTGGTGGTTCTGGTATGTTCTCACCGTCACAGACTAACTTTGGGGGGTTCTGGTGTTTTCTCACCGTCACAGACTAACGCTGGTGGTTCTGGTATGTTCTCACCGTCACAGACTAACTTTGGGGGGTTCTGGTATGTTCTCGCCGTCACAGACTAACGCTGGTGGTTCTGGTATGTTCTCGCCGTCACAGACTAACTCTGGTGGTTCTGGTATGTTCTCGCCGTCACAGACTAACGCTCGGGATCCTGATGTGACATCAGATTCAAAGACTCGGACTAGACATCTGAGGTTGAGATGACTGAACTTTATTTCTCGCCCTGGTTACTGTATCTTTCCGCACTTACCCTACCTTACCGTATTACTGTATCTTACCATATTACTCTATCCTTGTTGCACTTACCCTATCTTACCGTATTACTATATGCTTGTCGCAGTTACCCTATATTACCGTATTACTATATGCTTGTCGCAGTTACCCTATATTACCGTATTACTATATGCTTGTCGCAGTTACCCTATCTTACCGTATTACTATATGCTTGTCGCAGTTACCCTATCTTACCGTATACTATATGCTTGTCGCAGTTACCCTATCTTACCGTATTACTATATGCTTGTCGCAGTTACCCTATCTTACCGTATTACTATATGCTTGTCGCAGTTACCCTATATTACCGTATTACTATATGCTTGTCGCAGTTACCCTATCTTACCGTATTACTATATGCTTGTCGCAGTTACCCTATCTTACCGTATTACTATATGCTTGTCGCAGTTACCCTATCTTACCGTATTACTATATGCTTGTCGCAGTTACCCTATATTACCGTATTACTATATGCTTGTCGCAGTTACCCTATCTTACCGTATTACTATATGCTTGTCGCAGTTACCCTAGTTATCGAACCAAATCATTTCAGTTCCGTTGGTTGTGTTTCTCTATCTCTGCTTCTACACCCACCCCCACATATACACACCCACACACAGAGGCTATACTGAGGTACTGTAGTATCACCAATTGTGGAGGATTGTTGTTGTTGTTGTTGTTTAAACAGACTCAAGAACATAAATATAATATTGATTATTATTATAACACTTTCCAGTGAAAGTTTAACAGGTTTTTCCTCATCATTGGAAAGAAGGGGGGGGGGGGGTGTGTCTTTCTTTTCGAGGACAAAATGGCGCTAATTGCCTTCCATCCCGGGTTTTGCTCTATATGCCTCCTTCTACCCGACTTATTCCTCTCAGCTGTGGCTTATTTTTCAGGGCCAGATTTTCCTTCCCATTCAGTCTGTATTCTTTCTCACTTGACTCAGTCTGTATTCCTTCCCATTCAGTCTGTATTCCTTCCCATTCAGTCTGTATTCCTTCCCGCTCAGTCTGTATTCACTCCCACTCAGTTGCATTCCCTCCCACTCAGTCTGCATTCCTTCCTGTTCAGTCTGTATTTTTCTCACTCAGTCTGTATTCCTTCTCACTCAGTCTGTATTCCTTCCCACTCAGTCTGTATTCCTTCCCACTCAGTCTGCATTCCTTCCCACTCAGTCTGTATTCATTCCCATTCAGTCTGTATTCCTTCCCACTCAGTCTGTATTCCTTCCCACTCAGTCTGTATTTCTTCCCATTCAGTCTGTATTCCTTCCACTCAGTCTGTATTCCTTCCCATTCAGTCTGTATTCCTTCCCACTCAGTCTGTATTCCTTCCTACTCTGTATGTCTTCCACAATTCCAGGGGTATCCAGTTGACTGCCTGAAGGTAGTATGTGGCCTATGACACATTCCCCTCCCTCCCCCCCCCCCTTTTTTTTTACAGCCTATGAGGCCATTAATAAAATTATAATTTCTTTGATTAAGATTAATATTTCTTTTTTCTTCAAAACATGGGGGGGGGGGGCGTTTTAAAAGACATAAAAGGCTAATTAAATACTATTAATTTACTTTTTCTTTTTTAAATGCGGCCCGCCATTCGATATCTGCGGGCACTTGTGGCTCTTGAGGCCACTGAAGTTGGGCACCCCAGCTACAGTCTGTTATGAGAGGGGGCAGAACTAGGAGATAAAGTAGGGTCTTGGCCTGCTTTTGTTTTCCTCCAAAGCCGCTGCAAGGAGTCAACATTGACTACTCTCATTCATTTCGCTCTGTTCCCAGACTCCCCCCCCCCCTCCCAAAAAAAAAAAAAAGAAAACTGGAACAGCTGGCCAAGGACCACACTCGTAGATAAAAATGTTGTATGTATTTTTAAAATTTTCAATATAGTCGTTTGTTATCGTTGTGAAAGCAGCTAAATTAAACCGGATATTGTTCCTCTTAGCTGCGAGCATGCGCAGACGGGCGGACACAAAGTCGCTATGACATGTCAATGCATGTGTGCTTCAGAATAAGTGACGGGGTAAGTATCGTGACACAGGGGATTGCCGAGGGGAGGGGGGTAGCGCCAAGGAGAAAGGGGGGGGGGGGGATTGGGGGCGGGGCGGAGGATATGTAAATTATGTTCTTTTACCCAGATAATCAATTACCGACAGTTCCTCCTTCCATACACACAAACGCGCGCACACACACACACACAAAGGCACCTCTTCCGTGTCATAAAAAATCTAATCTCAGACAAAACCACTGGACTAGTCTTTTCATCCTCCCCCCCCCCCCTTCTTCTTCGTTCCTTTTCCTCTATAACGCACACGCGCACGCACAAACACGCACGGATAAGTCAGTAAAGATACAAACCTAGCCCCACTTCGCGGAAGAAAAAAAAAAGCGGTTATCAAAAGCTCCAAACAACGGCCGTCCTTCACAAGATTTGCTGTTTACCGGTATTAAGATGTCAAGGAAATATTTTCCAGTAAACACTAGCTGGGTAAAGCCCTGTTTTACCCGTCTTTCTGAGGTGTCAGGGTTAAGACCAGCAGATATCTGGGTTTCACTCTGGAGTTGGCAACCCGACGTCTCTCTCGTCCAATCAAAAGGTCTGTTTTGAAGCGGCAGGAACTCCGGGTTCGTCTAGAAACTTCTGCAGTTCCCCCTGCAGCTACGGGCCTGGTATTCCTAGAAGCCGATGCAGTAAAGATTTTGAGGCACAGGATCGTGTTGGTTTGGGGACAGGTCATGGCGGCTATTTTTTTTTTTTAATTCCTGGGTGCGGATAAAAAAAGCAGGGGATGCGCAGTAGTTCTTCAGTAGACTCCACCGCCATGGGGACATAGGGACAGTGGTGATCCCTGCCTCGTTATCCAGGCTAGGCCTGTTACTAAGCGGTACCGTTAGCCAGGCTAGGCCTGTTACTGGGGGTACCGTTAGCCAGGCTAGGCCTGTTACTAAGTGGTACCGTTAGCCAGGCTAGGCCTGTTACTAAGTGGTACCGTTAGCCAGGCTAGGCTGTTACTAGGGGGTACCGTTAGCCCGGCCAGGCATGTTACTAAGTGGTACCGTTAGCCAGGCTAGGCCTGTTACTAAGTGGTACCGTTAGCCAGGCTAGGCATGTTACTAAGTGGTACCGTTAGCCAGGCTAGGCCTGTTACTGGGGATACCGTTAACCATGCTAGGCCTGTTACTAAGTGGTACCGTTAGCCAGGCTAGGCCTGTTACTGGGGGTACCATTAGCCAGGCTAGGCCTGTTACTGGGGGTACCTTAGCCAGGCTAGGCCTGTTACTGGGAGTACCATTAGCCAGGCTAGGCCTGTTACTGGGGGTACCGTTAGCCAGGCTAGGCTGTTACTAAGCGGTACCGTTAGCCAGGCTAGGCTGTTACTAAGCGGTACCGTTAGCCAGGCTAGGCCTGTTACTGGGGGTACCGTTAGCCAGGCTAGGCTGTTACTAAGCGGTACCGTTAGCCAGGCTAGGCTGTTACTAAGCGGTACCGTTAGCCAGGCTAGGCTGTTACTAAGCGGTACCGTTAGCCAGGCTAGGCTGTTACTAAGCGGTACCGTTAGCCAGGCTAGGCTGTTACTAAGTGGTACCGTTAGCCAGGCTAGGCTGTTACTAAGCGGTACCGTTAGCCAGGCTAGGCCTGTTACTGGGGGTACCGTTAGCCAGGCTAGGCTGTTACTGGGGGTACCAACGGAAAGGTGAAAAAGTGTCTTGGTTAGCTATGGTTCACCAACCCAGACACTAGCATATCAGCTATGGTTCACCAACCCAGACATCAGCATGTCAACTATGGTTCGCTGGTTGCCACAACGGACAGCGTATTCGCCCAGCCCCCCCCCCCCCCCCCGAGTTTCGTAACCCACACAAGTACCCGCGGGCTGACTGAGACTTTCCTGGCTGCACACTGGGCATTTTATTTACTGTGGCAAAAAAAAAAAAAAAAGCTAACCTGCAAATTTGCAACATCCTTCCCGTGATGTCTGAGGGTACCATTGTTTGTTACCTGGAGGAAAAAAAACGACAACTGGAGACCGTGGGAAGCTGGCGCGTACTTCTAGCGACTATGCCACCTGTCATTTCTCACAACCTTGAGACAAAGAAGTCTAGATTTAAGCTGTCTTCGGGTACCAAGAAGGTTGTGCCATCTGCCAACAGGGCCATGACTGTAACTGTGGCTGGTGGTGGCCGTATTGACGAGACGATCTTGAAGGCAGGTCGTGCCTGTCACAGGTACAAGGCCGAGAGAAACTGCTGGCCTGAGGTCAGAGCTGTAGCCAGGAATCCTGCTGAGAGTCCTCGTGGCGGTGGTGGTCACCAGCACGTTGGTAGGGGATCCACTGTCAGAAGAGACGCATCTGCTGGTAGGAAGGCTGGTCTTATGGCTGCCCGTCTTATTAGCAGACCCAGGGGTACCAACCAAATGACAACAAACGAGAAAGAACAAAATGTTTGATTGTGTTCAGTGCTTGTGCCAATAAATTATCTTATGAAACAACAACAGCAACAACAACAACAACAGCAACAACAACAACAAAAACAACAACAGCAACAGAAAAGTCCCCTTCACGCCTCTGATTAGATGTCCCCCGACAGGAAATCCTCCATGTTATCTGATAGAGCATGCGTGACTGAAGATATCATGACCTTTGTCCAGGTGAAACAATAACAATGTCTGGGGGATTTAAAGGCAGCGGGAGTCACAGCGGACCCACACCCAGCGAATTACCAGGCGGGCCGGAAGATAACGCCGTCCAGGTCTCATTAGAAAGGAATTATCTTAACTCCGGAACATAGAAAGAGGGCATGAAAACAAAGTAAAACGGTCAAGATTTCGTGTACACTTTGCTTGTTACCACGTCCTGCATGACTGGGCATAAGATACTGAGAGTTTTACATATTCTAGCCTCATTCATGTGCCTTCTTCTTCTTCTTCTTCTTCTTCTTCATCATCATCTTCTTCTTCTTCATCTGCGTTCGAGGTTGTTGGTTCCCTCTCTCCCTCGCCTTGGTGGTGCATTTACCCAAACTGTGTCCTATAAACTCGTATGTTATCTTCCCATCGACATCTCTGTCTTCCTCTTGTGTTCTTTTCTCCTTCCACCTTTTCGTCTAGTATGGTCTTCAGTATATTGGTATGTCTTTTGGTATGACCAAAGTAGTATGTTTTCTTCATCCTTATTTCTTTGATAAGTTCACATTGCTCTTGGATCAGTTTTCAAACATGTGCATGTGTTCTTTTCATTCTCCATGTTATATGACCTAGTTTTCTGTAGAACCACATTTCTGCTGCATTAATCTTTCTCTTAAGCATTAATCTTGAGAAGAAATGATCAGAGAATCCCAAAACAAGCTATCAAGTGGAACACAACAGGCCGAAGAAAAAGAGGCAGACCGAGTGAAACTCTGAAGAGGACATTGTTAAGAGAGGCCAAATTAACAGGCATAAAATCCCTTGATGAGGTTGAAAGACTCGCCGAAGGCAGGAAAAATTGGCGAACTACCTTGCGAGCCCTATGTGACGTTTGACGGCACGGGAAGGATATAAGATATAAGATATATAAGAATCTTTCTCTCCATCATTTTGCTTTTAGAGTTCAGGTTTCTGCTCCATGCAGTAAAACAGAGTAGATATAACATTTTACAAATCTTAATTTTGTTTTTATGGTCAGATTTCTGGATAACAGCACTGTCTTCATGGTGTTGAATGTGTGTTCTGCCATTCCTATTCTCTTCTTTATCTCCATCTCCTATCTTCCATCTTCAGTTAATGTATGTCCTAGGTAGCAGTAGTCTGTCACTTGGTCCAGTCTCTCCTTGTTTTACGGTTATAATCCACCCGTGAATTCTGGTCTTTCCTAGCCTCACTAATGGGGCCAGAATTTGGCTGAAGGCATAGTGGCCGAGGAAAAATGAAGTGCGAAAACGCGTGAATCGTTTTTTGTGTATAAAAGTAAGTATATAAATATACACAACCACTACGGTAAAGCTGTGATAACAGAATGTTAAAACTTTTAAAAACAGATTTATTAACTAAACGAGCACACAGTTTTAACGCTTCAGTCTACACTTTAATCATACAAAAACAGACAGGACACAGAAATGGGAAAGAAGATAAAATATAAATTCACAATAATGATATACAACAGATAAAAATGGAACAAAAATAGACCCCCAAAAGGTAGGGGGGGGGGACACTTATATGTCTTCTTCGTCGCTCGCCCGGACATCGACGCCAGTCTGTCACACAAATGGGACTGTCTGCCTCAGGTTTTCACCATCACATTAGAGTTTCTCTTGCAGGGACCTGGGACCAGACCGCTTGCCCGAGTGAGCTGTGTAGCTGTCAACTCTGGAGGATGTGCCGTGGTGTCTGTTGTTCTTTGCCGCTGGGGCATTGGTATGTTATGCTAGTTTTCAGCTTCTGGTCTAGATGGTGTCTCAGCCTGCAGTGTCCTGTTCTCAGCTGGAAGATTATCTCTTGGTCATTTCTTGAGAGTCTGTAGTGTTCATCATCCGTTTTTGCTGTGGAGTGTTGTTTTGTGCACTTGTCTTTATATATGACTTTTAGTCTGTTTTTGTTTGTTTGTCCATATGTTGTGCTTCTATCAATCTGTTGCATTCTCCCTCTCTCTCTCTTTTGACAGTATGTCTGCCTCTTCATTTCCTTGGATGTTGCTGTGGGCTGGTATCCGCTGTATGCCTGTTTTATTGAGTGTTGCACTTGCTAGTGATAGGGCTTCTATCAGGCTGTCCAGGTCTTTAACATTTTGCTGTTTCAGTGCCTGTATTACGGACTGTGAATCTGCTTCTCGGCGTGGTTTCTGTGTTCTCTTATTTTTATTGCTGCAGTTTCTATTGCTTCTGCCTCGTCTGTGTAGTTGTTGGAGTAGGAACCTGTTGGTATAACACTTAGGCATGACTTACAAGTAGCTGTGTCCGAGAATGGGCATGGTGGGGATATTGTGAATGTTTGAACGAAGACTTTGAGGTGTGATAGGTTTATAGTAAATAAGGGTAAGGAAAAGGGTAATTTGTGAGGGGGATGGTGATGATAATAATAATGAAGTTTAGAAAAAGGTAGGTGGAATAGATGAATGTAAGTGGGTAGGGGGTTTATGAGGGGGTTCTGGAATATAAGTTACAGGTGAGGAAAGTGTAGAACTTAGTAGGGAGGGAATATGAACGTGGAGAAGGGGAATGTTAAGTATAGCTGAATTTCGAGTTCAAACCGTGTGGCTCCAGTGTCCCATATTCCAGATTGTAGCAGTTCTCAAGCGCCAGCCCACTTCCGGCATCAGAGTGACATTGCTTATTGGCTGTTAGTAGAAAATCAGATTTGCCTCTGTAGTTGGGGCCGTTGAAATGATTAGAGACTGGCTCAGAAGCATGCTGGGAAATGTCATAAAGGTGTTTCTGCATAGTCACATAATCTGAGATCAGTCTATCCGATGTAAATTATTCTACACTTTATGCAAAAAATGGCAGGACTCGGATGTGAATCCCTTATGGAGTTAGACAAAAGCACTTTAGACGTGGGACATAAAGTGCTATGTCTACCATTTTTCGAATGCTAACCATACAACACTGTATTAAATCACTTTAGCTGTGACTGGGCATTGCTTCTCATCTGAAAGATCTGTCTCTTATACCAGGAAGAATGCAAAGTTTACTATGGGCGCCATTCGCTTGTCTAAACCAGTGGATCTTAACCTGTGATCAATGGACCACAAATGGTCATCCAGTTATTATTTGTGGTCTGTAGCTTTGTTATGAAATTTTTAAAGCGCCATCTGTTGCGATAAAGCAATTCAGGATTCACAACATTACGATAATACATATAAGATGGTGATCTGTAATTTCCATGTAGCTGTAAAAGTGGCTCTGGCGCGTAGAAAGGTTGAGGAACACTGGTCTAGACACGCCTCCCCTCTCCCCCTACACCTCTTACCTGACCCAGCCTCATTCCCGCCTCGCGCCAAATTTCTAAGGTCAAAATGGGAACAGCGTCGCCTCATGTACCTTGTAAATATGGTCGGTATTCCGCCCGAGGGTTGGACAAGTGTCGAGTTTTATTGATGATAGGTTGTGTGTGTGTCTGAAATCAGAGTTAAAATTTGTTGTGGCTTTTTTAAAAAATCTCTTATTTGGTGTTTGTATATAGCTAGTTTGTTGTTTGTATAGCTGGTCTGATGTATGTAGCTGGTTTGTTGTTTGTATAGCTGGTCTGGTGTATGTAGCTGGTTTGTTGTTTGTATAGCTGGTCTGGTGTATGTAGCTGGTTTGTTGTTTGTATATCAGGCCTGATGGTTTCCTGTTCGCCTCTAGTTGGATTTTGCATAGCTGGTTTGTTGTTTACAAAGCGGATCTGAAGGTTGAGTGACCGGTTCGATTATTGTGCAGCATTGTCTCATGTCTGATACATATAGCTGGTCTGATACATATAGCTGGTCTGATACATATAGCTGATCTGATACATATAGCTGGTCTGATACATATAGCTGGTCTGATACATATAGCTGGTCTGATACATATAGCTGGTCTGATACATATAGCTGGTCTGATACATATAGCTGGTCTGATACATATAGCTGGTCTGATGTTTGCAAAGCTGGTCTAATGGTTGAGTGACTAGTTTGGTTATTGTACGTGAGATATTGCTTTATGTGTCTAGTTTAGTTCATGTACACCTATATTTTAGTCTCTGTCCACGTGTCTAAGCTTGTTTCACATACGCATTTTAAAGGTTCGGTTTTATGAAACATAGAAAGATCAGTTCAGAAATAGGGTGAAGAGGGATCACTAC
This sequence comes from Achatina immaculata, assembly GCA_009760885.1. NCBI lineage: Eukaryota > Metazoa > Mollusca > Gastropoda > Stylommatophora > Achatinidae > Lissachatina > Lissachatina immaculata. Next base: position 49,213,161 of record CM019718.1, read on the forward strand.
CTTTGCAGATTACCTGTCCGACACAGAGCCCTTTAAAGAGATCGAAGAGTTTTTTCCCTTTATAATTGCACTAAACTGTCAAATTCTGTCTTTGACAAGAGCCACTGTTTTGTCAGATTCTGTCCTTAACAGGAACCACTGTTTTCGTTAGCTGTCAGATTCTATATTTGATAGGAGCCAGTGTTTTTGTCAACTGTCAGATTCTGTCCGTGACAGGAGCCACTGGTTTTGTCAACTGTGAGATTCTATCCGTGACAGGAGCCACTGGTTTTCTCAACTGTCAGATTCTTGGATTTATTCTGGGACTTTAGATAAAACATCAGAGGTTGCTCCCTTGGGAATCAGTACCTACTTGGATGTCTGTACAGAGTAGAAGACAGATTGAGGGGAAAAGGGTGGGGGGGGGGGGGTGAATTCTGCAGCAATCATCATCATCATAATCATCATCATTCACCGCAACCATCATCATCATTGCTGCCAGGAACGCCATCTTTATCATCGCTACCACTGTCATCATCATCGATGCTAACTACTACTACCATCAACATCACCACCGTCATAATCATCATCACGACCACCTCTGCCACCATCATCACCACTACTACCTCCACCACAACCATCACCATCATCACTACCACCTCCACCACAACCATCAACCATCATAACTACCATCTCCACCACCACCGTCACCATCATCATTATCATCATTATCACTACCACCTCCACCACAACTATCATCATCATCATCACTACCACCTCCACCACAACCATCAACCATCATAACTACCATCTCCACCACCACCGTCACCATCATCATTATCATCATTACCACTACCACCCTCACCACAACCATCGTCATCATCACTACCACCTCCACTACAATCATCATCATCATAACTACCACCTCCACCACAACTATCATTATCACTACCCCCTCCACCACAACTATCATCATCACTACCACCCTCACCACAACCATCATCATCATAACTACCACCACCACCACCGTCACCGTCATCATCACTACCACCTCCACTACAATCATCATCATCATAACTACCACCTCCACCACCACCGTCGTCATCATAATTACCACTTCCACCACCACCGTCACCATCATCATCATCATCATCACTACCACCTCCACCACAACCATCATCATCATCATCACTACCACCTCCACTACAATCATCATCATCATAACTACCACCTCCACCACCACCGTCGTCATCATCATCACTACCACCTCCACCTCCACCACCTCCATCATCATCATCATCATCATCGCTACCACAACCACCATTAATAACCTCTTCTGTGACCCTTCAATCATTGTTATGGTCTGGACGCAGCGGAAGTTGAAACACTGAAGCGGAAGTAACCATTTTGTGTTGAGAGGTCAGACCTGTCAGAAAAAAAAACATCATTCAGGTCTTTGTGTTCGTTGCTTTTAACTAAAGTCCGCTGCCAGGGATAGATGGGGAGAGGGAGGAGGCTTCCAACTATTTTTAGCGCTGGTAAATGTGACTCAAATGTCTGAGGGGGACTGTTCACACGATTCTGCCAACCTCAAACTTTCTGTCACCCTCGCCGTAAGACTGCAGTTGTGTGTGAGAGAGAGAGGGAGAGATGAGAAAGAGGGAGAGAGAGAAAGATGGAGATAGGGGAAGAGGGAGAGAGAGAAAGATGGAGATAGGGGAAGAGGGAGAGAGAGAAAGATGGAGATAGGGGAAGAGGGAGAGAGAGAAAGATGGAGATAGGGGAAGAGGGAGAGAGAGAAAGATGGAGATAGGGGAAGAGGGAGAGAGAGAAGGGGAAATCAGGGAGAATGAAATAGGGGAAGAGAGGGTAGAGAGACAGAGGGGAGAAAGAGAGAGAGAAAGAAGGGAGAAAGAGAGAGAGGGGAGAGATGGAGGGCCGGAGATGGTATAATAAACACACACATTCACAAAACAGTTGCTGATATAATAAGGGCTGGGGTGTGATGAGGTAGGAGAGGTTTGGGGGGGGGGGGGGGGTAAAGTTCAGAGGTTACTGAGTCTAAGTCAGAGTTCAAGAACTCTTGCGACTTGTTTTGAAAAGTAACGGGACTCAAATGGTTGACCCTTTGCGTCTAATGATGATAATGATGATGACGACAGCTGGATCTAGTGTGGCCAGGTGCACTATAAAAACAAAGGACTTATAAATCTGGAATACAAATGCAACCAATCTTCTCTAGGTTCATTCATTCATTCATTCGTTTGCATGTCCCTTGTGGAACTTTGCCTCCCAAACAGCACTCCTGTAGGCCTCTCGGTTGTGAGCAAGATGCACTGCTGCTGATTCATCCATTTGCAGATTATCAACGATGTCTTGCAGCCATCTTCGCCTTGGTCTTCCTCTCTTTCTTTTTCCCATTATGTACCCTTTCAAGACGGTCTTCTCTATAGAGATTATCATGACGTCCAAAATATTTAAGTTTTCTCTCTTTAATAATCTTTACTAGCCAGTCTTCTTCAGTATTAAGTTCTTGTAGTATAGATATATTTGTTCTTTTTTGTGTCCATAATATTTGGAGAACTCTTCTGTAGCATTTACATTCAAAGGCATTTATGTGTTTCTCAGCTGTTTTGTTAAGTGTCCAGGTCTCACAGGTATATGTTGCGATGGGAAAGATGCATGCCTTTAAAAATCTTATTTTTGTGGTTCTGTCTGCTCTTCTCCACAGATTCTTGAGTTGTTTTACTTTCTGAAGAGCGATAGATGTCCTCTTTTTGATTTCCCTCATTCTTCTCTAGGTACTGGGCACAATATAATAATTATTATTATTATTACTCATTGCTTTAAAAAAAACCAACTTTCCTGCACTAAGCACGTTACTACATATGAAGTTTACGGAAAGTAATAAGAGTCTACATACAGAAGAGAAAGACCATCTGTGGATCCTGGAGTCGAAACATGACCAAATCCAGACCAGACCACCCTGTCTTAAAGACCAGGTCTCTGATCTGAAGGTCAGGCGAACGCTGTCTGCACAACACAGTGGAGAAGTGTGACGGCGAGAACAAACAGACGAGAGAAACAGCAACCGGTGCGTACAACTGTCAACATCAGGCGAGAAAATACAACAAACGGTCGGTGCAATAACATGTAGATAAACTAAATAAACAGAACGAATGTAATATGGAATGTGAAACTGTGATACGGAATGCACCACGGATACGTTAGAAGTGGTTTACTTTATCCGTAGTCAGTTTTCAGTAGCGCTTGAAATCCGCGTTTGTGCTGATTGCTTTAAACAAATCCTTTCTTGCATTCCACTCTCCTCTCTCTCTCTCTCTCTCTCTCTCTCTCTCTCTCTCTCTCTCACACACACACACACACAAGCAAGATAAGAGTTTCAGGACTGATAAAGAAGTTTTCTTTCTGTTTATCTGTTTTTTTTTCTTTTGTTTCTGAAGAATGTGTTTGCCGAAATATTTTATTATTTTAGTTGGTTTTCTTTGTTCTCTTGTGTTTCACCGTGATTTGCTCATGTATGATTTTATCTGTTGGGGGGGGGGGGGGCTTGACCTTCTACCAGGCGAGTCCACCAGGTGGCAGAACAACCTGTAGATTATGAAGGTCAGATGTGAATATTTTAACAGACAGCAGGAAAAAACGGTGCCCTGGTCTCTTTATGCCGTGAGTGTGGTGACCAAATAATGAGAGTATGAAAAGGGAAGGTGAATGAGTGAGTGAGAGGGGGAGGGAGATGAGGAGGAGGAGGGGAGGAGAAGACAGCGAGAGAAGTTTTCCAGTGCCCGTTAGTTCAAAGATTGGCCGAAGGAAACGAGTGGAAGACGGAACATGACGTTTTCCTTCGCAGCAGAACACTACATTGCCAGCTTTTGTTCCGTATAACCTTGCATTCTTTACGATGGTATTTGCATCTTTTAAATAATTCTATCTCTTCCATTGATGATATGTTGTTTTTGAAACCTTATGATAATTTTTTTTTTAAAATAACCAGCACATGTGTAGAATGCCCGGAGTTTCCGCGTTTCCACTCACCGGTTTATCACTGGCTCTTAGCGGCTAAAACACCAGCCAATCAGAGCACGGTATGATGCCCTCATTTCAAAGCGAGGCCGGGGTCGTTGTGTGTAGAGGTCATGTGACCTCATTCATTCCTATGTCGTCGTCGGCCATTTTGGAATACCTGTGTTTTTCACCTGTATAGCCCAGGTACTGGGAAAGAAACACGTTTGGATGTGACCAGAGATGCTGGACGGGAGAAGTTATAATTTCGGTGGTCAGGTAGGAATATTTAAATCTTATGACACCAGAGGACTTAAGAGGAAGGCGTATTTCGGATGGCGGTTGCGCATTTTTCTTTTGAAATCCGTGCCATTGTTTACCTTGCGAACTCTCCGTGCGTGGCATGAGGTGACAGCACTCCCTATCGCTTAGACACAACACGCTCCTGTGATAGCCATTCTGATGTGGGAGTGCGGACTTTCCCAAGCATGAAACCACTGACGTGATTCTAATGAGAAACTAAGACATTTGTGTGTGTGTGTGTGTGCTGCCTTTGTTAACGTGAAGCACTTTACGTGCCTTCAACATTTGTTGGGTACTTTGAATTCGTTGGTTCTTTTTCTTTTCGCTTAGACACATTGGATAGTGTATTAGAACCATCAGCGATGGGTTTATTAACCACCTTTATATATTCACAGCTTTTGAAATCAGTCGTCCATTTTTTTTAGTTTAACACCCACGACCCACAGTTTGGGCGTGACATGTCATTTCTTTGTGCAGTAATAAAGGTAGACAGGTGTATAGTTCTAGTAATAAAGGTAGACAGGTGTATGGTTCTAGTAATAAAGGTAGATAGAAGTGTATAGTTCTAGTAATAAAGGTAGACAGGTGTATGGTTCTAGTAATAAAGGTAGATAGAAGTGTATAGTTCTAGTAATAAAGGTAGACAGGTGTATAGTTCTAGTAATAAAGGTAGACAGGTGTATAGTTCTAGTAATAAAGGTAGACAGGTGTATAGTTCTAGTAATAAAGGTAGACAGGTGTATAGTTCTAGTAATAAAGGTAGACAGGTGTATAGTTCTAGTAATAAAGGTAGACAGGTGTATAGTTCTAGTAATAAAGGTAGACAGGTGTATAGTTCTAGTAATAAAGGTAGACAGGTGTATAGTTCTAGTAATAAAGGTAGACAGGTGTATGGTTCTAGTAATAAAGGTAGATAGAAGTGTATAGTTCTAGTAATAAAGGTAGACAGGTGTATGGTTCTAGTAATAAAGGTAGACAGGTGTATGGTTCTAGTAATAAAGGTAGGCAGAGGTGTATAGTTCTAGTAATAACGGTAGGCAGAGGTGTATGGTTCTAGTAATAAAGGTACACAGAGGTGTATAGTTCTAGTAATAAAGGTACACAGAAGTCTATAGTTCTAGTAATAAAGGTACACAGAGGTGTATGGTTCTAATAATAAAGGTAGGCAGAGGTTATAGTTCTAGTAATAAAGGTACACAGAGGTGTATAGTTCTAGTAATAAAGGTACACAGATATGTATGGTTCTAGTAATAAAGGTAGGCAGAGGTGTATAGTTCTAGTAATAAAGGTACACAGAGGTGTATAGTTCTAGTAATAAAGGTAGACAGATGTGTGGTTCTAGTAATAATGGTAGACAGGTGTATGGTTCTAGTAATAAAGGTAGGCAGAAGTGTATGGTTCTAGTAATAAAGGTAGGCAGAGGTGTATGTTTCTAGTAATAAAGGTAGACAGAGGTATGTGTTTCCGTTTTATAAAAATAGATAAAGACTGAGGAAACTGGACAAGAATAAGAATGACAAAAAGTAAGATGAGCACGTATAAATGAAGGACATACAACAATTCAGTATTTCGATAAAAGCCTTTTTCAAGGATAGCATGCAAAAAAAACAACACAGCATATAAAAGCACAAGGAAGAGACCAAAAAAAGAAGTGTTAAATTTTTGTCTATTTTTCGTGTTTTAAATCTATTGTGTTATTTTTGTATGTGATCATCGAAAAAAAAGACTTTTGCCGAAATATTGGATTGTTGTATGTTCTTCATTTATACGTGATCATCTTACTTTCTGCCCTTCTTGTTTCTGCCCACTTCTCTCTCTCTCTCTCGTTCGTAAAACTGAACCATACGTTTCCATCTGCCTTCATTACTAGAAGCAGTTTTACCTCAGTCGTCATTTCTCTTTTATCTCTTAGAAGCATGTATAAATAATTTTTAAAAAACATAAAAAACCCAATATTTCCCCACCATGCCTTTGTCAAGGACCACATAAAAAAGCAACACCACAAATAAAAACAATAAAAAAAAAATTAGATGAAACATTAAACACTTTAACTCTTTGATATCCTCCGATTAAGAAAGACGGATACAAAATGTAGTAGTGCAATAACTGCTATTAATGTTTTCAGCTAAAATTAGTCGTGAAACATTTTTTTAAAATCTCAGTGTTTAATTCGTTGTAAATTTGCTTACAGTTTTACAAGGTAACTTTATACCTGATGTATTAAGAAGGCGTGGCTGTATTAAGCGTTCAGGATTGATAAGCTTTTGTTTGATGCGTCATTGAACGCGGCAAGATAAAAGGCATTGTTAGGGCTCGTTATTTCTTTGTGTTAATTAGGTACGTTCAGTGTCACGAAACACAGGACAGGACGTTGTCGGGCACAACTGTAGCACGATTCTTGACAGCCAGCGTTGTGGGGGAGAAGGCTGTAGAATTAAGACATCCGACTGGATCTGGATTGGGAGTTGGATGAGACGGGTTTCATTACTTAAGAAGCCAGCTTTACATTAAGCTCCACATATAGGGTAAACACATCCAGCAAATACCCCCATAGGTTCAGACCCCACTGTTACAGCATTGACATACCACACCTTTTTGTGGGTTGGGCGGATGTGGTTTTCTGATCGTCTCTGCCAAGGCGATCCGTGCTAGGAAGAATTCGATCCGTGCTAGGAAGAATTCGATCCATGCTAGGAAGAATTCGATCCGTGCTAGGAAGAATTTATTTTTATTGAATTTAGAAGCTAGAAGATTTAATGAATTTGAGTTCATATAAACAATTTTAAACAGATATAAAACAAAATTCAGCTGGTATATTTAATAATAAACTGACTGAATTTCACGGTTGAGATCACTGCCTCATTTTCTCTAAGTCTTGACCAAAATTCAGAATGAAAATCTTGATGTAAACTACGACGAAGGATTCTATTCTTACGGCGAAGGTTCAGCTCTGAGACCATGTTTTCTTGTAAGATGGATTTCTTTGAAGTGTCACTGCTCTAGAGGTTTATTTGTTGTTGGACATTTTCTCCCGACTGGTGCTGGCGCTGTGAGGACTCCAGGGTATGATGAAAATACCGGTTTGGAAGCTTCGCTACGACTCATACAATGACGGAGAAGAGGACTGGGATATGGGAACATTAGTTCTAGTCAACTCTCAGCTTAAGGACTACATTCGGATGGTTAGTATTTTTACAATTCTGGCTAATGATTGTCAACCGCGACGCCCTTTTTTTCCCCCCTTAGTCTGTGCACAGAGCTTATCTTTTTATTTCATTTATCAGCTTTCAGGCTATTTCATGATTTTCTTTTCACGTTTTTTTTTTTCTTCCAGCAGTTTATTGGCCTGTTGTTTCAATGGCGGTAGAGATTGCATTTTTTCATTGTTTTGGCTGTTTCAGTTTTGTTTTGCTTTGCAGATGTTTTTTTTTTGCTTTGATCAAGGCGCCGTTTTGCTGTATGCTTATTTTGAACTTCCTTTAGAAACCCAGAAGTTCTGCAGACTTTTCAGTTCTGTTCAGATGTAGGCACGTATGTGTTTTGTAAGCACAATATCATTCTCTCTGTTTCTTTATATGATGTCATTATTTTCAGGAAACTCTTAAGTTCACATTCGTTTCCTATAAATTGGGTATGAAAATAACCTGAATAGTTACCCAAGCTCTGCCAGAATAAATTGTGATGATAAAATGTGATATGATTTGGGGTTAGAAGTGTGGTAGCTAGGCAACCTAAATGCATTGAATTGCATAGGTACGAAAGATCTATCAACAGTGGAGTGAAAGAGTTAAGTGGACTCAGAATATAAAATGTAAACCTACACGTTGCAATCTGAGGGGAAGGGGCGTGTAACACAGAAGAGAAACTGTTGAAAGAGGAACTACACTAGGGTATTATTTTATTTGAGTTTGAAATGAATTTTGAGTGGAAAAAAAGAGAATATTTCAAGAGAATGATTTCGAGTTGCATGCCTAGTCGGATGAGTTGTTGTCTAGCTTCGAGCAGGGTAGCATGCCAACCATTTGACCAGTGATATCACTTAAGATGTGATGTTTGTTAATACTGGAAGATCTTTCGTAGCTTTTGTTTGTATGTAGAGAGTCAGTTGATATACATATGTTCTTTCTTTCTTTCTTTCTTTCTTTCTTTCTTTCTTTCTTGTTACTGCAGTCCAGGAATTGTCGTAGAGTTCAGTCTTGTTTGTCTGCGACATTGAACAAACCTGCCACGGCATCTCATCCAGCGTTTCTCAACATTTTTTTTCTTATGCCCCGGGTGGACCTGTGAAATAATTTTCAGGTCTCATAGTGCACCTGTACTTAAAAAAAACAATCATGACGCCTACTGTCTCAGTTATTAAGAGAGGTCAGTAAAATGTAAATATCTGGCCAGGTTCGCCTGCTACCGTGTGTGCCAGGGGGCAGTCCCACCAGCCCTTGTCTGGCCCACTGTTTTGTGGCTGACTCGGGAGAGTTAGGGCCCACAGAAGGGAGTAAACCCTGAAATAAAAATTCAAAGAAAGACACCCTAAGCATCGCCGTCTTAACAACATGGGGGCCCCTGGGCAAAGTAATGCACTGGGCCCCTACCATCCTCTCTAACCTATGCAAGTAATGTTAGGAATTCATAGATTTCCATATTCTGGTTGGGCCCTACGCACTTGGGGGCCCTGATCAGCCCCAGATGGACCCATGCATTAAGACGGCACTGACCCTAAGGATGTTGCTGTCTAGGTTATTTATTCTGCCCACCTTCTGGCGTCCCCTGCAGCTGTGCTAGATTTTCAGAGCTACGGATCTTGTCCTATCTCTAGAGCCGACTGGCATGTGGGGGGGGGGGGAGTGGGTGCAAAACTGGCAAACCACTTTCTCCGTACAAACTGCTCAGGTGAAGCAGAACATTCATCCCTGCTTTTTTTTTTTTTTTTGTTGCATTTGTTCTCTACTTCCTTCCAGGCGTGTCCCCTTGAACCAGGACATAAGGGTATGAAAACACGTGTTTGCTTCAGAATGGTCTTATAAAACAACAACAACAACAAGCCATTGTAACTGTCAAGTCTGTTTTTTTTTTTTTTTTGTTGGGTGGGAGGAAACAAAAATCTGTGGATCTGTTTATAAACTTGTTCATTTTGGCGAAATGACGATTTCTGCGCGAACTCATAGCGGGTTACGGCAACCAGGTTCAGAAATGCTGGTCTACATTCTGCGTGCATGGACGCGTTACAGGACATTCTGCTCGGGTATAGCTAACACAGGTGGCGCTGTTCATTCCGTGGGGGATAAACAAAAGACTAGGCACAGGTTTACGATGAAATGCTGACCGGAGTCTCCTTGAGCTGGTGGTCTTTGTTCTCGGTGCAGGTTGTCCACTGTTTGGGAACCTTCGCTCTTGATATGTAGATAACCAGGACCGCGAAGTTTCTGTTTTTTTTTTTGTTTTTTTGTTTTTGACTTTGACAGAGGTCAAGTTGAATAGCCTGTCAGATGCTAGTAGAGCCAGATATCATGTACTTTTAGGGCCGTGGTACACTGCAGGACACGGCGATGTTTTGACTCTGCTACCATGGGCTGCGTAGATGAAAAGATAAACGCCTTGAGATCTCACAAGACTTGGGGGGATTTCTGGAGGTGATAAGGAGAGTCACAGAAAAGTGGATGTGCCATTCCATATAACAGATTATACAGCTACACACCTGTATCTCATCGGCCCTGATTTCACATCCGAAACAGGCATCTAGACCCCAGAGCATACCCTGCAAGCCACCCCCCCCCCTTTTCCCACAAGAAACCTGAAGCTGGCTATAGTAACAGAAGACTAAACTGGAAGACAAAACTTTTGGGTGCAAAGCTTGACACCGGAAACACCGGACAATAAATCTAGACATTTGAAGCTGGAAGAAGAAGAATATAAGAACAGCTTATCGGAGCGTGTCTGAGTGGCGAAGTGGTTAGTGCACTAGTCTCTTATGGCGAAGGTCGGGGGTTCGAATCCGGCCGGAGGCACCCCAGTCACCCAGCTGTAAAAATGGGTACCCGACTTCTATGGAGTTGTGGAAGGAAAGGCAGCCAGGTGTGATACTGACCATATCACCCTCTAGTGTGCTGACAGGTCAAGGAAAACATGGGCACTAACACCATATCCCTATGTGCCTCTAAGGCATGACAGGGTTACCTTTACCTTTTTCAAACCAGTTTTCTCGGAGGTCCTTTGGGCGAGAGAAGAGGGTCTTTGTTTGGCGGTTGTTCGACCGTTTGAGCTTCTGCCTACAGAACTCGTTCATCTCTTTTCATTCCTTTGTCACCTGTCCCCTTCATCACAGTTAATCTTTCTCTCATCCTTCTCTTCTCTTTTAGTATTCTCTGTCTGTCTGTCTCTCTCCTCTCTCTCTCTCTCTCTCTCTCTCTCTCTCTCTCTCTCTCTCTCAGAATGTCAGACGGGCCTGCCTGCCCAATTCTTAATCCTTTGAAAATAAAGTATGTTCGTTCGTTCGTTCTCCCTCTCTCCCTCCGATCTGAACCTCTTTCTCATTAAACACTCTTCTAAACTTCCAGTCCTCCTCCTGTGTGCCCAGGCATCTACTTGTTATCTAGGCTGTGACCCGACGCTTTAGTTACATGTTTACATAAATAATCTTATGGAGAAACCTCGTGGATTCTGAATTCGAAATATTTATTAAATCCTATTGGGCTGTGACCAGATCAACCAGGTTTCTGCAGCTCTGACCCAGTGCCCTAGTTGAAAGTGAAAAATCACTGTCATGTTCTGTTCTTTTATGCTTTTTTTCTAGACGGTTTGGGGGTGGGGGGTGTGCAGGGACGTTCTTTCAGATGAGGACAAAGTTGTTGGGTACAAACAGTAAGTTCTAAGACATCAGCACACACAGTAAGTTCTAAGATGCCAGGACACACAGTAAGTTCTAAGATATCAGCACACACAGTAAGTTCTAAGATGCCAGGACACACAGTAAGTTCTAAGATATCAGGACACACAGTAAGTTCTAAGATATCACGACACACAGTAAGTTCTAAGATATCAGGACACACAGTAAGTTCTAAGATATCACGACACACAGTAAGTTCTAAGATATCAGGACACACAGTAAGTTCTAAGATATCAGGACACACAGTAAGTTCTAAGATATCACGACACACAGTAAGTTCTAAGATATCAGGACACACAGTAAGTTCTAAGATGTCAGGACACACAGTAAGTTCTAAGATATCAGCACACACACTAAGTTCTAAGATGCCAGGACACACAGTAAGTTCTAAGATATCAGCACACACACTAAGTTCTAAGATGCCAGGACACACAGTAAGTTCTAAGATATCAGGACACACAGTAAGTTCTAAGATATCACGACACACATTAAGTATCGGCGCGACACAGAAAATTATGGTCTACTTCTGCCAGGAACCCAGAAACAAAATAATCATGTAACTGCCCGAAGGAGCATTATTTTAATAATGTGTTAACATTATGAGTACAAAATTACTATAATTTTCTGTACTAGAAGTTAAAATTGCGCATTCTATTGCTTATCTTTTGTTGCGCTTTTCTGCGTATTTTTTTGCAAGACGCTTTATAGTTCATAACTCTGAAACCAATTCAGTGTTTGTTTTAAATATTCATTTGTCATACATGTAGTGTATTTTTCCCTCTTTATTTGTTTCGTGGGTGTAAATTAACCCTCATAAAATGCAGTCAAAGTTTTGTCAAAACTAAAAAGCGACTGCCAGGTCGGTTTCTGGTTTACAGGATGATAAATTTGCCTGCCGGGAAAACTAACGTCTGCTTTATATCTAAGCAGACTCCGCCGAAGGCATGCTGGGAATGCAGCTTTAGTGGGCGTGTCTAGGATTGACTCAGGTCATCGTGAACGTCGCCGAGGGCATGCGGTGACTGCAGTTCTCTCGGGCGTGTCCGTCTGGAAACTGGCTTAGGTCCTGACGGAGGACTGGGTGTGTCGTGGCTGATGATAACCTCTTGGCTTGTGCGTGCCTTGTAAACTCTGGGTGGCGAAATGGTTAGTGTACTAGTCTCTGAAGGCGAAGATCGGTGGTTCGAATCCGGCTGGAGAAATGGGTGTGCGTCGTCTTCTTTTGAAACTGGAGAATAAAAGACGGTCAGGCGTGATGCTGACCTCATCACCCTCTAGTATGCCGGCAGGTCAAGGGAAATTTGGACACAAACATCACATGCTCTAGGTACCTGCATGACAGAATGGGGTAGCCTTTACCTTTACAAACTGTGTTCTGTGCGCCGGAGAGCTTCACTCCCTGTTGTAATGGCTGCACATAAGAGTTACTGTTCTTTGTCCGGTAATGATACGAAGCGCTCCAGAACGCGAGAAAGCGAAAAAAAAAAATGATGAAAATTTATCATAAAATAATGACCTTGGCTCGAACCGCGGGCTTGAGTAGGACGCCGAGCCGCGAGAGGACAACACATTATCCACTCGGCCACTTCGCGTTTATAAACAAAGATTCTCCATATATTCCTAGTTATTAATGCACGTCGTCTCGCAGCTAGTCGGCTGCTTCTCCTACAGGCGTCCCTGGTTCGAGTCCCTGTTATTTTTCTTTCTCACACCTTAAATCCCTTGTGTTTTGTTAGCCTAACCAAAACCAGACTGTGCTTAGTATTAGTTTACTGTACGTGGTCTTCTCTTTTTCTTCTTCTTCTTCTTTTTTTTTTTTTTTTTGCAAACTTTGTCCTGGTATGAGACTGTACAAGAGAGAAATTCAATTTTTCTTGATTTATCAATCATATTTTACAACATACGAACCAGAAAATTAAAAATTGTAACCATATCAAGAGATATAATACTAATAATAAAAACCATACTTCAGAGGAGAGAAGGTGTGTCCCTATTACAGATGAGTGGACATTGAGTGGACAAATCAAGGTATGTTCCTGTCACAGATGAGTGGACAATGAGTGGACAAATCAAGATATGTCCCTGTTACAGATGAGTGGACAATGAGTGGACAAATCAAGGTATGTCCCTATTACAGTTGAGTGGAGAAATCAAGGTATATCCCTATTACAGATGAGTGGACAAATCAAGGTATGTCCCTGTTACAGATGAGTGGACAAATCAAGCTATGTCCCTGTTACAGATGAGTGGTCAAATCAAGGTATGTCCCTGTTACAGATGAGTGGTCAAATCAAGATATGTCCCTGTTACAGATGAGTGGACAATTAGTGGACAAATCAAGGTATGTCCCTATTACAGTTGAGTGGACAAATCAAGGTATATCCCTATTACAGATGAGTGGACAAATCAAGGTATGTCCCTGTTACAGATGAGTGGACAAATCAAGCTATGTCCCTGTTACAGATGAGTGGTCAAATCAAGGTATGTCCCTGTTACAGATGAGTGGACAAATCAAGGTATGTCCCTGTTACAGATGAGTGGACAATGAGTGGAGAAATCAAGGTATGTCCCTGTTACAGATGAGTGAACAAATCGAGGTATGTCCCTGTTACAGATGCGTGGCCTCGGATGTAATGAACGCAAGAAACTGACAAGTTTTAGACTCAAATGTAACCAACTTTCTCGGCGGAGATGGCACAAGATGATGATTAAGTCTTTTTTACTTCATTACTCCCAGTAATGCATGGATGTCTTCGGGAGATTTTGGCATAAGAGAGAAAGGCAAAATTCAACACTTGTGAATGACATTCAAGTTGCCATGTTCTCATTGAAATGGCATGTACAGATTCCGGTAGTGCCAGTCAGTGCGTAACTAACAGCCAGAGCGAGCGACCTTGAATTCAGCCTGTACCTGGAGGAAAGCTACGGTTTCAAGAACAAACCTGTGTTTGGAGGCTGTCGGGGATGTCCCAGGACAAGGTTACGCGAACTGGTTTCTATAGGTAGCCTATGCCTAAAGACTGCAACATAATGCCTTATTTAAAGTATTTTTGTCCTTTCTGTAAGATTAACTTACTCTTCCTATATCCATCCGTCCATCATACATCCATCCATCCATGTCCCAGGCCGGTGATTGATTGATAAATCATCGCCTAATACAACCTGTGCCATCTTGCAGTGCAGCAACAAGTTCTCTTTTCACGGTCTGCTGCCAGCCTTTGTGCTGTTCTCCAGCTGTTTCATTCTAGCCATTTCTTTTTCTACAGTACTCCACCATCTAACATTTGATCGCTATCTCTTCCTTCTTCCCCTTGGGTGTCCATCTCATGGTTGTTTTAGCCATGTTGCTGGGGTCCCTTCAGAACACATTTCCAATCCATATCCAGTGTATTTTATTCCATAATAATAATAACATATCAAGTATGAATCATTAGATTCTCTTTCTCTCTCTCTCTTCCCCCCCCCCCCCCCCCCCAAAAAAAATCACTTTTTAAAAATCCAGGTTTAAAAGCAGTTGCTCTGCCACTGGCGTTGGCTATCATGCCTTTCCACAACTCCCTGTTCCGAGTGCTGAGTATAAGCTGTGGTGGCATCCTCTGTCCGTGCCACCGTGTTAGTCCGTCCAGTAGTTTTATTCTCTGTCTACCTCGATCTCTTTTTGCCCTCTGTCTTTCCCGTTGTCACAACGTCTTCTGTTGTAAACCTCGTTGGTGCAAATCTACATTTTGTAACTGGGGGTGGGGGTTTGGGGTGGAATATTTTATCCAGCTGTTACAGACCAACAATCCCTTGGCAATGTACTACCTTACTCGAGGCCAACCTAGCTCCCCCATCATGACCGCCAGGCCAGGCTCTCCCCTCCTTGGTATATTGTAGGTTAATTAAGCATAAATCCTGAGCATTTAATCAATACACAATACATTGACACGGAGAACAAATCATCAAGTCTGAAATTAGGGACACAGCATTTTAATCTCACTTTACGCCAGAACGACACATACAACTGACAATGACATCATCATGATATAAAGACAGGTGTCATTATAATGGTAATTAAGCATGGTATCATATGATAATGACTTCTCATGTTGCATTATTGGAAACCTGATGGACCTGGGGTCCCGGGCTCTCTTGGCCCTACAAGTAGCCTACAAAACGAATTTAATGTGCAGTGGCACTTATTCTACGCAGCTACCGCTGCCATGACACACCTTTGTACAACCGCGTTGCTGCAGCACAGGATCAATCTATATGAAAGCATAATAACGAATCAGACATGTTGCCCATCCAATATACCTATAAATCACATTGAAATCATACACAGAATTTCAATATCGATACGTAAATACAGAAACCCACACTACAGCTTACTGCACAGCTACATAATCTACACCACATGAGCTGGGCACGGGCAGAGCATAACCAGCGATCACCATAATACACAGGGATTTACAGCACATCCATAGGCACAACTAACGACACCGCCCGGTCATTGCCTCTACCTAACTGAACCCCAGCCAGTGTTTGCATATCTGTATATATCCTTCCGAAACAGACTAATCACGTGGACGATGACGCTTCGGTCAAGATCGTACACCCCTCGATCTAAGCATGCCTCGTCCACACTATCTTGCCTCGCCGCAGAACCTGTCCTGTGATTGTGGATTGTCTTTTTATGATTTTTGTTATTGCTTGCCTCATCTCTCCAGCCTCCCTGAGAACCTCCTCATGTTAAATATTGCCTTGCCTTTACCAGGACATGACTACAGATATAAATGCGATAGCCTGACGTGCACAACAGCCTGACATACTGTCAGTCGCGTGCCCTTGGGTTAGGTCTTGGACCATGAGTTCTTGATCTTTTCATGATTGTGGGATTGCTCATATGTCCTCATACCCATCATCATCATCATCATCATTAGTCCTGTTAAATACCAATTTAACTCCAGAATATGTCGTTTATATTGACGTTACCTGACATATGGAAAAAATGCATGAACATTACAGCTGAAAGGACATTCCAGTCTAATAACAACTTTTCGTTAAAAACAAAACAACAACAACAACAATACAAACATTGTTCTGAGATCGAGTCCCATGCCTCCATATTGTGGCTCCCTTACCCCCAGGGGTTACCTGATACCCCTTGATTAACAACCCCTGTTTTAGATCCTCTGTAACCGCCGTCTGGTGTAAGGTTTCTGCAGGCATGTCTGAACTATCCAACTGTGCATGAAAATAACAAGAGCATTGTATTAAGTTTTCGGCATTTGAAACGGAATATGTTGTATGTCTCGGGGGGGGGGGGGGGTGACTGGACCAATAAAACATATCAGACTTGTCAGCTGAGGTTCACCTCAGTCGCAAGGTTGAAGCACTTTTTCCCAGGGTGATATGTAGGGTCTTCAGTATTTTACATGGCTAGGGGACATGGTGGTTGAGGAGGCAGAGTGACGGTAGGGGGAAGAAACTGGTGACTGGTTCCAGTCGTATTTGTTTTCTATGAGGTCTTCACTGGTATTTCCACCTTGTGGTTTATAAAGTATGTATGTGTGTGGGTGTGTGTGTTGTTAACTCTCTTCCTCACACAGTGTCGAATTCTTTGCGGTTGAAACATGGCTGTGCTTATGTGATATCTAACTGTGTCTGGGTTGTATGACTAATATCCAACTGTGTGAGGTTGATATCTTGCTGTGTGTGTGTAAGAGAGAGAAAAAGAGAGAGAGAGAGAGAGAAAGAGAAGAGAGAGAAAGAGAGAGAGAGAGAAAGAAAGAGAGAAAGAAAGAGAATGAAAGAGAAAGAGAGAGAGAAAGAGAAAGAGAGAGAGAGAAAGAAAAAGAGAGAGAGAGAGAAAGAGAGAGAGAAATAGAGAGAGAGAAAGAGAGAGAGAGAAAGAGAGAGAAAGAGAGAGAGAAGGAGAGAAAGAGAGAGAGAGAAATTTAGCTGTTTGTATGACAGCCTGTCGTGCGTGTGACTTTCATGTAGTTGTGAATGTCTGACATGTAGCTAAGTATGAATGTCATCTAGCTGTGTATGGTGACATCTAGCTGAGTGACTGACATCCGGGTGTGTATGCTGCCCTCTAGCTGTGTATTACTGTCATCTAGCTGTATATGATGGCATCTATGTATAACTGTGTGATGGCATCTAACTGTTTATGACTGACATCTAGCTATGTGTGCTGACATCTGTGACTGACATCTAGCTGTGTATGACTGACATCTAGCTATGTGTGCTGGAATCTGTGACTGACATCTAGCTGTGTATGACTGACATCTAGCTATGTGTGCTGGCATCTGTGACTGACATCTAGCTGTGTATGACTGACATCTAGCTGTGTATGACTGACATCTAGCTGTGTATGACTGACATCTAGCTGTGTATGACTGACATCAAGCTGTGTATGATTTCTGTATAATCTGTAAATAATGACTGAACTTAAAGCTAAAAGATAACACACATACATTATTTATAGATATAGCGTCTGTGTTTATCACGGAATGACAGTAGTTTGTTTTTTTTTACGTTCCCAGAATTCCTAGCGGCCATATACGATAACATTCTTGGCATAGTTTCTGAGTTAAGGACATTTATGCACTGCATTTAAACACACAAAAAAATGTTTTGGCTTTCAGCTTGGTCTGTGCGTATCCTAGTACACGGGTTTCAAATGAAAAGAGTCCCGTAATCATGTGTCGAAGACAGGTAGACAAGTGACTTGCTGTAAATATACGCAGAGACTAACAACATGCCAGATTCAGGCGGCATTCATCTTTTTTTCTGTTTGCTTATTCAGTGTTTATGTTTGTTTGCTACAATTTTACGTCTTTTGGTATTGTAGTTTGGGAGAGCTGAAAGTTTCTTGTTTAGAAATGCTAGTATATTTTCATAGCATTATGGACAAAATTTGAAGTGAGGAAAATGTCTCTCTTTTATGAGTGTGTGTGTGTGTGTGTATGTGTGGATGTGTGGGGTTAAAAGTGTGAGTGAGATGGGGGGGGGGGGTGGCAGAACGACGACCTGTTTGATGTTAACTGTGCCTGCTCAATTTATTTCTCATTTGTAGCCATTACCAAGTTTGCTCATTTATTTTTCAAACGCATAAATCTAACGGGTTATGTGGCCTCTCTACTTTCCTCATCAGCTGGTGTAATAAGGCATGCATTAAGTTACGAGGGGTGATTGATAAGTTCTCACCATAAGGTACAAATACTCGAAACGCACAGTTGACATTAAGCGCATTTGTAGATCAAGTTAATGTAAGATTAAACAACAAGCTTCAAGGAATTAACTGCAACCAATTTTTTTTTACAGGCTACTGAATGTGGTAAAGGGTGGCAGAAATTGAGAAATGGATAAAATTTCTCATCGAGCAGTCATTCACTACCTCTGCATGAAGGGCTTATCGTCGAAGGAGATCTATGAGGATATGATAGAGACTCTGTGGTAGAGTGCCCCTTCTTACAGCATAGTGGAGAAATGGGCAGCTCATTTCAAACATGGAAGGGAGAGTCTGGAAGATGATCCCCATTCAGGAAGACCAAGAACGGTAACCACCGATGAAACCACCGGCAGAATCCATGACGTGATAATGGAGGATCGACGAATAACTGAGCGGTACATTGCTACTGAGTTGGGCATTTCTCAGGAACGTGTTCATATCATTATTCACAATAATCTTCAAATGACAAAGGTCTCTGCTCGATGGGTCCCCAAACTTCTTGGAGCTGATCACAAACGACATCGTCTCAACATGTCAAGAGACTATCTTGGCCATTTTTCTGCAGGTCCTGAAAAGTTTCTCCAGCAATTTGTGACTATGGATGAGACTTGGGTTCATCATTTTCAACCAGAAACCAAAGAACAGTCAAAGCAGTGGAAACATCATGGATCCCCACCTCCAAAGAAAGCAAGGGTGGTTCTGTCCGCAGGCAAAGTGATGGCTTCCCATCTTTTGAGATTCAGAAGGTATGCTATTTGTAGACTATCTTCAAAAGGGCAGAACGGTCACCGGGGCCTATGAAGAAACTGCGGGTCAAACTGAAGGAAAAGCGTCGAGGGAAATTGACAAGGGGAGTCATCTTTCATCAAGACAATGCTCCAGTTCACAAGTCGGCGGTGGCAATGGCTGCCATTCATGAATGCGGCTTCCAGCTTCTTGAACATCCTCCTTATTCCTCAGATTTGGCCCCTTCGGACTATTACCTGTTTACCAAACGAAAAAAAAAAAGGAGCTCAGTGGTCGCAAATTTGCTTTAGATGATGACGTCATTCATGCTGTAGACCACTTACTACTGGCACAAGATGCTGACTTTTACAAAGAAGGGATCCGTATGTCCCAGGATCTCTGGACTAAGTGCATAAACTTGCAAGGTGACTATGTCAAGAAATAACCCGAAAAAATTTTCCACAAATAATCTGTTGTACCTTATGCCGAGAACTTATCAGTCACCCCTCGTATGGCGAGTATTTGATCCACCTTGAGTACTGAGTTATGGCGAATATTTGACCTACCTTAAACATTGAGTCATGGAGAGTATTTGACCTACCTTGAGCACTGAGTGATGGCGAATGTTTTACCTACCTTGAGCACTGAGTGATGGCGAATGTTTGACTTAGGCTTTCCATAATGAGAAATTTAGCTTTATATCTGTCTTCTTGAACAGTCATCTCAAGATTAATTGACCATCACAGATGTTGTTGGCACACTGTGAAATGGACTCAACTAAACCTTGTGGTTGCCTAGATCTTGGGAACTAATGAACTAATCTTTGTTTGCAGTTGCCAGGCGGCGCTGGTGATCTGACCTTGATTGAACTTCAGGAGATGGCGTCTAGGCAGCAACAGATGCTCGAAACACAGCAACAGGTAACATAACATTTATATATTTTATTTCTCTTTGTTGTACTGGAACCAGATGGAAAGTCCTTCCAGCAGGACAATGTTCTACAATTTATTAACATAAATTAACATAAAGTTTCGATCCTACACAGAAGTACTTGTTTAATACCACTGACCGAGAGCTGATATAAATGTTGTATCCGAAAAACATGAAATCATGTCCGGCTAAAGTAAAATCCCCGTTTCTATGATATTAAGGCATTCTGGGGATACTGTGTTAGGCCCGTATTTCCAAGACCTTCGGGACATGAAAGTCTGATGTGGTCAGTGTCACGCCCTGGCTGTATTTACCTTCCCAGATTTCTCTGGCACCCATTATTTTAGAGCCTTGGTGGACACCCGGGTTCTTCTTGGTGTGGTGGTACCAGGAAAAAAAAAATCCCCACCTGCTGGGACTTGAACCCCGGTGCCACAAGACTAGTAGGCCGAGCGCCTGACCACTCAGCCAACCAGGCCGCCTAAACCTATCTTCATGGTGTTCTGGTGACAGCGTGCTGCTCAGATAAACACGGTCAAGTCGACTTTGGCCCTGGAGGAACGCATGCTCAGCAGTGGAAGGAACTCAACTTCTGGGACAGTGGGGGAAGTCAGCCGAAACTTGACATATTTAAGAGAAAAAGAGAAAGAGTGACACTTCATTCATTGCCAGAATGTTCTGTCACAAGAACATCTTCGTACCAGTTGCAGTATGCAGATCCAAAGTTGGGTGGAGGGGGAAGGGGGGGGGGGCTAGAGGATGAGAACAGAATGGGTAAAGGTTAGAGGGGGGAGGAGGGAGGGCAGTTTTGCACCGGCTTAAGGAATTTCCCTATGAGGCCCTGGCTACATGCAGGGGCGTAACCAGATTGAAGCAGATGGAGTACTTGTGGTGCGGGGGGGGGGGGGGGGTGCATTTTTTATGACGAAAAAAATTCTTTCTCCTTTGTTCAGATTAGAATGTTTTGTATTTTCAATTTTAGAAAGGCGCTGTCGGTTGCTGCAACTCATGGCAGTATTTCTTGTGTGGCACTGTTAGGATATGTTCCCTTGCGGCTGGGAGCACTTGTTAGTCTGTGACTTTCTCATCTCTTTTGTCCCTTCAGTGTCCAAGATCTCTTCTCTTTTGTCCCGTCAGTCCCCAAGATCTCATCTCTTTTGTCCCTTCAGTGCCCAAGATCTCATCTCTTTTGTCCCTTCAGTACCCAAGATCTCTTCTCTTTTGTCCCTTCAGTGCCCAAGATCTCTTCTCTTTTGTCCCTTCAGTGCCCAAGATCTCTTCTCTTTTGTCCCTTCAGTGCCCAAGATCTCATCTCTTTTGTCCCTTCAGTACCCAAGATCTCTTCTCTTTTGTCCCTTCAGTACCCAAGATCTCATCTCTTTTGTCCCTTCAGTACCCAAGATCTCTTCTCTTTTGTCCCTTCAGTACCCAAGATCTCTTCTCTTTTGTCCCTTCAGTACCCAAGATCTCTTCTCTTTTGTCCCTTCAGTACCCAAGATCTCTTCTCTTTTGTCCCTTCAGTACCCAAGATCTCTTCTCTTTTGTCCCTTCAGTGCTCAAGACACAGTAGGTTGCTTGTAGCAAGAGATTTCAACTTTTGTCTCGCCTTTACTATCCGCTTGACCGTCTCTCACGAGAATCTGTCAACATGCCCACGTGGGTCCAGTTTCCTAGTTAACTTTCCTCCTCTCAACGACATTTTGGATTTATTTCCCTTGCGTGAATTTCTGTAGCTGCTGTTCATTTTACGGGGATGGGGTAACTGGCCCCATGCACACCACCCCACCCCACTCCCCCAACTGGAGGATCTGTAACCAGAAGTACGAAAATAGTAATTGTTTTGGGGATCCTTTTCTTTTCGTGTAGGTACTAGTTGCCAAGGAGCAGCGGCTGAAGTACCTCAAGCAGCAAGAAGCGCGACACGCCCAGCTGACCTCTGAGAGCGAGCGACTCCGGAAGATCCGAGAACGTGTGGAGAGCCAGGAGCTGAAGCTGAAGAAGTTGCGAGCTCTTCGGAGCCAGGCTGAGCAGTACCGCATTACTAACGGAAATCTGAGTGAGTGGATCCTTCGGTGTTACACGTTTTGTTATAGCGGTTGTCGCTGTCTTCATCTGCATATTATCATCATGTGGAGCTTATGTTCTCAGTTAATGCGCCATATGTCTTTTTTTTTTCTTGACAATTTTCAGGTCCAATGAATTGCAGCTGTTCAAGACTGTATAACCTCTCCCTTGATGCGCCCAATAACAGACTGAGACTGGTCAGTGGGGCGGGATCATTATCATCTCCATGGTGGTGGAGTCTGTCTTAGAAGTGCTGTACTTTTTCCAGCTTTTTAATTTCGCTCTGGGTCTGCAAGCCCAGACATTGTAACCCACACCCCATTCAGCACGATGCTTGTGCTTCATCACATTCACCACATCGGCGGCAAAGAACATTCTGCACATATTTGCTGGGAGAACACTCTGCACATATTTGCTGGGAGAACACTCTGCACATATTTGCTGGGAGAACACTCTGCACATATTTGCTGGGAGAACACTCTGCACATATTTGCTGGGAGAACACTCTGCACATATTTGCTGGGAGACAGAAGAAGCAAAACAAGATTCCCACTACTCTATGACATGAAGTTTGTAGTAGCTCTTCAGTGTCTGGCTTGTGGCAATTCTAGTTTGATAGAACGATATTCTCTCTCTCTCTCTTCCTCTCTCTCTCTCCTGCCCTCCGCTCCAGCTCACAGACTAAAGTCTTCCACTCAGAGAGAGTTGGTGTGTCTGAGTGCGTGTGTGTGTGTGTGTGTGTCATTTACATTTGTAATCTAGCTTTTAGCAGTTTTACAGCAAAATCTGAACGTGACTATCTTCACAGACACCGAACTGGAAGCTGTGAAAAATGTTTTCAGCGAGAAAGAAAAGGAACTAGCCATGGCGGTGGCTCGGGTTGACCAGTTGACCAGACAGCTGCGGGATCTCAAGAACGGAGCTGCTAATGGTACGTCAAATAACAAACAAGCAGCCTCAACTGCTGAGTTGGAGAAGCTTCGTAAAGAACTACTGGTAAGAGCACATGTGGTTAAATGCTGCTCCAGCTTAACTTTATGACAGGTTGTTTGAGATTTAAACTAGCAATTCTGTGCTACAGAAGATTTTAATAAATGGCAGTGTTGTAATATACGTGACAAAGATAAAGATTCTGTGAGAATTGTAATTTTAGTATCTAAGCTAGTGCAGCAATTGTAAGTCTTGTCTTGTGCATACTTCGCACTCATTGAAAACTTTGCTTTCTTCTTCTTCTTCAGCTTTCCAAGCTATTAAGCCTCATTGCTGCAGATAAAGTTCGCCTCCATTCCTCTCTATTCCTAATCTTCTCTCTCCAGTTGGTGACACCAATTTCTTTTATATCCTCTTCTAATGTTGTCTTTCCATCTCAGTCTTGGTCTGTCCCTTGGTCTTGGTTCCCTCATCTCTTGTGCATACATCATTTTCGTTCATCTGTTCTCTTCCGTTCTTTCTACATGCCCCAACCAGCGTAGTCTGTTCAGTTTCAAGACATTTATAATTCGTTGGGATTTAAATAAGCTGTTCAGTAAAGTGAACTTTGCTCTCTATAAGTGCATGTTATGGTACTGGTATTTCTCTTTTTTCCCATAATCTGACAAGAATGATTTCTTGTTGACTAAACTCAGTATAAACCCCTGGCTGTCCTTATTAATATAACCCATTTTCTTCTTCTTCTTCATTGCTCACTCAGACATTGACACCAATCCCTGTCATAAATCTGGCAGTTCATCTCAGGTTTTCAGCGTCACCGTAAAGCTTCTCTTGCAGGGGGCTGGAGTCTGGCCAGGTCCTTTGCCTGAGTGAGCTGTGTAACTGGCAACTCTGAAGGGTGTGATGTGGTGTCTGGTGTTCTTTGCCGCAGGCACATAGGTCTGGCAGTTTTCAGCTTTTGGTGTAGATGGTGCCTCAGCCTGCAATGTCCTGTTCGTGGTCGATTATCATCATTTGATAACCTGTTTTGAAATTCTAGTAGTTCTGTATCAACATTTTCTTTGATAAACAGCTCATCACAAAATCAGTCATAATAATTATTTATATTAAACATGTGTTTAAAACTAAATGTCACGTTGATGCAGGTGTTAGGAATATGAGGAAACCTGATGAAACAGCATGTGCAATAAATTAGTTCTAACAACATGGGTTTCATTTTTTGGGGGGGAAACACCCAGACTTATCAATGTCTTTCACTTCTGCACTTCTCAGTGATATAGTTTCAGCTCTGTGTCTGCTTTCAGTAGGGAAGAGTTTAAGACATTTTTGGAGTTCCCTGTAAATCTAGTTTTGGGAGTTGCCCTCCATGCACTTCTTAATGTTGAGGATTTACATTTACTGAAATGTAGATTTAACCTTTATAGACTACTCAAAGGCATTTGATTGTGTACAACACCAGAAACTTTGGGAAATAATGGAAAAAAATGGGATTTCCAACATATTTGATACAATTAACATCACTGCTGTATCTAGACCAACAAGCAGCAGTAAGAATAAATGGTGAAACAACAAGTTGGTTTGACATAAAACAAGGGGTCCGTCAGGGGTGCATATTGTCACCCTACTTATTTAACTTGTATACTGAAAATATAATGAGGAATGTTAGAGAAGATGTAGACAAAGAATATTACGATGCCATAACAGTTGGAGGTTATGAAATACCAGAGATTAGATATGCTGATGACACAGTATTGCTGTCCACAACACAAAAAGGAATGGAAAAACTAATTATGTCAGTCCGCAAGAACAGCGAAGAGCAGAACCTCTATCTTAATGCAAAGAAAACTAAATTGATGACAACTGACAAAACAAACAAGGCAACTGAAATATGTATCAATGAGGAAAAACTGGAAGAAGTGGAGAGTTTTGAATATCTTGGATCGCTACTAACTAATAATGGAGATACAATGAGGGAAATTAAAAGGAGGACATCTATCGCTCTTCAGAAAGTAAAACAAATAAAGAATCTGTGGAGAGGAGCAGACAGAACCACAAAAATAAGATTTTTAAGGGCATGCATCTTTCCCATAGCAACATATGCCTGTGAGACCTGGACACTTAACAAAACAGCTGAGAAACACATAAATGCCTTTGAATGTAAATGCTACAGAAGAGTTCTCCAAATATCGTGGACACAAAAAAGAACAAATATATCTATACTACAAGAGCTTAATATTGAAGAAGGCTGGCTAGTGAAGAGGATTAAAGAGAGAAAACTTAAATATTTTGGACACATTAAACGTCATGATAATTTAGAGAAGACCGTATTGGAAGGATACATAATGGGAAAAAGAAAAAGAGGAAGACCAAGACGAAGATGGCTGCAAGACATCGTTGACGATCTGGAAATGGATGCAACAGCAGCAGGCCATCTTGCTCACAACCGAGAGGCCTACAGGAGTGCTGTTTGGGAGGCAAAGTTCCACAAGGGACATGCAAATGAATGAATGAATGAGATTTAACAGGAAATACAATCTCTTGATGATTTAATAGTGCTCTGCACTGAAGGGTCAAGTCTGGGAGCCCCAGAAACTGCAGGTAACAACCAACATGCTTTCAGTCATCTGTGTATGCAACTCAGTAATTTGGTATCTTTCCTCAGTTTTACTGTATGATGTCCTTTTAAATCAGGGTTTCTTTATTTTTGTTTGAGCTGAGTCTGTTTTTATAGGGGAGTTTATATGAAATATTTTCTAATATCATATTATTATTAGCTTTTTATATATAATTTGTTATCAGTGACTTGTCATTGATGTTCAGTATGAACTGCAGTATTCCTTCAGTATAATTCTATTAATACAACTTGACACATCCATGTTCAGCGTGGTGTATGTTTAGGACCAGGTTTGCTTCTCATTTCAGTCACTATTCACTTGTCCAGACTTACGTTGGTTTATGGTGGCACCATGTGGAGGTAGAACAGGGTCTTGGTCAGTTTTGGTTTGTTAATTCTGATGCAAGCCGTGGGCTTTGAGTCACTGACCCGTATCAGACCTTAAGGATGCCTTGTCAAAAATTGGCTTACAACATGGAGTCACTTTGCAATGGATTCCCTCCCACTGTGGGATACCAGGCAATGAGAAAGCTGACCATCTGGCCAAAGAGGGCACTGAAATGGAGCAACCAGACATACCAATCACTTATAATCAGAAGAAAAGCATGATAAAAACCTACGGGAAGCCACAAACACCACCACATGATGACTATCACATGCTAAACAGAAAGGAACAAGTCACCATCTTCCGTCTCCGAACAGGACACAGCCGACTCCGAAGTCATATGTATACAAAGTTTAAGGTTGGTACTACTAATCTATGTACATGTGCCCAGGTGCCCCAAACTGTGGAACATATCCCCCAGAACTGCATCAACTATGAGACACTGAGAAATAATTACTGGCCCAGTGAAACCACTAAAGAAGATAAGCTCTACGGTTCCATACATGAATTACAAAAAACAGTGAAATTTATCGAAGAGACAGGACTGCAGATATAGACAGACAGTGCGAACGAAGAAGAAGACTGACCCGTATATCATTTGACTCGACTATAGCGTCATCATCCTCGTGTTTGTGGGCATTTTGTTAACAGTTTGAAATTTTAAGAGATAAAATGGTGGAATTTGTAGTAGATCAAAGATGTCATTCTTTCAATTTTCAGATGCAGTTTTTAAAAAAAATTATATATAAAACCATAATCTTGTGGACGGTGAAAGTTTAGAAGCATTAAGATATGATGTTCTTAGCAGCGATGATATGGGGTTTTTTCTTCATTCTATGAAGGAACAAGAGCAGTAAAATTTCTGGGTTTTTTTCATGTTGGAAAATGTTCATATTCTTATGAAGAAATCTTGTTATAAAGTGAACTTTTAGTCATTAAAGGTCATGGACTCTTCCCAGAAAAGAAAGAAGAGAAGAGCTTTGTGACCTTATTGTTGTGGAAGAACCATTTACCTTCATTGTTGAATGTTGTTCTTGTTCTAAACTGTTGAAATTCTGGGATGTCGTTGTGAATATTTCACTTATGATACGGGAATCATTTAATGGCTAGGTAGTAACAAACAAACAAATAAAATGGAAGGAGTTTTTGGATATCCCTCTCACAAATTTCATTTGGGCCTATGTTCCTACTTCTCTGCCTCTTGAAAATAGTTTGTTCAGGTAAACTGTTTTTTTATGGGTTTTTTTTTTTTTTCAATTTTTTTGTTTTATTCAGTTTCACATATTTACTTTCAGATGCGGAACAAACTAAACGAACAGCAAAATGTCACCATCACAGCTAAGGAGAAGCTTCTGAATCAGAAGAGAGAGGAAGTGGCTCACATGGATGCACGGATTCATGAGCTGCAGCAACGCCTGAAGAAGCGTCAGCTGCAGGAACAGCAAGCGGGCGTTCAGGGTAGCAGAGTCACCAGACTCAACAGCCAGCATCCAGTGCAGAGCAGCGTTGCTTCACTTGAACCACACAGTCAGCTCAGTGTGCTTGATAAAGCTGATGCAGGTAGTGGCCTTACACAGCAGCATCCTAGGTTCCAAAGTGTACCAGCGAACACAAAGTTTAGTAATTCAGGTGAGTTGCCTGAGGAACTGCAGTCCATTGAAAAACAGGAAGGTCATGGCAGTGATCAGGTAGAAGAATATAAACTACCAACAGTTGTGCCACTGAGTAACAATGTAAACTTCAGCAAAAATACGCCTGTCTTTCCACAGCGGTCAGCTCCATCAACAAGGCAGGGCAGACTTGAACAAGACACTGTGGTGCAGGAGGGAGTAGTTAGCCACAGTACAAACAGCACTAAGACTGGTCCTCCTTTCATCAAGCCACTATCTGGTGGGTCAAGATTCTTTCCAGTATCTGCTGCTGGAACTGTGCAACAACAAAGACCTGTTGTGTCACTCACGGGTGCTGGAGATAATAATAATAGTCATAGTACAGGTCCTGCTGGTAGCGATAGTTTACATTCTGTGCAGACGTCGTTACAACCACCAGTCACATCATCATCATCATCATCATCTCACCCCATCATCAACATCAGTGATGAGGAGCGGCAGGCAGGAAGTGGCCAGAGTTCGCCTGCATCCAGTGAAAGTTTGCCCAGTTCTGGCGTGGGATTACAGATCAGCGGTAACAGTGATGTAAGTAATCTTTTGTTCTGGCTACCTGTTGTAGCAATAAAAATAATTCTGGGGTTATTTCATTGTGTCTTTGTGAAGGTTCATAATCCAACTCCATTGTCATTGCATTTAAGACAGACCCATATATGCTTCACTGCGTGCTGCATTATCCATCCAAGAGCATGTTTGCTATTAGTTCCCATCAAGTGTTGGGTCTTTACGATGTGTCTTTGTAAAAATGAAATCCAGTCCATTTTTTTCTTGCTTTTTACCTTCTGTGAATTCAAGAATGTGAACATTCGTTGATCCCTTGATGCACTCACTGACTGAAGACAGCCGTTCTCTGAAACCAGAAGCAGTGCTGATAGTGGAGCATGAGAAGCTAGTTTTCTACTACTTTGCTACACATGCTGTACTACACTTTATATGTAAACTGCAGTCACCAGATTCTGAGAATAATTTTGTCAGTGTTTTATGCTCATTTTTTTTTTGGTTTTTTGTTGGTATTATTCTGTTGTGGAATATTTATTTTCTTGAAATAGTTTTTCTCTATTCTTACTTGCATGTGAACATACGATTTTGATATATGTTGGCTTTAGATTGCTGGGCTGCAGTAGAAGAGGACAACTGAAAGGATTTATTGAAAATGTGACAGGCAGCTTAAAAGCATATCTCTGCAGTGTAGGAGTACACCATACCTCCATTCTTTAAGTTATAAAGCTATAACTAATTTATACACTAGATATCTGTAGTGCTTAATCAAGCTGACGAAGTTGAAAACATGTTATGGAGGTTGTTATGCAGGCAGAATGCAAAAAAAAAAAAAAAGAATTTATATAATAAACCAATGTAAGGACTTGAAAAAAATGAATATTCTGAAAGGGAGAGTAATGTCACTGAAAATGGTGACAAAACTGATTATATTTTTGAAAGTAAGTCTTTGATCAGAACAACAAAAACCAATTGGAAAAGTCAAGTAATTTTTAAACCACTGTTACATGATGAAATGAAAGCAAGAAAAGAAATGTAACAGAATTTTTAAAAAAAAAAAAACCTGTAAATGATCTTTTGTATCCATTTTTAAAAAAGTGAAGATCACTTACAAGTTCAGTTTGTTTAGCATTTATTTCTCAGTCTTGTTTCATTTACGTATATTTATTCTGGAGCCTATATTTTATTCTTCCTGCTTTTTATAATTTGTAATAGACAGTTTTTAAATCGAACCCATGCAAGGGATATTACATGCATCATTTTAACTTCTGCGTACAGCCTTGACTCTGTTCATGTATAATCAAACTTCTAATTCTAATTTATCTCAATTCCTTCTAGTCTTTGTTTCTTGTGGTCATTTTCTAGAACTTTCTACAGTTTGTTTTCTCTTTCTATGCACACGCAAATCATAGTATCTTTTATTTCTTTGCTCTGGTGGAAAAACTCTGTTTCCGGAGAACTGGACTGGCACTTTGATCTTTTCCTGTCCTGGCTCAAAGTTTTTGTTAACCAGCAGTTGAAGTCGAAAACAAATTGATTATTAATTAACAAAGTGGGGGGGAACTGATTGCAGTTAGTTATCAGGTTATTTATTTTGAAGATTTCATTGCCGTATCTAACTCTGTAGTTATATTTTTTGTAGTTAAAAATTTTACCTACTCATGTTTATGTTTTGTTGCTATCAACAGGTAAATACAAATTCTATTGGGCCTGTGTCAGCCATGATAGAAAAATTGAATAAAAATGTACAGCAGGACGGACAAAAGCAGCAGACTTCAGCAGGTGTATTACCAGGCCTAAGACGATCAAATTTCACTCAAAAGTCCCATGGGCCTTCTCCAGAGGGTAGCAATGTTCCGCAGACTTCGAACAAATTACCGACCAGTGCACCTATACCTCCAAACTGGCAAGCAGGAACACATTTGAATACTCAGGGCTTAGCAGTTAGCTCACCTCACTCCCAAATGCAAAATGAAATTGACCCTTCTCGACCTGGCCTAGATTCTTCAAATCTGCAGTCCCCTGTCACAACTTCACCCACGAATTCCCCTGGCATGCTGCCTGCAAGCCAGTCACCACAGTCTTCCAGCAGTGGACCACACCTTAACCAGAAGCCAGCTCTGACATACAGGTATGCCTCGAAGAACACAATAGCCAACACTTACATGGGCAGGTTGGGAAGTGCCGCTATGGAAAAATACCAAAGAAATTTGAATCTTCTCTACAAGAATGTAGACTCACAAGGTAGCCAAAGTCTCAAGAGTCCTGAAGAAGGCTCCACATCTTTTGCTCAGCCAGCAACAGCTGATGTCACACTTCCTGTGCAGGACCATCCTCAGTTTGGGGCGGTTAGCTCCCCCAACTACCCAGACATAGCCTCAGACAAAGGTGAGCTGCTTGGACTAAACCTTTGACTTATTGTTCATTAACATAGTCACTAAAATGCTTATTTCATCATCATCATCATACTCCTCAATAACCCTTGAACATCAATGTCACAAATTTTTGTCATAACTTTTTTCACATTGTCATAACTTTTCCTAGAACATTTTAAATCTTATTTCATTTCTGTAGATTGTATTTTATGATGTAACTTATACATTACAAACTCATAAAAAAAGTCATTTTTTACAAGCATGATGTTAATATTGATAATAAGTTCTCATATATGTGTGTCGTTCATTTTGTCATGTATCTTACATCCTTCCCATGCCGTTAAATGTCACATAAGGCTCACATGGTAATCTGCCAAGTTTTCTGCAAGGGATTTTATGCCTACTAATTTGGCCAGTTTAGTGGGCATAACATCCCTTGATGAAGTTGAAAGACTCGGCGAGAACAGGAAATCTTGGCAAACAACTATGTGAGCCCTGTGTGACGTTCAGCGGCACGGGAAGAATGTAAGATGTAAGAATTTGGCCTCTCTTAACAATGTCCTCTTTAGAGTTTCACATGGTCAACCTTTTTTTCTTCAGCCTGTTATGTTCCACTTGATAGCTTGTTTTGGGATTCTCTGACTGTTTCTTCTCATCATATGACCAACATATTCCATATAAGCATATTGTTAATTTTGTTTAAGCACATTTATTCCTCATGTATTTCATGCGTGTACATTTGATGCTTTACATTTTGTTTTCGTGCTATTGAGTGTTTAAATATACTCGTATTTAGAGTATGAAGAAACATTCACCCAAATTGTAACTGTTTTCTCACACAGTTTAAAATATTTTAATTTTTGTTGTACCTTTTATTATTTTACAGGGAGCTTTAAGCTGAACACCCCGAAGCAAGTCAGAAGACGTCATTCGGACAGCGAAAATGAAGATCTGAACAAAGCTTTACAGGAACAGCAGGAAAGAGAACAGCAGCAACATCGCCTTCATCAGCCACAACAGCAGCAAGCAGGAAATGAGCCATCCCAAGATTCCAAGGTCCAGAGCAAAACTGATCCTACAGTTTCATCAACTGATAAGTCTGGGCCGGCAACAGAAAAAGATAAGAATGTTAGAATTGTGCGGCAGGCATCTGTAGACAGTAAGCCACCGGAACCATCACCAAATGTTGCTGCAGTCCTGCCAAAGAGTGAAAATAAGATTTCTTCACCAACAGCAGTAACAAAATCTGCATCATCTTCGAAAGTAGAAGCGGTTCTGAGGCGCCAGAAAAGTAATCTGAAGAAGGAGGGAAGCAGGAAGTCAAACAACAGAGTAAGCTTTGATCCTTTGGCACTGCTGCTGGATGCCTCACTGGAAGGGGAGCTGGATTTGGTTAAAAAGGTAGCTGTGCAGGTGAGTGTGCCATATAATTCACATCTGAACTAACTGATGAGGAAAATTGTTCCTGAGATTTAATGAGCTAAACCTTGCTCGAGTTGCAGAGTGGTTGGTGCACTAGTCTGTCATGATGGGGTTGGTAGTTTTAGTCTGGCCGAAGGCACTCCTGGTACCCAACTGTAGAAATGAGTGCCTGGCTTATTTTGTGGTGAAGTGGTTAGTGCACTAGTCTCTCATGGCGAAAGGGGGGGGGGGTGTTCGAATCCAGCTGGAGGCACCCCAGTCACCCAGCTGTAGAAATGAGTACCCAACATCTTCTGGAGTTGGGGAAGGAAAGGTGGCCAGGCATGATACTGACCATATCACCCTCTAGTGTGCTGACAGGTCAAGGAAAATATGGGCACTAACACCATATCCTTATGTGCCTCTAAGGCATGATAGGATTACCTTTTGTTTTTTAATAACTTATCTTGTAGCTGATAACAAAGTGTGATGCTGATCACATAATCCTCTAGTAAGTCAACAGGTTTTTGAAAATATGGGTACTAATACAGGGCTACCTTCACCTTTGTTACAGTGTCACAGGCTACTTTCACCTTTGTTAAATGTCACAGGGCTACCTTCACCTTTGTTACAGTGTCACAAGGCAACCTTTACCTTTGTTACAGTGTCACAGGGCTACCTTCACCTTTGTTACAGCGTCACAGGGCAACCTTTAGTTACAATGTTACAGGGCTACCTTCACCTTTGTTACAGTGTCACAGGGCAACCTTTACCTTTGTTACAATATCACAGGGCTACCTTGTTACAATGTCACAGGTCTATCATTACTTTTTTTTTTTTTTTCTTTATCTAAAGCTGTTAAAGAAGTTTTGCACTTACAAGTTGATGAGTCAGTTTTACATATTAATTAATTTGTAAGAGGTTCAACATCCGCTGTGCATATATTTTGCAAACACTTTAATGTTTTAATTCTCAAGTGTGCTCACATTTAGTTCTACTGGATGGATAAAAAAAATAAAAAAATCACAGTGTAAAAAAACACGCAGTAATCCTAGAGTATTACAAGAATTTCTTGTGAAAAATGAGCGTAAACATCACAGGCTTCCCTCAGGAGTTCACGTTATATTGTCACCTTTTAATCTTAGAGTGCCAGTTCCCACAGTATTGAGGGTTTGCTGGTACGGAGATTTCTGTTTTGATAATCCACTTGGCCCATAGGGATCACTGGTCCCAGGGGCAGTGGAACCTGTCAAGAAGCAGTGCGACTTTCCCAGCTTTTTTTTAAGCTCCATCACGAGTCAGAAACCATCAGTAATGAAGAGCTATGGCAGAGAACAGACCAAACCACAGTGAAAGAAGTGAAAGAAGTAAAAGAAGTGAATGAAGTAAAAGAAGTGATAGAGGTGAAAGAAGTGATAGAAGTGAAAGAAGTGATAGAAGTGAAAAAAGTGATAAGATGCAGGAGATGAATAGGACATAACACTTGGAAAGCCTACCATGAAGGTAACCAGACAAGCTTTCACCTGGAATTCTCAGGGAAGAGGATGACCTAGAAATACCTGACATGGGAGCCTTGAAGCAGAGATAAAAAGAAAAAAAGGATCAACTACCCGGTGTCTGAGTGGCAAAGTGGTTAGCGCACTGGTCTCTCATGGTGAAAGTTGGGGGTTCAAATCCGGCCGGACGTACCCCAGTCACCCAGCTATAGAAATGGGTACCCGACTTCTTCTGGAGTTGGGGAAGGAAAGGCGGCCAGGCATGATACTGACCATGTCACCCTCTAGTGTGCTGACAGGTCAAGGAAAATATGGGCACTAACACCATATCCCAATGTGCCTCTAAGGCATGACAGGATTACCTTTAGCTTTTAAACCTTGAGATGGACAGAAGAAACAGCTCAGGTTAGATATAAATGTAGAGCCCATGCTCCAGAAAGTTAACCCATTCGGCATAATGCTCATGCTTTAGAATCTCTGCATCAGCTACAAAGAACATTCCTCTTGCAGTGCCAGACAGATGTAGCAAGAATGAGTAGTACACAGGCTAAACTTTCTAAATTATACACTCTCTTTAAAAGATAATGTTAGAATTTCAGATTTATATATTAAGTGATATTTTGATATTTACTGCACAGGTAGAAGATGTGAGTACTTCAAATGATGAAGGAATTACTGCACTTCACAATGCCATCTGTGCAGGGCACTATGACATTGTGGCATTTTTGGTAGAATTTGGATGTGATGTCAATTCTCCAGACAGTGATGGGTGGTATGTGGTGCTTCACATCTTAATATGTCATACTTTAACTTATATTCACTTTACTTGTGTGGTTTTGAACCATTTAAATAAGAATTATTACTTTTTAAAAAAAAAATCTATTTCAGATTCTTTCAACACTAAAATAATTTGGTTAACTCATTTTTATAGGTACCGTCTTGAGTCCTGACTTCTTTTATGCATAAAAATGATTTATCTGTATTTTGTTATCACTTCAGTGGGGGCATAGATGGCTGTCCAATTTAGCAGCTAGCAACCCATGTTTCACAGACACCCTGTCTTCACTGACTAGGAAAATAGGACTTGAAATTAACAAGGAAAAAAAATAATAATGAAACTTCCCATTAATCAAGAAGGAAAAATATGCATAGAAGGAACAGTTGCTGAAGAAATACACCAGTTTGCATACCTTGGCAGCCACATAGACCAAGGATGGTGACACTAGAACGGAAGTTAGAACTGCAAAAGCAGCCTTGATCTTCAAGAGCCTTGAGAATATATGGCATTCAAAAGTTATAGGCAAGGCCCATAATGGTGACACAATGCAACCAACAAACTTTTGACAGCAAATGCTGCAGAAGATGATTGATGTCCACTTCATTATGTTACACCATGCCAAAAATTGTTGGTTATTATGCCTCACCATTTTGCATGGTCCCTGGCGTTTTCAGTCATTACCAGTCTTCTCCCGTGCCACTTTGTCCATCTGTTTCATTATTTCATTTTCAGTTTCTCTCAAGACTGGCTGATACTGAAAGTATTTTGACTACTTTTATTTCTTTCTGCTTGAAGATTTCTTGTGTTTATTAAGTTTGCCAAGAGCTGTCTTCTCATGACAAGTCCTAAGAATTTTTATTGTCTTTTTATGTTTGGGTTTTATTTTGTTTGTTCAGTTCAGCAAGTGCTCTGAGAAATACAGAAATATTTTCCAAGTATACAAACTAGTGACAGCAAAAGTAATGAAAAAAGAAGCAGACTTCACATGTTGGGAATGGGTGATGAATAAAGTGACTTTGATATGAGAAAGGGAAGTGAGGAAGTATTTTGCCAGATGGATTCAGTATTTCCACTACCAAGGCCTTCTTTAAGAGTACCATTAACAGTGATTAAAAGACAAATCTGATTGCAAGCAGATTGAAAAGATAATAAAGTCAGAAGTAAGGAATTAAAAACATAGAAATAGTTAATACATCAGGAGAGTGTTTTCTAGCTGAGTAAAACTTCTCTGTGAGATTAAAAGTGATCTTAAATGTTAAACTGTTTATCAGTGCTTGTCCCTTCTCCAGTTGTCCCCCCCCCCTCATACTCTTGCAAATTTCAAGTCACTAAAACTTACTGCAACACTCTACAGATACATTTTGCCTCCATTCACCTCTGCTCCTGGCTTTCTCTCTCCAGTTGTTTACTCTTTCTCTCAGACCTTTTCCCATGTCTTATCTTTTTCTTGGTCTGCCTCATTGTTTTATGTCTTCCATCTGCTGTATATATATGTGAGATTGGACTGACGACTCTCCTCTAGTTTTTCTATATGACCCAGTTGTCGTAATCTCTTAGATTTCAAACTGAAAGTGATTGGTGGCTTTTATATAATGACAATATTTCTGTCAGTCTGTTCTATAGTTAAATATTTTCTATCCATTGTTCAGTTAAATTGTGTTGTAGTAACTTAAGCTGTTTGTATGTTTTAAAGGACACCTCTTCATTGTGCTGCATCGTGTAACAATCTTCCGATGGTTCGGTTCCTTGTGGAGCATGGAGCGTGTATTTTTGCTACCACCATATCTGACCACGAGACAGCAGCCGACAAATGTGAGGAGGATGAAGATGGCTATGATAGCTGTTCTGATTACCTATACAGTATGTACCTCAATTATATCACTAGTGCCAGTTTACCTCATTATTTACTTTTTAGAGAAATCTAGCATTGTAGAAAGGGCAGAATGCTAGGCTGGCCTTGTGCACAATTCTTTGCTTTTCATGTGCAGCGAAATGACGATGGCTGTAATATTATTGTCGTCTGTGAACAGAAGAGCAAAGTTCTTCATCTCACTCGGTAGCACTGAGAAGATACTGACAATATGATATAATGAAATAAGGACAGGCTGTCTATAAAAGCTTTATTTCAATGTTGTTAAGTGCTGGTGGGTGAGCAAGATTCAAAGCACCCAATGTTTATGTAGTACTTCTTATGAAAATACATAAAAGCATGCAGTGTACAGCTTTCAGAAATTTATAACCAGATAATTTTGCAAGAGATCTGTTGAGAAAGAAAGAAAACCATTGATTTTTGTAAAAAAAAAAAAATCACCATGAAAAAAACTCATGTCACTGAATGTAAGATTTTCTTTTAAGATCTATTTTCAGTAAAAGGAAACAGACATATTTTAGCAGTTTTAAACATATTTTTAGTTCTCAGTGACCAGATATTTGTGGAACAGTTTTCCTCCAAGCTGCATGACCACAAATAAAAAAAGTCTTTTTTTTTTGGCACAAAATTTCATATGCTGCACAAAAAACTGATTTTCTTTTTCTTGATATTGTTCTGTGCTTAAATTGTGCTTAAGAAAAATATGATGTCAGTCAGTTTGTTTTCCTGATTTCTTTAGATGTTAGCAGTTTTTCTATGAGAACTTTTATTTCATGTTATAATGCACGCTTGCATTTGGGTTGAACATTTTGCACATGAATTGCAAAACGTTAAACAGCACATTGGTGTGAAATCCATCTCTGCACTTGTCTGAAACTCATAAAAAAATTACACATTAAAGTGGCCAGGATTTTCTGAGATGTGAAGTGAAGTAATAAAGAGAGTGTTATACACTCACACAGACAAGAAAGAAGTCCAGAAAATTATTTAGCTACAGAAGGAAATCGCCTTGCTAAATATGAAACCTGAGGAAAAAAAAAAAAAACGGGCAAAAATTGTGAAGTTTCATCTAATAGAATGATTAACAAATTTGGACATAGCTAGGCTGAAGCATATAATGGCCAATCTAACTCAGAAGTAAAAAGAATGAAATGTTTGGCTATTCAGTCAGTCAACATTCATAACCTGACTGATGAGCTTTGCAGTACAAACAGTTAAAGAGAAAAGAACCTGAAAACATAGTAACATTGATTAACTATGCAATAAAATTCCAACCATTACTTAATTCCATGATTTTCAGGATCAACCATTCAGACAGTTGTCCTATGTTTTAATTAGTTATTATGTGATGTTTAATCAGTCAGTTAATCTTATAATCACTTATTTTGTGATATTCTAACTAGTTGTTTATACAATCTTCATACTGGTCCTGTTATTTTATAATTATTTATAATGCAGTACTCCAACTAATGAGGGAAGTTGTATGTGAGGTTATTTTAATGTTCTAGCCAATTTTATGGAATTCTAATAAATTATTATGTGATTTTCTGACCAGTCATGGGGAGTTCTAATCAGTTATTATGTAATGTTCAGGCCAGTTATGTGATATTTTAATCAATTATTATGTGATTTTTTGGCCAGTTATGTGATATTCTAATCATTTATTATGTGATTTTCTGGCCAGTTATGTGATATTCTAATCAGTTATTATGGACCATTCTGACAGGCATCCAGGAGAAGTTGGGTATCACCAACAATGGGGAAGTATATGCCGTATTTGACTACCAGGCAACCAGCACCGACGAACTAAGCTTTCAGACCGGAAGCAAACTGACCGTTCTGAGAAAGGGAGATGACACTGAAAAAGAATGGTGGTGGTCCCAGCTCAATGGCAAAGAGGGTTACATTCCACGCAATTTGTTAGGGGTAAGTTAATGTGGGGGCGAGTGAACCTCCATGGGACATGGGCTGAAAGTGTACACTTACATGTGTATATGCTGCTTAACAGTGACATATGATTCTGGCCAGGTGGTCTTAAAAGCAATCTGACCTCTAAGCAGACCTGTATATGTTACTATATGCACATGCAGTATCGGTATATGCTATATACATATACACTGTACAAGTTATGAATATTCTTGTATTGTAATACTATAGCAACTGTAACAGCTAACAGCTAATAAACTATGCATTAATAATACAG
Source organism: Achatina immaculata (assembly GCA_009760885.1). NCBI lineage: Eukaryota > Metazoa > Mollusca > Gastropoda > Stylommatophora > Achatinidae > Lissachatina > Lissachatina immaculata. The sequence continues at coordinate 49,251,505 of CM019718.1, forward strand.
TAATAATAATAAAACACTATGGTAGGTAATAATAAATGCAAGAAGTTTTGATAAAGAGAGAGAGCATGTTTGGCTGAAACACTTGGGGGGGGGGGGGGGTGTACTTCCTCTGATGATCCAAGGAGTTGTTTTTGTTCTGCTCTCTACAATAGAGTTTCCTACATACTTACCCTTAATGAAACTAAAGGATTTTAAGATTTTTTTTTTTTTTTCCATATCCTATTCCTACTCTGTTGAAGCTTACATTTATATCATGCCATTCTAACAGTTGCTAAGTGTTCTCTTTTCTCCCTTTTCTCATTTCTTGAGCATCGCTACCACCAAAAACATATACATCTACTACTGTTTTTTTAAGATATTCATTTACAGAAGAACCAAAATCTTGTGTTGGAATGGCTGTGTACATTGTTAGTATTGAATTTACAGGTCATGGGAAATGTGGACATCTGCCATCTGAACTTAGTCCACCATTTTCTTTAGGTTTCTGCACCAGGTTCATATTCTGCTTTTGCTTCCAGTTCCTTCTGCCCATGTCTTTTGATGTAGACGTCAGGCAAAGCAAATTTTTTCTTAGTGTATAATGTAGTTATAGCAAAAGAGTTGAGGTCCCACCTAAATGCTTCATAGGCACTGGTACGACATCGAATATTGAAATCACAGACATTCCTTTACCATCACTGCTAGATGGTGGAAATGACTGGGATGTGATAGCGGACCTACCTGGAAGAAGAGAATACCCGACTGCCATCAAGAACACAGGAATGCGACCGGACATTGTAGTGTACTCCACAGAAAAATATGAACTAATAATGATCGAGCTTACGGTTCTGTGCGAAACAAGAATAGCAGCATCTATTCAAATGTGAGAAGTACGACCTTAAGGATGCCTTGTCAAAAATTGGCTTACAACATGGAGTCACTTTGCAATGGATTCCCTCCCACTGTGGGATACCAGGCAATGAGAAAGCTGACCATCTGGCCAAAGAGGGCACTGAAATGGAGCAACCAGACATACCAATCACTTATAATCAGAAGAAAAGCATGATAAAAACCTACAGGAAGCCACAAACACCACCACATGATGACTATCACATGCTAAACAGAAAGGAACAAGTCACCATCTTCCATCTCCGAACAGGACACAGCCGACTCCGAAGTCATATGTATACAAAGTTTAAGGTTGGTACTACTAATCTATGTACATGTGCCCAGGTGCCCCAAACTGTGGAACATATCCTCCAGAACTGCATCAACTATGAGACACTGAGAAATAATTACTGGCCCAGTGAAACCACTAAAGAAGATAAGCTCTACGGTTCCATACATGAATTACAAAAAACAGTGAAATTTATCCAAGAGACAGGACTGCAGATATAGACAGACAGTGCGAACGAAGAAGAAGAAGAAGTGAGAAGTACAATGACCTGGTCAAGCAACTGAGGCAGGGGGCAGGAGTCAGGGCAAAAGTTATAGCTGTAGATGTGGGGGAGAGAGGATTCATAGCAACATCAGCATACGACCTGTGTAAACAACTGGGCAAAAAGGGACAAGCAAGAGCAAGGGCATTGAAAAGCCTTTCAGAAACAGCAGAAAAGGCTTCATGTTGGCTGTGGAGTATGCGAAACAAGCATTGAGAACATAAATAATGTCATTTGTCACAACCAGTACCAGTTCTCCATAGCTAAATCGCTAAAGATATACTACGAAGTGCAGTGCCAACTGGAAGACCATGGGTTCAATCCTGGGACAAAAAAAAGCAACAACTCACAAGACATCTGGGGGTCATGACTCCCTTAGAGTGTCAGGAGTTTAATAGGGCCAAAACATTTGTCTGAGGTGGGGTACTTCCTCTGATGATCTGAAGGAGTTGTGTTGTTGTTCCGCCCTCTAGAGAGTTTCCTGCATAGTTAGAATTCTACTCCTTCATGGATGATCATCTGTATAGAATATTTCTATCTGTACAAGAACTCAAAAATATTACCACAGATAGTATCTACATGAAACAATGCTCAGTTGATGCCATTTTACCTGATAAGCCGAGTTGCATGTCCAGGTTTCCTTCCTACTGCCAGTAATTTTTATAGCACTGTGAGACCAAATAGGAGAGATATTTATGTGTTTGGTCATTAAACTAATTTTATATAGTCTGTCGGGCAAGTTTACGTTCGATGGTTACTATGAGAATTAATTTTTTTTTAATGTTATCTTTTTTTCTTTCTTTTCACAGCTGTTTCCTCGTGTGATTCCAAGAGCTAGTCAGGTATCAGAATGTTGAAGGCATTTTACTTTGGAAAAATGTGTACCGGTAGTTCATCTGTAACATGAAAGATGGAAAGTGGTCTCACTGAAAATCTGTCAAACATCAGAAACAACTGTTTATGTCTGAACAGTTGAAAAAGAACTTTTATTAACTGTTTAGTTTTTGAGTGGGTTTAATGAACACATGACATTTGTTTTATCTGCAGTATAGGAATAAAGTGGGCAGTGGTCATCAACTCAGTCACTCATCATCATCATCATCATCATCATACCTAGGGATGAGTAAGGCACAGACAAAAAAAAATATTTATGAAGAAGAAAACCTCACCATCTGACACACTTTTGAAACTCTAGTTTCTTATTTTTTCAAGCAGTTTTGAGTTTTGTATTTGAAAGTTTCATCTCCATGTGTCTCTGGCATTTTATGTATAGCACTGTAAGTTAGCTTTTGTAAATTAACCTCTTCTGTACTTTTTCTGCAGTAAATTAAACTGTTCTATACTTTATTGCAGTGAATTAACCAGTTCTGTACTTTTGCTGCAGTAAATTACCCCGTTCTATACATTACTGCAGTGAATTAACCTGTTCTATACTTTTGCTGCAGTAAACTGTTCTATACTTTATTGCAGTGAATTAACCAGTTCTGTACTTTTGCTGCAGTAAATTACCCTGTTCTATACTTTAGTGAATTAACCTGTTCTATACTTTTGCTGCGGTAAATTAAACTGTTCTATACTTTATTGCAGTGAATTAACCAGTTCTGTACTTTTGCTAATATATCCATACTACAAGAACTTAATATTGAAGAAGGCTGGCTAGTAAAGAGGATTAAACAGAGAAAACTTAAATATTTTGGACACATTAAATGTCATGATAATCTAGAGAAGACCGTCTTGGAAGGGTACATAATGGGAAAAAGAAAGAGAGGAAGACCAAAGCAAAGATAGCTGTAAGACTTCGTTGATGATCTGCAAATGGATGCATCAGCAGCATGCCATCTTGCTCACAACCAAGAGGCCTACAGGAGTGCTATTACGGAGGCAGAGTTCCACAATGGACATTCAAATGAATGAATGAATGAAATGTAGTTTTGCTGCAGTAAATTACCCTGTTCTATACTTTACTGCAGTAAATGAACCTGTTCTATACTTTTGCTGCAGTAAATTACCCCTTCTGTACTTTTGCTGCAGTAAATTACCCTGTTCTATACTTTACTGCAGTAAATGAACCTGTTCTATACTTTGCTGCAGTGAATTAACATGCTCTTTAACCTCCACAAATAACATGGGACAATCTATTTTTATTGGGAGTACTGGAAAAAAGTATTTTCAAATAAAGAAAAAAAAAGCAATTTAATTTTAGACATAAAGAAGATAGCCAGGCAAAAATCAAATGTTTATTCTTTGTGGATGGCTAGCAAATGTCTGCAGTTTAAGTCTCAGCATTAAGCTCCTGATTGTGGTGTATGTACATCTTTTGATAATCATGATGGAATGTGGTTATTTTTTGTATTTTTATTTTTGGATCATCAGAAACTTGACTGAAGCAATCAGTGTGTCCTATCTGCCATCTTTCTCATGCTCTCCCTTCACTGTAGCCATACAGGCATAGCCCTAAATTGTTTTAAGAGCTTGATTATCACATCCTTGGTCAAAGTTCATTGCTCTGTCCTCATAAATTTACCAAATTTTTTGTCATCAAGAAATCATGATGCTGATCTGCTTTTTTATGTCTCACAAGTAGCTTGTGTTTTGTCATGCACAATGTGGGGCTGCTACAGGGAATCAGTTGGAAGTTTAAAGGAAGGATGAGCACTGCAGCTTCATTAGTTTCTCAACAGCTGCTGCAGTACATGCGTGCTCACACACGGCATTTCACTAACATTCCAGTCATAACCTAGTCTACTGTTTATATATAAGGATTATTCTCCATATTCAAACTGGACATTGGCGATTCAGCTGTCCATTGGATTTATTGCCTTGGTATTATTCATAAAAGATCTGGGCCACTCTCCTTCAGATGTGGTACAGGTAAGCAAGAACTGGCCACAGCAGTAAATGTTTAGCCAGGACTGCAGTGGTGGCAGTAGGGACAAATGAATAACTGAAATATAAATTGAAAGCAGCAGCAAATCTAAGATGACTGGAAACATTCTACAACAGTGGTTCTAAATGTGAGTTTCACAGACCTCCATTGTGGTTCATGGAAGGATTGCTTGGACCAGAAACTGGACAGGGCTTGATTAAGAAAAAAAAAACATTTTAGCATCGTGTGGGTCTTATTTATAGTTTTACTTTATTTTTAATAAGGGGTCCACAGTTGTTCTCATCCAGAAAAAAGGGGGTTCACAGCTAGAAATATGTTTAGAACCACTGCTGCACAAACTTATAAAATCATTTTTGTGCTTCCAGTAAAAAAAAAAAAACTCCAGGTTTTCATATCCAAGAATTTTATCTTTTCCAGACGGTTTTATTGAGTATTTCAGCTTCTCTTATTGTTTACTCTTTTTTTTTTAGCATTCTGAGTGTATGTTGTATCTTCATGGTAGCTTCTTTCACTTTTATTGTCTATATCTGGCACTACATCTCTTCTACAAATTGGATTTTGTGTAGTTCCCATACAGACCTGTAGAGCTTAGCTTCTTGTGTGCTTTCACTGGGGCAGTAGATGCATCTCGGTGTTTCATGGTTGGAGTGCACTTTAAGGATGATGTGTTTCACAGCTCGGGATAACTTTCATGCTCATCCTTGTCATGCTGTGTCATTATCAGTAAATATAAAGTTACAAGAAAAGAATGGATCAGATGAAACTGTTGGTGGAAAACACAAGTTTCTTCAGTTTTAACAGACAGTCTTTTACACTATAATATCTTCTTCTTCGTATGCACATTGGCAATGATGCGTGGTACCCTGATTTTTTGCGATGCACCTTTTGGCTGGGTACCTCAGACTTCAGCACCTTTCCTTGCTAGAGCAGACTGTGGTCTTGCTCGGACTGCCATGAAGACAGTGGTGTAGGCTGGCGCAAGCAACGCTGGCTGGCCAGACCGCTTTGAGATAGTTCCACAGAGACACTCCGACTTTGGGATGAGGAATCCGATGAGTGCCTCAATATCCATTCCCCACCACCCGTAGTCTGCTGGCTCTGTTTAGTTTACATCAATCTGATACCCTTTGTTGTAAAGACCCATAGGCTTGTGATGTCTTGCATTCATTGGTTTCACATCAGATTTTCCTCATCCCTGCCGGCGATCTCCACATCCCCATCCGTCCACTAACCTGACATAACATTTTACAAAAATAACAGTTACAATTAGTGTTGATTGCTACAGGTTTCTGGGCTGCAGAAGTAGGTCTGAGTTTTTAAGCAAATAGATCTGTGTTCCCTGTCTCACAAGACTATGTTAAGATACGTGTGTTCTTAACAGTTGTTCCCAAGGGGACATAATATAAGGACAACTAACATTTGTCCCATGAATTCAAACATCAGATTTGACTAAATTAAGGATCATTAAATACTCATGTATATGACATCTTGGTAATGAGTTTTTTTTTAGCTAAAAGATTAAATGAAAGAAAAGGTGGTATGTGAATGCCTGGGTTTTTTTTGTTTTTTTTAAAATGTGTTCCCTGATAAAAGAAGAGCAAGTTTTGCTACATCAAGTTTGGGAGATGAGATCCTTTTGCAGATCGGTCAAGTTTTTCTGGTTTAGTAATTTTTGTCATAAGACGTGTGTGTGTGTACATATATATATGTAGAAAAAGTAACAGTATCCATGCATTATTTGTTTCATTAATAAATTATGAATTATTTTTGAATCAAGGTATTTTTGAGTGACATTTTAACTGGGTTTCCGGATCTTCAGAGATATGATAAGAGTCTGTACTCAGACAGACTTGTATCCCAGTGTTCGTCCTATTGTTCTGCTTTTGTTCCCTTGAGTTTTCGAGTACTTGTCATGTGCATTTTCACGAGACATTGAAAATTCTGATTATCTTTATCAAGTGGGGGTTATGACTTTTTTTCATGCCATGAGTGTGGAAACGGGTTAAAGTCACAGAGTGGGGTCTGTCACCACTCTCACCCACACATAAATCAGGAGTAATATTTAAAATATTTTAATATTTAATTTTTAAAAAAGCCTGCACACTGAGTTGCAGTCCTAATTTCTTGCTCTCAAAGCACACGCATCCACGCTGGGGAAGTGGTACGGTGTTGCATACAACAGTCCCTGATGCTATTTTTACTGAAGAGATCACAAAAAAAGTAATATCCACACTTAACTGCCAACTTTTTATTGACACGAGTTGACAGGCAAAAGTCAAATTTTTTTTTAGTAAAGTAACACAGGCATACACAGTCTTTACTCAAATTAACACATAATTCATATGCTACAACATATGCACATTGTAAAAGTAACACAGAAAATATGAAACTGCCACACACACAATAGATCAAAACAAATATGACACATGAAGCCATCATTTTCTAGAACTCCAAGGACAGGATGTCATCATTCTTCTAGTTGTTGTCAAACTCCAAGGACAGGATGTCATCATTTTCTACTTTTGTCAAACTCCAAGGATAGGATGTCACCATTTTCTAGTTTTTGTCAAATTTAAAGTACAGGAAAAGTATTCTCAAAAAGTTGCAGCAACAGGGGAACTATGTTTATCAAGACTGAGCGAAGACAGCGAGCCAGGTCACGGATACAATTTACACAATATTGGACTTTTTTTTTTTTTTTTTGAGAAACTTCAGTCGAGGTAAAAACCATAAACTGAATTTTTTTTTTTTTTTTGGAGAAACTTCAGTCGAAATAAAAACCATAAACTGAATTTTTTTTTTTTTTAGAAACTTCAGTTGAGATAAAAACCATAAACTGAATCTTTTTTTTTTTTTTAGAAACTTCAGTCGAGATAAAAACCATAAACTGAAACACCAGCAACCTAAAATTCAATTTTCTCTAAAAAAAAAAAAAAAAATTAGATGAATGAGAAAGTTCAAATAACCACCAAAAAAAAAAAACAAAAAAACTCCACAGTTAGAATGGAAACTGGAAAACAAAAATGTCAAGTCAAAAAAAAAACCTAGGAAACTTCCAACTAGAAAGTGACCATTTTATTGACCTCCAGAAATCGCCCATCACTGAATGCCCCAGAAAGAGATTTTGCTATATATTTCAAAGAGACAATCTATGGTCAGTACAACATGAAAACAAAATTACATTCTCCTGCCAAATCCAGCCCGTTACTCATGGCACAACAGCACAACAGTTCACTGCTTTCAGAATCTTTCCACCTACAACCTTCTGTGAGAGTATTTCTAAAGAAAATAAGAATGATGGGAACCAATTAACTTTATGGACCGAAACGATGAGTGCTACATTAAACCGGCTTGTAGTCCAGCTTGCTTTCCAACTTCTTGTTGTCTGCAACCTTCCTGACAGCCTTCATGAAGTCCTCCTCCACAACGTAATCGCGCTCTGCTCGGATGGCAAACATTCCTGGTAAGAGGACAAATAAATAAAAGACTCGCGTTATTAATCCGCAAGTAAGCATGTCCTGAAACAGAGACAGTGAGATATCTTTAACTGTGAGACAGCAACAATGAGATCTTTGTTACTTTAAGACACAAACTAATCTCCTTTAGTGCACTAAGTGTGTCTGGAGACAGGGCAGCACTCTTTGATGTGCCAAATATTTAACAATACCCCAGTTATGCATTCAGGAGTGTTTCTTCTGCATCTGCCAAACTGGCTATAAAAATGGGCTTCCTCATACACTTGCTATAAAAATGGGCTTCCTCATACACTTGCTATAAAAATGGGCTTCCTCATACACTTGCTATAAAAATGGGCTTCCTCATACACTTGCTATAAAAATGGGCTTCCTCATACACTTGCTATAAAAATAGGCTTCCTCATACACTTGCTATAAAAATGGGCTTCCTCATACACTTGCTATAAAAATGGGCTTCCTCAAGGATACACTTGCTATAAAAATTGGCTTCCTCATACACTTGCTATAAAAATTGGCTTCCTCGAGGATACACTTGCTATAAAAATTGGCTTCCTCGAGGATACACTTGCTATAAAAATGGGCTTCCTCATACACTTGCTATAAAAATTGGCTTCCTCGAGGATACACTTGCTATAAAAATTGGCTTCCTCGAGGATACACTTGCTATAAAAATTGGCTTCCTCTAGGATACACTTGCTATAAAAATTGGCTTCCTCGAGGATACACTTGCTATAAAAATGGGCTTCCTCATACACTTGCTATAAAAATGGGCTTCCTCATACACTTGCTATAAAAATGGGCTTCCTCATACACTTGCTATAAAAATGGGCTTCCTCGTACACTTGCTATAAAAACGGGCTTCCTTGTACACTTGCTATAAAAATGGGCTTCCTCATACACATGCTATACAAATGGGCTTCCTCATACACTTGTTACAGAAGCAGCTTGGGAAACAGTACAATGTCTGCCTGCACAGAAAGGATGCACTGATGTCAATGCAGTTAAGGGATGTTACAGTCATGGCAAAATATCAGCTCTACATGGGACTGTGACAGGTAAACAGAAAATATAAGTTGACAGGAAAAGAGAACAAAGTACAGAGTTACCTATATTAGGGTTTCCCTATCTCTGTATGATCCCACAGGGGGCATGACTAAAAGACATAAGCAACCTTCTTTTATAGTAACCAAGGAAAAAAATGTTAATGCACCAAAGGGAGTCAAGAGTAGTTACAAATGTTGAAAAGCCCTGGTCTACACACTCTCTCTGTTTCTAGAGTCTGAAATAACAGTCACAGCATGCAAGGACACACCCACCTGCTTCTGTGCACACATTTCTCAGATCTGCACCATTGAAATCTTCGGACAGCTTCACCACGGCCTCCCAATCTGAGGGAGAAAAAAAAAGCCATGACATAACCTCATATTTAAAAATATATTTCTCTTGAACACAGCCATGAATCCACACAAAGACAGCAATTCACATCACTTTGTACCGTTAGCTGTCAGTCTCCTTCAAATATTGTTATAAAGCGTGATCCAAAGTAAGGAAACGTCACAGAAAATAAAGAACAACCCATTTCTGACAAATTTATGGTCCTCCGCAAACTTGGAAATATGTCAAACTAAACCTTCAACTTGATGGACACCAGCACATTTTCCTAACACCACTTGTGACCTCCTAAATAAGAATTCTCCTAGGACATGGAGTGATGGATGTCAGCTAACCCCTGATCTTTTTCTCTCTCAGGACTTTTTCTTCTGTGTTCATTCTCTGACTGGAGATTTACTTCACTGCAGTCAGGGTATCCCCATATCTGTTTGGTCACTGTTCCATGGCTTCACTGCAGTCAGGGCATCCCCATATCTATTTGGTCACTCTGTTCCATGGCTTCACTGCAGTCAGGGCATCCCCATATCTATTTGGTCACTCTGTTCCATGGCTTCACTGCAGTCAGGGCATCCCCATATCTGTTTGGTCACTCTGTTCCATGGCTTCACTGCAGTCAGGGCATCCCCATATCTATTTGGTCACTCTGTTCCAATTACCATCTCAGAAAGGGTGGCAGAGCATAAATCTCTAAGCCCCCATGCCAATTTCCTTTATAGATTTCCTAGACATATGCCCAGGCATCGAAAACATGAACTACTCTCTTTTTTTTCCATCTCAGATTCTTCACTTCCCTTGTTACTACTTTAAACCACCCCCGAAACTTGTGAAGAAAAATGCCTTTTATGAAAACTGCCTGTTAAAAAATATTTCCATTTCATCAAGGGTCTAATGTGATACATTTACATTCACTGCACTAATACATTACCTATTTCTCCGTGTTTGGCTATTGGGTTGGCATGGATCTTAAGAATTTCTAATCTTGCCTGCTCATTTGGCAGAGATATTTCTGAAACAGTCAAACAAAATCTCTTTAATAACCAGTAAATATGAACATTTAATGACAACTTCAATGGGGGAAAAGAAAAATGAACTGACCTGTAAGATGTTCTTTCAGACCTGTTGAAAAATGTGCCAACATTTCTCCCCCACCCCCACCACACAAAAAAAAAAAAAAAACAACAAAAAAACATGTCACTTCTTTGACCCACAGCTGCCTTCCAGTCAACCCAACTGTAAAAATGGGTACCTAATTCATTAGTGCTGGGAAATACAACCTTTCTACAATGGTTGCCATTTGTCTACAGGGTGAGTCACATTAGACTGAACTGCAATTGCATGAATTAAAAACAAAAAAAAACAAAACAAAACAAACAGGAAATAACATATAGGTCAGTCTTGTAAATAAGAAACTGCCTCAGCCCAAAGTTGGTGAACAAAAGAAAATCCTCATGGTCTTACCATTGTAAACAGCCAACTACAGTACTATCATTTAAAATGGTGAGTTATAGTCTTACCATTGCAAACAGCTGTGGTAAAAAAAGGAAAAGGTAATCCTGTCATGCTTCAGAGGCACATAGGGATATGGTGTTAGTGCCCATATTTTCCTCAAACAGCTATGAACTTACAGTAAAAAATGTGAGCTAGTCTTGTCTTATCATTGTAAATGGTCTTATCACTGCAAACAGCTATAAACTTACTGTTAAAAAAAAAAAATAACTATAGTCTTACCACTGTAAACAGTGAGCCATAATCTTTCCACTGCAAGTAGCAAACTCTAGTCTTACCACTGTAAACAGTGAGCCATAGTCTTTCCACTGTAAGTGGCAAACTCTAGTCTTATCACTGTAAACAGTGAGCCATAGTCTTTCCACTGTAAGTGGCAAACTCTAGTCTTACCACTGTAAACAGTGAGCCATAGTCTTTCCACTGCAAGTAGCAAACTCTAGTCTTACCACTGTAAACAGTGAGCCATAGTCTTTCCACTGTAAGTGGCAAACTCTAGTCTTACCACTGTAAACAGTGAGCCATAGTCCTTCCACTGTAAGTGGCAAACTCTAGTCTTACCACTGTAAACAGTGAGCCATAGTCTTTCCACTGTAAGTGGCAAACTCTAGTCTTACCACTGTAAACAGTGAGCCATAGTCTTTCCACTGTAAGTGGCAAACTCTAGTCTTATCACTGGAAATAACCAAATGGCAAATGTGACTACCTACCAATCTTCCTATCAAGTCTACCAGGTCGCAACAAGGCTGGGTCAAGTGTATCTGGCCTGTTTGTTGCCATAATCATCTTCACTTGGCCCAGTGCATCAAAACCATCCATCTGATTTAAGAGCTGGTAAAATAAAAAAAACAAATTTTTGAATATTCCAGAACTTTCCAAGTCACTGTTTTTTTTTCTTTTTTTTTAAACTCTAACCATCAAACAACACCAAAAAGCACATGAAGATTTCTATAATCAGCACCACAGTGGCCATGTTTTAAAAGAAAATGATAAAGCTTCTATTTTTTAGCACATCTGGCAGTTTAAAATTATAAACTCCCATTTAACATAACAAAACCACATCACTGCAGTTAATTTTATTTTTTAGTTTTTTTTAACTGCTACCAAAGGGATAAGAATTATTTTTCTCATAAGCACACCATGTCACAGAGATAAGGCATAAATAAATAACAAGATGTATTGTCTTTACATGACAATCTTGGTCATCAATAAACACAGCCTCGGTGAGCTAAGAGCCTTCGGTACAGAGGTTTATCTTCATTCTTCAAGAGTTTCCAATCAATTTCACAGATGTTCTAAGCTTCTTGTACTATAGGTTCACCGCGCCCTTTTCTAAGACTGAGATGATGTTTCAGAATCTTCCATCTTGCTGCAAGATGCTAACGATATCTGTACGATCCAGCATCTATGCAAAATCTACCGTGGATGCCATAGGTCCCACCAAATTATCTGCTCCCTCAACTAATCAAAATTCTAAAATGCTTACTCTCTAAAAATGAACAATTCAAATGATGACCAAATTCTTCTTACTGGCATCAGATGTCAAGAGCTAATAGCTTACAGCTAAAGGGGAGAGAACACCTGGCAAAATCCTAAATCATCATCTGATGACCACAACAACATACCTCCATCAGAGTCCTCTGAATTTCTCTGTCAGCTGATGTACCCTCAGAAAATCTTCTTCCACCTATGAAGATAAAGCCAAACATGCAGTTAACACTGAGCTATACACACAGTTTAACACTATGCCAAACATGCAGTTAACACTGAGCTATACACACAGTTTAACACTATGCCAAACATGCAGTTAACACTGAGCTATACACACAGTTTAACACTATGCCAAACATGCAGTTAACACTGAGCTATACACACAGTTTAACACTATGCCAAACATGCAGTTAACACTGAGCTATACACACAGTTTAACACTATGCCAAACATGCAGTTAACACTGAGCTATACACACAGTTTAACACTATGCCAAACATGCAGTTAACACTGAGCTAAACAGTTTTAACACTAAGCTAAACACTCAGTTTATTACTAAGCTAAACACACAATTTAACACTAAGCACAACATACCACTTCAAAACTAATTAACGATAGTTGGTCCAAAGTATTTAACACTAAGTAAAAAAAAAGTAATTTTGGGCCGGCCCAGTCTAAAACATGCAGTCAAAAACTAAATTATATCAGGTATTGCATCTCTCTCTCTCTCTCTCTCTCTCTCAACAACTAAGCCAGATATATACATATTTAATAGTCATTAAGAAAGTTTCATCTTTAGAACCACAGTTTTTGGAATGACAATTGCTGTAGCTAGTAGGTTCAGCATCAATCCAATTCACTTTCTCTTTGTTCACCTGCCATGGACTTGTGAAAGCCCACAAACTAAGGGATATCCCATTTTATCTTTCTTCACTGACACCTGCAATCTGGTGTACCTTGCCCTGGTGGCAGATATTCTCCATTTTCGGAGGCTACTGTTCTCAGCACCAGCGTGCCAAGTGCCCATTTTTACAACTGGACTGACTGTCAGACAGCAGTAACGAACACAAGACCCATGTGATGAGACAGGCCGTCACTTATTAACCTATTTTCACCCCTTCATTTTCTCTGTGACATGAAAAAGAATCTGTGAAAGAAAAAGAATTATACAGCTTTTCTTGATGATTTTTCAGGGGCAAATATTTTATGAGTGTTCAGTGACCCATCGCTGACTTCCTGCGACAAGATTAGTGAACCACAGCCAGACAAGACTGTATTCCACCTTCCAGTGCTGCCCTCCATGGAAGAAGTCATTACTTTAGCCAAGTGAATACAAACAGAAATGGATAGGCAAACCAGATTCCAAAAACACACTGGACTAAAGTCAAATGTGTCAGGCCACAACAATGTGCAAACAACACAACGCAACCAACACCCTTTTAGAGGATGAACACTAAAGAAAAAATACTCTCCTATTCTTAAACATTTTTTTCACACAACTTCCAGTCTTGCTGAATGTAACTGAACTAAAGACAAAAAAAGAAAAATAAAATGCAAAGTCTATTTAAAGAAATGCTGGTATGAATGACTGACCAATGGCATCGATCTCGTCCATGAATATGATACATGGCTCATGGTCCCTTGCAAATGCAAACATCTCTCTGATAAGTCGAGCACTTTCACCAATGTATTTGTCCACAATAGCACTAGAAACCACCTGTAGATGTCACATACATGAATGATGTCCAGTTTTAGTCACACACATAAATGATGTCCAGTTTTAGTTACATTTATAAATGATGTATGAACAGAATGGCTTCGTTGAAGGAAAAGGAACAAGTAATGCCATATACATAATGAGACCATTGATGGAAAGATTAGTAGAAGTAAAGACGGACCTATACTTATGCTTCATAGTCTACTGTAATGCATTCGATAAAGTGAGGCACGCAGAAATAAGAATGCTGGAAGACATCAACATAGACTGGAAAGATCTGAAACTCATCAAAAACATATACTGGCAGCAATCAGCAGCAATGAAGGATGAGAACCAAACAGGAGCATTCCAAGACATAAAACTGGGAGTGAGACAAGGATGTGTTCTATCTCCTGACCTCTTCTCCTTGTACAGCGAAAACATAATGAGAAATATAGAGAGCTTGCCAGGAATATCAATTGGTGGGTACAACCTTAACAACTTAAGATATGCAGACGATACAGTTCTGATTCCTAAAAGTGAAGAGGAGCTACAGACTCTTCTGGACATTGTGGTTCGTGAAAGTAAAAGTCAGTAAAAGAAGACTGATGTGATGGTCATCTCAAAGAAAAGAATACCACCAAAATGTAGCATTACCATCGATGGCACAGAACTGAAACAAGTTGATAGATTCAAGTACTTAGGAACAATTATAACAGCTGATGGGAAATGTCAAAACGAAATAAAAAGCAGAAGTGCTCAGGCCAAGCCAGCATTCCAGACAATGAGACACATCTTGTGCAACAGATCCGTATCAATGGAAACAAGATTCCAAGTACTTAAATGTTACATCGAGCCAATTTTGTTTTATGGATGTGAAGCATGGTTCATGAATAAGAGAGTACAGCGAGAAACGGAGGCCATGGAAATGTGGTTCATAAGAAGGATGTTGAAGGTACCATGGACAGTTAAGAAAACCAATGAAGAAGTCTTAAGAGAGGCTGGATTTAAAAGGCAAATTACAGCATATCTCAGAGGCAGACAAGCGAGATTTGTAGGACATGTTCTGAAATGAGGAAAATTGGAACACATTGTGGCAACTGGAAAAATTGAGGGAAGAAGAGATGCAGGAAGACAGAGAGAGAAGTTACTGGATGGGCTGTCAGTGTGGCTAGGAAGAAAGTCACCGGCGGATCTCATAATCAAGTCTAAAGACAGGGAACTGTGGGGAGAAATGATCACCTATGCCATGCGGCATGGCATTTGATTGACTGAATGACATAAATGATGTCCAGTCCAGTTTTAGCCACATAAATGATATCCAACTGTAGTCTCTTACATAACTGATGTCCAGTTTTACTCACATACATAACAAACCACAGGTTCCTTTGTGAACAAAGTAAAAAAGTGAAATAGTTCTCAAAGTGAAAAACAGAAGATCCAACACTAGCATGACATAAAGATGACATAAATGTCACAATATATTCAGTGCCAAAGCTAAACTGATTTATTAGTACTGATACTGTGACATCTAACAGAACTACAAACCCTATTAAGTGAACTACATACATTTCCTTTACCAGTGGTTCTCAAGATTTTTTTTTTCAGGTCACCAACCCCTACAGGCAATGATAATTTTCAATGGCTTCTTTGAATTACCCTCATCATTTGGTATCATATTAAAAACCTGAATATTTAGAAATGGCAAGGGGTTTGTCCCTTTGTGATGTACAAAAATAACTTTATAATCTACTTGCTGTGGGGACCTCCATATGGCCCTCTGCATACCCCAGCTTGAGAACCAATGTCCTCATAAACTATGAAACTTCTAATGATGACAAAACAGACACACTACTCATGAAAAAAAAAAAAAAACTGCCACCTGCTTACCTTAAGAAAATTACAGTCCAGTTGGCTAGCAACTGCCCTTGCAAGCAAAGTCTTTCCTGTACCTGGAGGTCCATACAGAAGACAACCTTTGGGAGGAGTGATACCTACCCGCTGGAACAGCTCTGGGTTCAACAATGGGAGCTCAATCACCTGCAGGTGATAAGATGATGACAAAATACAACACAGAAACCATGATCTATCACATCAAAAGTTACCTACCTTAACTGTGCCACAGGCAGCCTTTTAGAGCTTAGTAAAGTGTATAGACTGACAGCCTTATAGAACTTAGTAAATTGTATATACTGACAGCGTTTTAGAGCTTAGTAAATTGTACAGACTGACAGCCTTTTAGAGCTTAGTTAACAAACATGATAAAATGATCTTGACAGTCAGCCAAATTTGTGAAGAGCTTTTCATGATTAATCAAATCTATTAACCCTTATCGGGTGTCTGAGTGGCGAAGTGGTTAGTGCACTAGTCTCTCATGGCGAAGGTCGGGGGTTCGAATCCGGCCGGCGGCACCCCAGTCACCCAGCTGTAGAAATGGGTACCCGACTTCTTCTGAAGTTGGGGAAGGAAAGGCAGCCAGGCGTGATACTGACCATATCACCCTCTAGTGTGCTGACAGGTCAAGGAAAATATGGGCACTAACACCATATCCCTATGTGCCTCTAAGGCACGAAAGGGTTACCTTTGCTTTTTTGCTTTTTATTAACCCTTATCATGTCGGAGGAAATGCGGACGTTCAGTTGGTGCAGGAGTAAAAGCACGGGACTTGATATGTATAGGGGGTATAGTTGTAAAATTGAATGAAAACAGTACTTCCATGTACTTCCGTGTACTTATTATGTTTCAAAATATAACTAAATGTATGAAGATTTCATAAATATAGAGTTTTTTAAGAAAAAAGAAGTAATGTCATGTTTTTAGACAATGACTGTGTCCAACTCACCATCAGAGATGCATAGATCTACCTGTTGACGTCGTATTGTGATTCAATGTTGCATTATTGGTAGAATAATGTCTGAAATAACCTTCCAGCTACTTCTCCAGTCGTCTAATATGTCTAGATCTACTTGGGATACATTCAAGAGCAGTGGGGTGGTCACAGACCATGTCCATACCCCTATCTATATCATCAAAAATTGAAATTTCTTGATGTTTCTCTTTGTTTTTCTCAATCGACATCGCTCGTAACTAAGCACTCTTTCGTCATTTTGAAAAGTGTCACCTGACACACGCATGAAACTGTACAATCTAAACGTTCCACCGGTTTTTTTTTTAATGAAACAAACCAAGCGTCAAATTTTTGACGACTGGCATCAACGTGAGAAACCGGAAGCGTCAGATATCTGGCGACAAGTACAGAAAGTGTTAAAGGTAGTCCCATAGCAAAAGACATAGGGGATGAAGTGTTAGAGACCTCACTATGCTGGGCTATCAGCGTACAAGGCTGGGTGACCAGTTCCTTTCCTTCTTAGATTTTCTCTGGTACCCATTTTGAAAGATTGGGTCGACCTTGGGGCCATATTGGTTGGAAAAAAAAAATCCCACTCAGCTGGAGATTCAAACCCTCGATCATTTGGTTGCTAGACGAGTGCTCTAACCACTATGCTATCTGGTCCCTAAATCTGTTAAGTAATGTTAAATCACCTGTATAACTTCTCACTAACCTCCCTTAGCTCTCGAATCTGCTCGCCTAGACCACCGATTTGATTGAATGACACATCGCCTGGGTCCTCAACAGACATATTATAAACAAGTGGATCAACTTCACGAGGCAGATACCTGAAAGTCACAAGACCAGGTGTTACAAACATTCACAGCAGCTACAACCACTGGAATAAATTTTCTCTGACTATGATTTAAATAAAGATGACGGTGATGAGAGGGAAAAAAAAAAACATATAAAACATAGCTATAATATGAATTAGATGAGCTTGTAATGGAAAATGTAATGCGTCAGTTGGCTGCCTGGTGATCTCCCTTTAACATCAAATTCCTGGCTAGCAAATGAATGTGGCGGGCAGCTGTAAATATGCATTAGCTCTTAAACTACCATAAGCTATACAAACAGCATTTTAAAAATAACTACCATCATTTTGTTTTGTTCCATGGTTGGTAGTTTGTAATTTTAAACTGCAGTAAATGCTAAAACTCGGTGCTGAGTCACTTCCTAGTAAAACATCGTAGTCCAGATATTTTTATTACTAAAAATGTTTGTGGGCTGTGGATGTTATTTGGTAGGTTATACTTAAGTCACACTTTGGCTGCAGCAATTTTAATATCTAATGATGACTCACAGGACTCATTTTTGTCTGAATTGTTTCGTTACACTAATGTACTATTTCTTCTTCTTTTTGCCTCACTAATGTACTATTTCTTCTGCAGCTGTCCTCGCTGATGTACTATTTCTTCTGCAGCTGTCCTCGCTAATGTACTATTTCTTCTGAAGCTGTCCTCACTAATGTACTATTTCTTCTGCAGTTATCCTCACTGATGTACTATTTCTTCTGCAGCTGTCCTCACTAATGTACTATTTCTTCTGCAGCTGTCCCCACTGATGTACTATTTCTTCTGCAGCTGTCCTCACTGATGTACTACTGCTGCTATAACAAAGACTAATAAAAATAATAACATGTAAGAAACCTCATGATAGTCAGTGTTGTCATGTCCAGGGCTACTCTCGTGCCAGGCTTCAGCTTGGTTTTGTCCAACTGTCTCCTACATCCAACAACATAACGTGGTCCATTAGTAGCCTTCACAATGACTGAAACAAGAGAGACAACATGACACTTTAAGTTAAATATATGACATCATTGGTAGCCTTCACAATGACTGAAACAAGAGAGACAACATGACACTTTAAGCTAAATATATGACATCATTGGTAGTCTTCACAATGACTGAAACAAGAAAGACAACATGACACTTTAAGCTAAATATATGACATCATTGGTAGCCTTCACAATGACTGAAACAAGAGAAACAACATGACACTTTAAGTTAAATATATGACATCATTGGTAGCCTTCACAATGACTGAAACAAGAGAGACAACATGACACTTTAAGCTAAATATGACATCATTGGTAGCCTTCACAATGATTGAAACAAGAGAGAAAACATGACACTAAAAAGCTAAATATATGACATCGCTGGTAGCCTTCACAATGACTGAAACAAGAGAGAAAACATGACACTTTAGCTGTCTTCCTCTTCTTCTTCTTCGTTCGCTTCTACCACCAAGACCGCACTGTGATCCTACTGAATTACACTTGTGGTCCTCGATAGGTCCTGTGGTCCCCAAAAGGACCACATGAGATCCCCGAAAGGACCACAAGAGGTTCAGACTATTGCAGGGCTTGAGGCTGTATTCTTGGTGGGTCTCAGAAGCAGGATTGCATGACACCATGGTTTTCGTTGCACCAGTTTAGTCTAGAGTTGGACTTTCTCACCAGAAGACCTCGACGTGTTTTGGATATCTGCATATCCCTGCTAGGTGAGAGGTGGTAGCCCACCCAGGCCAGAGTTGGACTTTCTCACCGGAAAACCTCGACGTGTTCTGAGACATCCATGTATCACCGGTGGGTGAGAGGTGGTTGCCCATCCAGCCAAGTGTTGGACTTTCTCACCGGAAAACCTCAGCGTGATTAAGATACACATGCATCCCCAGCTTTAGCTGTAAAGGTAAAGTCACCTGCTACCGAAGACCTTAATGATTTTACTTAATAGATACAACCACTACTCTCATAGAAAATCTTAGTGCTAAAAACACATCGCTTATTCTCAATGTTAAAAATATAATCCTAGGGAATTTTACACTCTCATACTGGGGAATTTTACATTCTCAATGTTAAAAGCACTATATTCTCAGTGTTAAAAATACAACAATTTTGAATGTTACAATGCTTTAAGAGTACAGTACACACTTACATTTGTCTTCAGTCAGCTGTTTCAGTACCTCTCCGACAATCTGTTATTCAAAACAAAAACCAGATAGGAAAAGAATCAAATAAATCCAACAAGAAAAAACCAAAACAAAACAAACTCTGAGCCTCGATAAAAGTTTACAGATCAAAGATGCGTCTGATCTGGCAGTAGTGACTCATTACTACATGCTAGTAAAAGTGTTGGTGAATCATAGCTGGCCAAGACCCTGTCCCACCTCTAGATCTAGCCTGGCTGATAGAGCAAGGATAACTACAGTTTCCATGATGGAGGAGTCTGCTAAAGAAGTACTGCGCACACTCTGCTTTTTAGCTCCACTAAGAGACTGACAGAAAACAGCCACCATAACCCGCTTCCAATCATAAACAAGCTGTGCCTCAACATCTTTACTGCATCAGCTACAAAGAACACCAGGTTACAGTTCCTCAGAGATAGCAGCAGCAGCAGCAGAAGAAGAAGAAATAAGTCTACCATTCTTACCATTAACAAGAACAGTCCCCAATATATTTAAACATAATCACAAATATTTTATAGTTTTGATTTTATACAAGAAAATGTGCTAATGACCAATAAACTGCAAAATAAAGGAAGGAACTTGTCCATCTCCCTGGAACTGTGAGCAGGCTGTTCTCTGAAGGTGATGTGGTGAAGACATTGAGGCATAAACATCAAACATCAAACATCGAGTCAACTGGGGATTGGGATACCATGGCTCGCTTGAAGACCCAGAAGTGAAGCTAAAAAAAAAGTCAAAAACAGAAAAAAAAAAAAAAGGTGCACTGCTTCTCTTCAGGCTCCATCAGACCACAGTGGTCTGATCTGCCAGACTGAGCCTGTTAGCACCAATGGAGAGGCATAACAGAGTCTTGGCCAGCTGTGCACTGTTGGCTCTGATAAATATGCTGTCACTCTATACAGTTATCTTTCTTACTTCTTACACTCTTCCTGTGCCGCTAAACATCACATAGCAGTTTGCCAAGATTTCCTGTCTTCAGCGAGTTTTTCAATCTCATCAAGGGATGTTATGCCCACTGAATGGCCTCTTTTAACAATGTCCTCTTTAGAGTTTCATGTGGTCGACCTCTTTTTCTTCGACTTGTTGTGTTCCACTTGATAGCTTGTTTGGGGATCCTCTGATTGTTCCTTTTCATCACATGACTGACATATGTCCATCTTCTTTTTCTGATCATCCATGAGACAGGTTGTTGTTTGTTTATCTGTATTATCTCTTCATTGTTCTTGAATTTGTTCCGCTTCATACTGAGTATTTTCCTTAGGTACTTGTTTTCAAAAGAGTCTAAGTTAACTTTACTCCAAGCCAAAAAAAAAAAAAAAAAATTCTTAACATGAATGAGAACAATTAGTCTCCATAAATGGAAAAACTAGCTTTTAGATCAGATCAGACAGTGCCATGCCAAAGGCTGTAGGCGAGAATTTCTCTCCGTCTCGCTCAATCCTCCATGTCTCAAACCAAGTTGACATTTCCTGCCAAACCATTCAGTCCAGTCTTCCAGGTTTGCTGTCTTCTCTGCCCTCTTTGTCTTTTGCCATTTATCGTTCCAGTCATGACCAATAATTTTTGGTTGAGACCTTCACTAACTTTGCACTAAGATTATTGAAATAATGAGAGAAAGATGACTGTGTTAAAGATGCAGCACAACTTTCCTGGGGGAAACGAACCACAGCAAAAGAGAAACCTGCACTTTCCTTCCCATGACAACAGAGAAAACAGGCTGCTTATTTCACTTCAGCCTCAACTATGAGGCATGGACTGATGTCTCTTGCCTCTCTGGTCTACTTCATGAGGTCAGGCAAGCCACAGTAAGTTATTACAGTCAGGCTTAAAGCCCTTCAAACCCCCCCACCCCCACCCCCACAAAAGACCTTCATTATATAGAGTGTTTTTAAAGTCTCACTAAAAAAAAAATTTTTAAAACGAAGTAAATGACATCATCACAAAATATGCTCAAAAAAGTCATTTAATTAGCTACAACAGTGACTGCAATGATACAAAGCTGTTTTGGGTTAGCTGGAATGTACCACTGAAATATAACAGGTATTGGAAATGTCCACCATGGGCTTCAAGACATGACACATGCACATCTCTTCATATTGTCAAATACCTTGTGCAACATGTCTGTTGTTATTTCTTGAATGGTAATTCTGATTGCTTCTTTCAGGTCCTCAGTTGTTTGTACATTATTTTTGTAAACATTTCCTTTCAATAAACCCCATAGATAATAATCTAATGGATTTAGATCTGGAGAACGAGCAGGCCAAATTCCATGACAAATGTGATTTGCGAAAATTTCTTCCAAAAAACCATGTGTTGCTCTAGTTGTGTGTGCAGTTGCACCATCTTGCTGGAACCACGCTTCTTCAATTTCATGTTCATTCTGCTGTTCTAAAAAAGGTTCCAGTATGGTACCAATCAGCTTTTATAGTGTTGAAGAAAACTGGTCCAATTAAACGTTTTCTACTGACGGCACACCATACCCCAATTTTCGCATCGTGTGGCGGCCTTCATGAAATGCACTGGGATTAACACTGCTCTAAATATGATTATTTTGGCTATTAACGTATCCAGATAGATGAAACCATGCCTCATCAGAGAAGAATGTTAAATCGAAAACTGACTCATCTTCTTCAGCTAAAAATGCTTGAAACCACGTGGAGTAGTTGACTCTGGCTTGAATGTCACACTCTTTTAGTTCAGACACAACAGAAATCTTGTATGGATGAAAATTTAACCGATGTTTAAGAATTTTGTGCACTGTGCTCAGTGATATGTTCACTTCTTGCGACACTTTTCTTAAGGACTTGCATGGACTTTTCAGGATTCTGTCTTGGATATCTAGACATTTTTCTTCAGACACAGCAGGCTTATCAGATCACGAAGCATCTGCCACAGTTCCCATATCACGTAACATATTCAACAAATTTCTTACCGTAGTGCAATGAGGAGGCCGTTTATCAGGAAATTTTGCTATAAATCTTTGAACAGCCATCCATGTGTATCGACCGCCATTTCTAAACACCTGTTCAACAAAAAATACTCTTTCCTCCGCTGATAACACCATTCTGTTTTGAGTGCAAAAAATTACTCCAGCAGATGGCAACTATTCAATGCATTTTTCTTCACAACTGACTGTGCAGCAATTTTTTTTGTTATGTCATTTTCTTCATTTTTACATAGAAAGTGTAGTGAGACTTTAAAAACACCCTGTAGAATTAATGGAAAACAGTTTTTTTTTTTTTTTAAATATCAGAAAGAATATCAGTCCGAACTGTTTAACAACTTTTTAAATTCACACAATGAAGACATGGGCCTAAATGTCACACGATATCCCATTTCCCTTTCATCCGTCAGTAATTCAGTGCCCAGTGCATTCTGGGGTGACTCACCCTGAAAGCAAATACCCTCAATTTTGGAAGGCTATTTTTTTCACAAGACTAGTCAGTTGGATAAATATTTCTACAGCTAAATCAATTAGAGGGTGCCTGTAATTCCGTATGGAGATGCAGAACAGCTGAAGAGGGCCTGTACGTTTCATTATCTGACACAAGGGAAAAAGCGTGAAAACTCGTAAACCCGTGGATTGGAAAAGTCAAAGTCTGTAGCAGGTCACAAACCTAAACCTTCATGTGAGAAGATACAGCACAGCTGGCCATCCTACTCATGCTCGCTATAAACCAATAAAATCAAATAATACACAGAGTCTCTCTTCCAAATAATTTAATGAATTTATTTAATGTACTCACTGCCCCAGCCCCAAGAGCCATATGTTTTTTTGATTGAGCAGCAACATATAAAAGGCTTGCATGCTACATCTGCAGTGAATACATTTTATTACTTTTCATTACATTTTTTTTATAGTTCTTAACTCTTCCCGTGCCACAGGAAGAAACGTGGACATTCAGTTGGATGCCGAAATAAAACCATGGGTCTTGATATGTTTAGGAGGTATTGTTGTAAAATGGAATGGAAAACAGTATTTCCATGTACTTCCGTGTACTTATTATGTTTCAAAGTATAACTAAATGTATGAAAATTTCATAAATGCAGAGTTTTTTTTAGGAAAAAAAGAAGTAATGTGATGTTTTTAGACAATGACTGTGCCAAGCTCACCATCGGCTAGGTCTGGATCTACATTACTTACCATCTGAGATGTCTAGATCTACTTGTCGATCTTGTAATGTGATTCTATGTTGCATTCTCGCTAAATTAATGTCTGAAATAACCTCCAACTACTTCTCCGGTCGTCTGTCTAGATCTACTTGGGATACATTCAAGGGCGGTGGGGTGGTCACAGGTCATGTCCATACCCCTATCTACATCATCAAAAATTGAAAATTTTCCATGCTTCTCTTCCTTTTTCTTGCTCGGCATCACTCGTAACTAAGCACTCTTTCACCATTTTGAGAAGTGTCACCGGAAACACAGAAAAAATATGTACAATTTAAATGTTACACCGATTGTTTTAATAAAACAAACCATGAGTTGCTATATAGACCGCTGGCACAAATCGGGAAACCAGAAGGATCAATATAGTGACCCAAGGCAAGGGAAGAGTTAAATACCAGGAGGTGGCCTGGTTGGCTGAGTGGTTAGATGCTCAGTCTACTAATCTGGTGGCACCAGGTTCAAATCCCAGCAGTGGGATTTTTTTTTTTTCTGGTACCACCACACTTACAAGGCCCTGGAGTCCACCCAGCCCCCTAAAAATGGGTACCAGAGAAATTTCCAAAGGTAAATGGGAGTATCAGATATGATACTGACCACATCATACTTTCATGAGCTGATGGTCTTGGATTACAAGTCTAACACGGTTACCCCACTAAGTCTTAGTGGCATGGAAATGGGAACTTTGCCTCTGCCTAAATACCAGGTAAACGGAGGTACTTAACATACCTGTCCAACACTCTGAAGAGCTTTCAGGTCATTTTCTGATTTGTCATACTGTTTGGTTAGCTCCTTCAGGTTCTCTCTCACTGTGAAAACACACATAAAGATATCAGAGATCAGTCGTTCTCCAACAGCTACATGACAATTCTCAAACTTGTCACACTGTGTGGTTAGCTCTCTTAAGTCTTCTCTCATGCTGGGTGGTTAGCTCTGTCAAGCCTTCTCCTCTCACACTGTGTGATAAGCTCTCTCAAGCCTTCTCTCATGCTGTGTGGTTAGCTCTCTCAAGTCTTCTCTCACACTGTGTGGTTAGCTCTCTCAAGCCTTCTCTCACACTGTGTGGTTAGCTATCTCAAGCCTTCTCTCACACTGTGTGGTTAGCTATCTCAAGTCTTCTCTCACACTGTGTGGTTAGCTCTCTCAAGTCTTCTCTCACACTGTGTGGTTAGCTCTCTCAAGCCTTCTCTCACAGTGGTTAGCTCTCTCAAGCCCTCTCTCACAGTGGTTAGCTCTCCCAATCCTTCTCTCACACTGTGTGGTTAGCTATCTCAAGTCTTCTCTCATACTGTGTGGTTAGCTCTCTCAAGTCTTCTCTCACAGTGAAAACAACAGCCCTGCATTAAATCAGCTCATCAAGGGCAAGAGACACAATGCTTAAGCTGCTGAAAGAGACAGTGATCAACAACCAACAGCTGTCTGCATCAGGGTTAGTGAACCATCTTCACCCAAGACCCTATTCTACATCCACTGGCTTCCCTAGAAACAGTAATCTGGCCAAGTGAATAGGGAGTGCAGTGGGAAGGCAAACCTGGTGCTAAAAATATGACAAGATGAAGCTGGATATGCTGGGGCATCACAACATAATAGCAACACAACACAACACAACTAATGATCTTTTGAGGATGGAAGCTGAATATGCTGGGGCATCACAACATAATAGCTACACAACACAACTAATGATCTTTTGAGGAAGGAAGCTGAAGCTGGATATGCTGGGGCATCACAACACAACACAACTAATGATCTTTTGAGGGTGGAAACTGAAGCTGGACATGGTGGGGCATCACAACATAATAGCAACACAACACAACACATGATCTTTTGAGGGTGGAAACTGAAGTTGGACATGGTGGGGCATCACAACATAATAGCAACACAACACAACTAATGATCTTTTGAGGGTGGAAGCTGAAGCTGGACATGGTGGGGCATCACAACACAACACAACACAACTAATGAACTTTTGAGGATGGAAGATGAAGAAAAATAAAAAACAGAGGAAAAAAAAAATCTGTTGATCTTCATCTGCTGCTAACAGTCACTGCTAATGCTTGTACATGCTGTAATGTCCCTTTGTCACTGTGATATATATATATAACTGACACATTCCATCTTCAGTAGACAAGGCTGTTTCTGGCACGCTCTTAGTTTTAAAAACCAGATCCCGTGATGATGTGCATCATCTAGTCATATTCTTTTTTTTCCTCCCATCAGCACAAGGACAGGTCAAGATGAGGACACAAGTTCCAGAAATGTCCAATACTCATCAGTACATACTGGAAGAACATTCAACAATCCTTCACCCAAACCAAAACAAAACTTCATCCACTCATTCATTTGCTCATCTTACTGTCTGCTACTCTTGGTCCTGCCCACTTTCCTTAATCTTTTTACCTTTCTGTAAAAACTGACCCATGCACCGCTGTCTACTTTTATTATTAAAATCAGTTTTACTGCAGTCATCATTTCTTTTATTTCTCTATTTCATTAAATGGTTACAAAACAACATCTCAGAGATCTCTAGGAGTCACGGCCCAACTTTTCTCTCCCCCCCCCCCCAGCATCAGCAGTTTAAAGGACCAAAATGTTTGTCAGAGTAGATGGGGTACATCTTGGGAGATCTGAGTCAATCAAGTACCGTGCCACGTGGCGTAGGCGATCATTTCTCTCCACAATTCCCTGTCTTTAGACTTGATTATGAGATCTGCCGGGGACTTTCTTCCTAGTCATCATATCCAGTAATTTCTCTCTCTGTCTTCCTCTGTCTCTTATTTTGTCCTCTGCAACTGTTTCATGCCCACACATAACAAATTAGTGTTCACGTCTGCAGAATTTGGAAAAATTCAATCACTGATGCCTTTACAGCGGTGACAAGGCAGAAACTATTAAAAATAAAACAGTAAGTCTCTTGAAATCTTACTCTATCTCTTAACAAAAAGCTAAAGAAGTAAAGTACTTGTACGAACTCCCTGTAACTGCTAGCTGTTGTTCTTTGCAGCCGATGCTGTAGATGTGTTGAGGCACAGCATCGTATCGGCGTGGCAGCTACTTTTTCAGTCCCGGAGTGCAGCTAAAAAGCAGGGGGTGTGCAAAGCTTCTTTAGCAGACTCCACCACCAAGGGGACTATGGCGATCCCTGCCCCGTTAGCCAGGCTAGGCCTGTTACTGGGTGTACCACGGAGAGGTGGGGCAGGGTCTTGGTCAGCTATGGTTCGCTAACCCTGACGCTAGCATATCAGCTATGGTTCGCTAACCCTGACGCTAGCATATCAGCTATGGTTCGCTAACCCTGACGCTAGCATATCTGCTATGGTTCGCTAACCCTGACGCTAGCATATCAGCTATGGTTCGCTAACCCTGACGCTAGCATATCAGCTATGGTTCGCTAACCCTGACGCTAGCATATCAGCTATGGTTCGCTAACCCTGACGCTAGCATATCAGCTATGGTTCGCTAACCCTGACGCTAGCATATCAGCTATGGTTCGCTAACCCTGACGCTAGCATATCAGCTATGGTTCGCTAACCCTGACGCTAGCAATATCAGCTATGGTTCGCTAACCCTGACGCTAGCATATCAGCTATGGGTCGCTGATTGCCTCACCGGACAGGCGTCTTCACTCCTTAAAGAAGTAAAAATACTAACTTATCGATAATTGGTAGCAATGATACGGCAAAAATTGAGAACACAAACGTTGAAAATAGGCACATTTTAAACATCACTAACAATATAAAGTTTCTCTGAATCTACAAATACTAACTTTCTTTAAGCCTGGCTTCCAGCTCCTTGTGTTCTAACAGTTTTTTCCGATAATCACCAAGCGCTTTCTCTCTCGCATTTTCAATAGCAGGAGCCGCCATCTTGTTCTGTTTGTCTTCAGTTTTCTGAAAACTTGGAGCGGAAGTTTGTTGTAGTTTACTATCTTCTGCAGAAGAAAACATGAAAATTCACGAAAATGAATCAATAAATTACATGGTCTACAACAACAAAAATCAAATACATTGGCTACTGCACACTTAAACTCTTTGATTTGTTCAGTCAGTTAGCCTGTCTGTTAAATATCTCTAAAATATATTTCACATTTTAGGTATTTATCAGAAATTTCTCTAAAATAATATCATTTTGCTTAACATTACCAATTCTGTTGCACCTTCAGTCAGTGCTGACCATAGAGGGATGCGCCTTTAAAGCAAAACCAGTGTGCTTTGGCTGGCTTTACTTTCCCTCTTGCCTTTATATCTATTTTACGTGCCCTTTTCTTCTCTGCATGGTGCAGTTTTCTCAAGTTACGACTTCACTGGAGAGGTTTGGATTGATGTATCTTGTATCTTCGTAGCCTGTATCAGATTCAATGCTTATTTCCATAGTGTTTTTTAAAGTCTCACTAGACTTTCTATGAAAAAAAAAGAAAAATCAAGCAAAAGACGTCATCTCAAAATGTGCTAAAAAATCATTTAATTAGTTACAATAGTGACTGCAATGATACAACGCTGTTTTGGGTTAGCTGGAATGTACCACTGAAATATTCATTATAACAGGTGTTGGAAATGTCCACCACGGGCTTCAAGACATGACTGTACACGTCTCTTCATATTGTCAAATACCTTGTGCAACGTGTCTGTTGTTATTTCTTGAATGGTAATTCTGATTGCTTGTTTCAGGTCCTCAATTATTTGTACATTATTTTTGTAAACATATTTTTTCAAGAAACCCCATTGATACTAATCTAATGGATTTAGATCTGGAGAACGAGCAGGCCAAATTCCACGAGATATTATGCGATTTACCAAAATTTCTTCCAAAACACCGTGTGTTGTTCTAGCTGTGTGTGCAGTTGCACCATCTTGCTGGAACCACGCTTCTTCAATTTCATATTCATTCAGCTGTTCTAAAAAAAGGTTCCAGAATGTCAGTACGGTACCGATCGGCTTTTATAGTGTTGTTGTAGAAAATTGGTTCAATTAAACGTTTTCTACTGACGGCACACCACACCCCAATTTTCGCATCGTGTAGCGGCCTTCATGAAATGCGCTGGGATTAACACTGCTCTAAATATGATTATTTTGGCTATTAACGTATCCAGATAGATGAAACCATGCCTCACCAGAGAAGAATGTTAAATCGAGAAATGACTCGTCTTCTTCAGATAAAAATGCTTGAAACCACGTGGAGTAGTTGACTCTGGATTGATTGTAACATTCTTTTAGTTCAGGCACAATAGAAATCTTTTCTGGTTTTTTTAAAAAATAAATATTTCACTGTTCCTGCTTATTTGCATATCTCCTGTCCCCGCTTCTCCCAAGAGCCCCCCCCCCCCCTTTTCTTCCTTAAAAAAACACAATGCAAATGTACATGCTCTCCCGGGGAAATGGTGGCTGGGATTCAGTGGATTCCATGATACTATGGTCAGAGGTGAAACGAAGAAGCTGATAAGACTTGGCACATTAGTAGCAGACAGCCATATCAACAATATTCTAACTCATAGTCAACCAAAACTATAATCAAGCATCAGTACAAGAAGCTATGGACTGACCAGCACAACCCACCATCTAACACGATCACATGCCACAACTCTCACGTGAATAACAAACCACCCATCTTCGGGATGGATACGGAACACTGCCCACCTGTATCACCTCAGCCTGTCACACAACCCTGCGAGCCCACCTGCATCACCTCAGCCTGTCACACAACCCTGCGAGCCCACCTGTATCACCTCAGCCTGTCACACAGCCCTGCGAGCCCACCTGCATCATCTCAGCCTGTCACAAACCCTGCGAGCCCACCTGCATCACCTCAGCCTGTCACAAACCCTGCGAGCCCACCTGCATCACCCCAGCCTGTCACACAACCCTGCGAGCCCACCTGCATCATCTCAGCCTGTCATACAACCCTGCGAGCCCACCTGTATCATTTCAGCCTGTCACACAACCCTGCGAGCCCACCTGCATCACCTCAGCCTGTCACACAACCCTGCGAGCCCACCTGTATCATCTCAGCCTGTCACACAACCCTGCGAGCCCACCTGCATCACCTCAGCCTGTCACACAACCCTGCGAGCCCACCTGTATCATCTCAGCCTGTCACACAACCCTGCGAGCCCACCTGTATCATCTCAGCCTGTCACACAACCCTGCGAGCCCACCTGTATCATCTCAGCCTGTCACACAACCCTGACTGCGCTCATGAAACAAGCTTCCAGACTCCAGAGCAAGTCCTGCAACTCTGACCACTCTACTAGAAAGCTCGAACTCCCTCCGGTCGCAAGGAGCTTTACTGGAAAATACGCTGAGCCACAAAGCATTACCCCCAAAAGACTGCACAGTTTTTCCCAGTGTTTCCCAAAGTGGGCATTAACGTCCCCCTGTAGGCGTTGGAAAGGACCGGGGAACTGTGAAGGAAAAAAGGTTGGGGGGGGGGAGGAATAGTGGAAAAAAAAGGGGGCAGTGAGGATGGAGCGTTGAGGAAAACAAAGTAAGAGACAGGAGCAGTGATACCTTCCTTCTTAGTACTTTTCAACCTGATTTTGAGAAACATATTTCACTACACAATTTAGAGAAGACAATCTTGGTAGGGTACCTAATGGGGAAAAAAGAGAGGAAGACCAAGGCGAAGATGGCTGCAAGACATCGTTGATGATCTGCGAATGGACGTATCAGCAGCAGGGCATCTTGCTCACAACCGAGAGGCCTTCAGGAGAGCTGTTAGTGAGGCAAAGTTCCATAAGGGACACGTAAATGACTGACTGTGTCACTACATCACATTAAAAGTTGAGAAAATAATGCTGTCGGTGAGTTATAAATGCACTCCTTCATGCAGTTAAATTGTTTTGCTAGGTGTCGTTTTTTAAAGAACCTTTTGAAAACAATTGCCTAAGGAAAATACTCGAATTCAAGAACAATGCAGAGATAAGAAAGATGACTGAACAACAACCAGTCTCATGGGTGATCAGGAAAAGGAGATGGACATATGTTGGCCACGTGATGAGAAGAAACAGTCAGAGAATCCAAAACAAGCTTAAAAAGAGGCAGACCGCGTGAAACTCTGAAGAGGACATTGTTAAGAGAGGCCAAATTAATAGGCATAAAATCCCTTGATGAGGTTGAAAGACTCAGCCTTTTTACAAACCGGGGGGGGGGGGAGGCGGAAGGGCGAGAGGGGGCGTTAAGGACATGACCTGGGAGAAAGGGGCATTAGCTCGAACAAGCTTGGGAAACACTGGTTTATCAGGACTATAAATACAGACTAAGAGGCTGTAACTATTGAATGCAGAAGATGAGGTTTATCCCTCCCCCCCCCCTCCCAAACCTGCCCCTCCCCCCTAAAACATACACACACGCGCGCCCACGCCCGCCACTTTTCCATTCTTTGCTTTTTTTTTCAAACGACATCATACATCTGTGACTAACTAAAGTATGCGTGATAAAAGTTTAGTGCGATTAGAGGCTTCAAAGGGGGAATATATCGCAATGGAATGTGGAGAACAAATGTACGAAGAGAGACAATCAAGAAAACATATTTTTCTCTTGTGTTTCTTTGAAGAGTTAAGTTATCTCCTAATAGCATGTATGATCCAAATTTGGGATAAGTGAGGAAAGTTTAGGGGTTGAATACACAGAAAACACGACTATATATATATATATATATATATATATATATAATATATATATATACACACACACACAAATCTGAAAAATGGTAAATCACCAGGATGTGATGAGATAACAGCTGAACTTATTAAAGCAGGAGGAAAGGAATGTGCAACAATTTATCATGCACTATGTAAAAAGAGATGGCATTCAGGCATTTGGCCAAAAGAATGGAAAAGAACTGTATCCATAGCACTGCCAAAAAAAAAAAAAAGGGTAACCTGAAATTATGCACAAACTACAGAACTATTCCCCTGATTAGTCATGCCAGTAAAATTCTGTTAAAAATCATAATGGGTAGACTTCGTAAGAAAATAGAAGAAGAAGTCAATATGGTCCAAGCTGGTTTCAGGCAAGGAAGAGGATCAAGATATCATATATTCAATATAAGGTTAATAATAGAAAAATGCAGAGAGTTTAATGTGAATCTATATTTATCCTTTATAGACTACTCAAATATGTATCAATGAGAAAAAACTGGAATTAAGTGGAGAGTTTTGAATATCTTGAATCACTACTAATTAATAATGGAGATACAATGAGGGAAATTAAAAGGAGGACATCTATCGCTCTTCAGAAAATAAAACAACTAAAGAATCTGTGGAGAGGAGCAGACAGAACCACACAAAATAAGATTTTTAAGGGCATGCATCTCACATATGCATGTGAGACCTGGAAATTTAACAAAACAGCTGAGAAACACATAAAATGCCTTTGAATGTAAATGCTACAGAAGAGCTCTTTAAATATCATGGACACAAAAAATAACAACTATATCTATACTACAAGAACGTACTATTGAAGAAGGCTGGCTAGTAACGAGGATTAAAGAGAAAAAACTTAAATATTTTGGACACATTAAACGTCATGATGATCTAGAAAAGACCGTCTTGGAAGGGTACATAATGGGAAGACCAAGGCGAAGATGGCTGTAAGACATCGATGATGATCTGCAAATGGATGCATCAGCAGCAGGCCATCATGCTCACAACCGAGAGGCCTACAGGAGTGCTGTTTGGGAGGCAAAGTTCCTCAAGAGACATGCAAATGAATGAATGAATGAATGAATGAATGAATGAATGAAGACTACTAAAAGGCATTTGATTGTGTACAACACCAGAAACTTTGGGAAATCATGGAAAAAATGGGATTTCCAACACATTTGATTCAATTATATCTAGACCAATAGGCAGCAGTAGGAATAAATAGCGAAACAATAACTTGGTTTGATATAAAACAAGGGGTCCGTCAGAGGTGCATATTGTCGTCTTATTTATTTAACTTGTATACTGAAAATATAATGAGGAATGTTAGAGAAGATGTAGACAAAGAATATTACGATGCCATAACAATTGGAGGTTATGAAATACCAGAGATTAGATATGCTGATGACACAGTATTACTGTCCATAACACAAAAAGGAATGGAAAAACTAATTATGTCAGTCCATAAGAATAGTGAGGAGCAAAACCTCTATCTTAATGCGAAGAAAACTAAATTGATGACAACTAACAAAACAAATAAGGCAGCTGAAATATTTATGAATAAGGAAAAACTGGAAGAAATGGAGAGTTTAGAATATCTTGGATCACTACTAACTAATAATGGAGATACAATGAGGGAAATCAAAAGGAGAGCACCTATCACTCTTCAGAAAGTGAAACAACTAAATAATCTGTGGAGAGGAACAGACAGAACTACAAAAATACGATTTTTAAGGGCATGCATCTTTCCCATCACAACATATGCCTGTGAGACCTGGACACTTAACAGAACAGCTGAGAAACACATAAAATGCCTTTGAATGTAAATGCTACAGAAGAGTTCTTTAAATATCATGGACACTAAAAAGAATAAATATATCTATACTACAAGAACTTAATATTGAAGAAGGCTAGCTAATA
This sequence comes from Achatina immaculata, assembly GCA_009760885.1. NCBI lineage: Eukaryota > Metazoa > Mollusca > Gastropoda > Stylommatophora > Achatinidae > Lissachatina > Lissachatina immaculata. Next base: position 49,284,948 of record CM019718.1, read on the forward strand.
AAGAGGATTAAAGAGAAAAAAACTTAAGTATTTTGGGCACATTAAACGTCATGATAATCTCTATAGAGAAGACCGTCTTGGAAGGGTACATAATCGGAAAAAGAAAGAGAGGAAGACCAAGGCGAAGACTTCTTCTTCATCTTCTTCTTCATTAGCTTCTACCACCAAGATCGCCCTGTGATCCTACTGAATTTACGCATGTGGTCCTAGTTAAGTCCCGTGGTCCCCCGTGTGGTCCCCGAAAGGACCACACGAGATACCCAAGAGAACCACAGGAGGTTCAGAGTATCTCAGGGCTTGAGCCTGAATTCTTGGTGGGTCTCAGAAGCGGGATTGCGTGACACCGTGGTTTTCGTTGCACCAGTTTAGTCTAGGGTTGGACTTTCTCACCGGAAGACCTCGACGTGTTTAGAATATCAGCATATCCCCGCTGGGTGAGAAGTAGTAGCCCACCCAGGCCAGAGTTGGACTTTCTCACCGGAAAACCTCGACGTGTTTTGAGATACCCGTGTATCACCTCCGGGTTAGAGGTGGTTGCCCATCCAGTCCATGGTTGGACTTTCTCACCGGAAAACCTCAGCGTGATTAGGATATGCATACATCCCCGCTGGGTGAGAGGTGGTTGCCCATCCAGTCCAGTGTTGGACTTTCTCACCGGAAAACCTCAGCGTGATTAGGATACGCATACATCCCCGCCGGGTGAGAGGTGGTTGCCTATCTAGACTGCCCTGGTCCAGTGCCTCCGACTTCAGCATTTTGTGGTCGTGGCCGCTACCCTTCCTAGTTGTGACCAGGATGGAGCTTTTGTCCAGGAGGACGAATCCTCGCCACTAGTGACTTCCACTCCTGGGTTGAGCCAGTTTAGGCACATTATCCCAGTATGGGCGTGTTTGGGACGTGACCGACCTCTAGAGCAGAGATTGAGTGACATGCGTAGCCTTCAAGTTTCACCCCTGGTATGAGCCGGTTTAGGCATATTTCACCAGTATGGGTGTATATCAGACGTGACCGACCTCTAGAGCGGAGGTGGCATGACATGTCTAGCCATCAAGTTCCACTCCTGGTGTGTGCCGGTTTAGGCATATTTCACCAGTGTAGGTGTATTTCTGACGTGGCCGGCCTCTAGAGCAGAGGTGCCGTGGTATCTGTAGCTCTCGCAGCGAGACTACTGGACATATCGATTAAACTTCACTTTATCCTTTCCTTCACCTTTTCACATCGGCGCCGCACAGGAACTTTTATTGCTTTTCCGCATTTTCTTCCTTGACCGGGAGGAGCTTCACTCCACGCGCGGCATTTGAAGAATCTCGCCAGCAGTGTCTTAACCTCTGGGTTAAGCCGGTTCATGCATTTCACTCGATATGACTGCACTCAGGACGTGGCCGACCTCCAGACAGGAGGTGCCGTGATTTGACTGTTTACTTCGCTTTATACTTTCTACCACCTTTTCCATAGTGGTGCCGCGCGGCAACCCCATTTGCACCTTTCTTCATTGGCCGAGAGGAGCACCGCTCCACACGGCAGCTGAAGAATCTTGCCAGCAGCGGTAGATGAGCTACCAAACGTGCCACTCATCTACCCTAAGTAAATGGTTTTCAGGCGCCAGATATTAGCCTTCGCCCCTTCTCCTGTCAGTTTAAACAGTTCTGCCACGGGAAGGCCAGGAGCTGGACTTGACTGCCAGAGGCTGTTTGAGACGCACGCCGTTGGAATGGAGATCGAATTCTCCACCTCACCTCCGGCAATAACAGTCCTTAGAACCAAGTTGAAGATATCGTTGATGATCTGCAAATGGATGCATTAGCAGCAGGCCTTCTTGCTCACAACCGAGATGCCTACAGGAGTGCTGTTTGGGAGGCAAAGTTCCACAAGAGACATGCTAATCAATGAATGAATGAATGAACGAGTGAATGAATATATAAATATATGAATATATATGTCGGCAAGTGTGCATATAAACTTACACATCTACTGTCGTGAATATCTCCTCTCTCTCTCTCTCTCTCTCTCTATCTCGCTCTCTCTGAACCTTAAGTGCCCAGGGCACATGGGGCTTCCGCAAGGGTTTTCCACAAATGCCTGTCCTTTGCCTTTTTTTCTGCTCTTGCCCAGGTGAGCCCTCCATTCCTCAACATCCTTTCTGTTGTTCTTCTCCATGTCTCTTTTGGTCTACCCTTACTTCTGTTCCCCTGTGGTGTCCATCTTAGTGCTACTTTTGGTAGTGAGTTGTCAGTCATTCGGAGCACATGTCCCAACCATCGCCAGCGTCTTTCTTCAATAATTGCTGTCAGTGGCTTCATCTGCATTTCTGTCAACAAGATGTTATTTCTTATGGTGTTTGGCTAAAATATCTTTCTAATTCTTCGTAAACATTTAGTCTGGAAAGAATTCAACTTGTTTTCTGTTGTTGTCTCGAAGATGTGGAAAAGTAACATCAACGCCAAAATGTGTAATAAACTGTAAGAGATAAGAAAAATGACAACTGCGGTAAAACTGGTTCTAGTAATGAAGGAAGACGGAGGCGTATGGTTCAGTTTTACAAAAAGGTAGACAGAATGAGGAAAGTGGACAGAAACGAAAATGGCAGAAAGTAAGATGAGCACGTATAAATGAAGAACACACAGCAATGCAATATTTTAGCAAAAACTTTATTCAAGGATCACATGCAAAAACACCACAACGTATAGAATCGGTGAAAAAGTAAACGCTTAGGTTTTTTTTTCGGTATCATCACAGTAAGAAAGATGGGCACAAAATGCCCCCAGAGTGACATAGGTAAGTACAAAATAGAAACAGGCGATTGGCCGAGAAATGAGATAAAGGGAGGGAAGCAAACCGTACCATATGGTAAGCAACATGGTGTTATGCCCTCAGATAGCTCCAGCTTGCTCCAGTTGGTTATCTATAGTCTAAATGAAGGCCGCACTGAGGACTCAGATAATAGTAGTGAGAAAACAATATGGAGAAGGATAGATGAAGGAATGTTCAGTATTAACAGATAACACTGATAGGACAAGACTGCTCGTTTAGGATGCCTGGACAAGGAAGTTTATAAAAGCCTTCTAGCAGCCAGAGAATGTGCAGAAAAATTAACCTTAACTCACCTGCAGCAAGATGGAAGATGTATCATACAAGTTTTAAAAAAGCAGAATTACACAAGCCAATACCTCCTTTCAGAAACTGAAAGCCATACTTTGTAAAGGTCGCTATCTATGAGAGTTGGAAAGAGAGTGCTACAGAGTTACACTGAACCAGTCTTGTTCTATGAATGTGAAGCTTAGACAGTCAGTAAGGAAGTATGAAGAAGGCTGGAATCAGCTGAAATGTGGTTCCTAAGAAGAACGCTGAAGGTGCCATGGATAGAGAGAAAATCGAAGGAAAAGTTCTGAAAGAGAGACAAGAAAGAAGGAAAATTATAAACGAAAATAAAAATTTTTAAAAAGCGACAATCAAGATTTCTGGGGCAAATCTGGAGAAGAGGCGGGGTAGAGCACCTAATGACAACAAGGAAGATCGATGGTAGAGGAAACAGAGGTAGACACAGAGAGAAGATGTTTGATGGTTTGGCATCCTGACACATGAAATGCTCAGTGACAAGCTTGTTGTTGAGATGTACAAGGTATCGAGGGTTATGGAAGGACATGGCATCCTATGCCTGTTGGCAGGAACCTTGTGAGAGAGAGAGAGGGTGGAGAGAGGGGGAGATAGAGAAAGGGGGAGAGAGGGGAGAAGAGAGAAAGGGGGAAAGAGGAAGAGAGTGAAGAAGAGAGAAAAGGGGGAGAGAGAGAAAGGGGGGAGAGAGGAGGAGAGAGAGAAAGGGGGAGAGAGGGGACAAGAGAGAAGAAGAGAGAGGGGGAGAGAGAGAAAGAGGGGAGAGAGAGAAAGGGGGAGAGAGGGGGAGAGAGAGAAAGGGGGAGAGAAAGGGGGAAAGATGGGAGGAGAGAGGGAAGAGAGAATGAATGAATCTTTATTTTTAAAGGGTAAAGAATTTGGCAAACAGGCTCGTCTTACATTCTGCCCTTCAACACTCCATCTTTCATTCTTCCCACACACTCGATTTAATACAAATTACATTAGGACAAAAACGTATCAAAAGAGAGTAAGATTAAACTATAACATTCAAAGTAAAAGAGAAGAAGTAATTGACCTAATAAAATAGCATTCACACATTGCTAGGAGTCGGAAAGAGATAGAGGGGGAAGAAAGAAAGAGAATCGATATGCATCCCAAAGAGGTGGGAAATTACGAGAACTTTCAAAGGTCCGCTCAATGAATTACAGAAATCCACCGGAACTATCGTTAGCACTCTCTATCCGACTCGACGTGCTTCCTACATATTTTAATATTAGAAGATCTTCACCACGGCATATGCTGGGAAGAAAACAAGTGTAAGGTTACAACAACCACAACAACATCGAACGAACTTCCTCTGTTCTCGCTCTATCTCTCGCGTCCTCCACTTGTCTCGATCACGCATTCAGACGTGTTATCTCCCCTGTCCTTGATCTGAAATAGCGCGTGACTCTTTCATTTCGATGAACGACTCCAAAGTCATCCTTCTGTCCCTTGTTTCAGAGACCTGTTCATTTCAGTACGTCCTCCTAGTATTTGAACACTATTCCTTTGCGTGGGGTTTCAAAGAGCATCAAATCCACTCGGACACGCCTGACTTTATGACCTCTCGCCAGATAATTCGACCATCCACTGGACTAGACTGTTAAATGACCGGATTAAATGCTTGTATCAACTTACCTCTGATGTGGCCGGTGGACAGATAGGCATCAACGCTTGACGCCGTCCGCGTGACAACTGGGACTCTCATCTGGACAACGCTGATTCCGCCCCCTTCTGTAGGGGCGGAGCCTAGCTTTCAACGCAATACCCAAAGTCTGTAATAACCTTGACATGTTGACAAGCTCATGTCATGGATCTCTCCCCCTTCCCCCCCCCCCCCCCCCCCGATTTTGATTGCCAAAATTTTGCATGGTCAGATCACAATTGGCCGGGATGAGCGCTCTTCAGTTTTCTGAAACGTGAATATTATTTCAATAGAGTTCTAACATGTGTTCTATAATAATGTTCCAATGTGGGTTCTATACAAATATTATAGCTTTGTTCCATAATAATGTTCCAATGGTGTGTTCTACAACAATGTTCTAATTTTGTTCTATAAATACTAATGTTTGTTCCATAAAATAATGTTATGTTTGTTCTATAATAACACTACAACGTGTGTTCAATTACAATATTTTAACGCGTGTTTTATAATAATGTTCTTATGTTTGTTCAGTAATAGTGTTATAACGTGTGTTCTATTATAATGTTTTAATGCTTGTTCTAGAAATCACGTAAACAGTTTCTTCGTTTCTTAATTTTTTTTTTTTGGGGGGGGGGGGCGGCGGAAGAGGAGTGGGGTCCGTCCGAACCATTGCTCCAAGGGTCGGAGGGCTTACCTTGTTTTAAAACTGACCGGAAGTGAATGGAAACACAAATGCTAATCGTTTGGGTAGAGGAAGGAACTGGTGCTGGAAATAGGAATGTCACTACCTCACAAAATTCCTCTCAGAGATCCTTTGTTTAAGTGTACAACATTAAAAATATAAACAAGTGTACACAAAAGCCACGTCAGTAAAGCGGTAGTAACAAATAATTGGACTTAATTAGACCTTTAGAAACAAAAAATAGGAGGATTGAATGAAGCACACAAGGTGTGACGTTTCGGCTTACGTCTTTTCGTCGTACGAACGCTCACGTTGCGGAGAAACAGGAAAAGAGAAGAAAGCCTTTGGGACCAAGTCCTAAGCTGAGTGATCCACCCACCCCTCTATAGTTCCTTAGGAAGGATGAACACCCATGCACCCCGGGCACATCCATAAGTGCTCCCAATCTTCTCTTCGGTATCTCCTTCAGCTTTACAGTAACCGATTACGCCCAATTTATATTGGTTAACCGTTCATACATGTTATATATCATACATCTTAGACTTTCTGTTCTCTTCATACATCTCCCTAATAAAGATGTTGAATATAGCCTAGTCTGTACTGAGTGTGTCTGGGATGGCAAGGAGGCTACCATGCAGAAAGTGTTACTAGGAATGCTCTCTCATGCAGTGATTTGTTTTCACGTTGTTGTGAGCTAGCTTCTTAGTTTCACCTGGTCGGAACTGAGAAGTTGAAATACTTTTTTTTTTTTTTACAGTGTGTTCAATTCAAAATGTAATGAATCCAAATGCCATCATCATCATCATCATCATCATCCCACAATAAAATACAGGTATCGAAGAAGCAGAGAAAGTGGCCAGAGAAGGAGAAAGAATGCAACAGATAAACGCTCCACATAAACAAAGAACATACTAGAGCTATATATAAAGAAAAAAAAAGCTAATTCTTCGTAAACATTTAGTCTGGAAAGAATTCAACTTGTTTTCTATGGTTTTGGTGATTTTCCAGCATTCACTTCCATAGAGTAGTACACTTAGAACATTACTCTTAAATATCCTGATTTTCATATTTATGCTTAGTTTATTTGATTTCCATATATTTCAGAAGAACCTGATACCACCAAATTCCCCAATCACCGACATTCTTTAAGGAGATATAGAACCGCTGAAGAGGACCTGTACTTTTCATTATCTGGCACAAGGGGGAAAAAATGAAAACTCGTAAACCCGGGGATCGCCGAGGATCGTCAAAGTCCAAAGTCATTTTAAAAAACCAAATCCTAACCCAAAAGATGGTCGACGAATACTAAAAGCTGTCGAGAAATGAGAAAATTGTAGTTTTCTGACTGAGAACAGAACATTACAGACTGATACACCATCTACACCATAAGCTGAAAGTTGTTTCAACAAATCTACGTGCCTACTGCAAAGGATGCACGGGCACCATACACATTCCTTCAGAGTTACCATCTACACAACCTCCTCGCGAAGAGGAGACCTAAGCCTCTGGCAGGAGAAGTTCCACGGGCTTTGCAAAAAACCAGAAGCCGACTTGCCACATTTGAGAAAGAGCTCGGCGTGCACGAGTGAACGAAAGACGTTTTCATCATCATCATCATTATCGTCGTCGTCGTCATCATCATCATCATCATCATCATCATCGTCATCGTCGTCGTCGTCGTCATCATCATCATCATCAAATATTATAGAAAATGGACTGCTATCTCTACAGCTATCTCTACAGCAGTTCAGACGAACACTTTAAACAATATTCATATTTCAAGGTACACTTGTGTATATATATCTATATATATATTTATATATACAGCTCACACTCCGCAACTGTATTAAGTTTTAGATGTAACAATAACAAAGGTACATGCCTTTTTTTTATTTTGTACTTGTACTATCTCCCTGTAAATGCGAGCTGGTGTTCTTTGCAGTCGATGCTGTGTAGGTACAGCATCGTGTCGGCGTGGAAGAGGGTTATGGCAGTTACTTTTTCAGTTCCGAAGTACAGCTAAAAAGCAGATAAAAGAGATGCTGACTCCAGTAAAACTGGTTTAAATAATAAAGTTAGATAGAGGTGTATGGTGTAGTTTTACAAAGTGGCAGAGGGAGTGAGTAAAGTGAGAAAAAACGAATAGAAAGTATGAGAATGTATAAATGAAAAACATACAGCATCCGATATTTCGGCGTGAGCCTTTTTCAAGCATTACATGCACAAAGGAGACAAAAAACAAATAACTAAACGAAGAACTTATCTTAATATGGCCTCCTCCAGAAGTAGGAAACAGAGAAATGTGTGTCCACTAGAAGATGCATAGATACCACGCGGGCCATACAAAAGATAAGCCGATAGAGGCAATCGTAAAGAAGAGGTGAAGAGAGAGGAGGAAAACAGGTGGTTGAGGGGGGGGGAGGGCAATAGATACATGATAGCCGCTAGAGGATAAGGTGTCGGAGGGGGAGGGGGAAAAGGGGAAGCGGAGAGATAATGAATGAAGAACATGAACACCTGCAGGGAGAAAATGTGAAATTGGTGAATAGGACAAGACCCTATAAACACCAATTCATTGCCAGAGAAGAAAAGAGGGTGGCGGTAGGATGGGGTAGCTAGGAGAAAGAAAGTAGAGTAAAAAAAAGGGGGATGGAAAACTAAAGAAGTTACAGATAGCTGAAGATATTGTTAATTCCAGCTGAGTGGAGACAGCCAGCCTGGAAAATATGGCGCTATTCTAGGACCCCCCGAGATCGTACATCAGCAGAACAAGAGCGGATCGCACTAACAGAAATGTCCTGTTTTCCCCTGTGGTTGCTAAGGCAAAAATGTTTAGCCACAGGTGTCCAGGCCCTCTTAGAAATACCATTAAGATGTTGGCGAAAACGATCTCCTAAGCGTAAACCGGTCTCCCCTATGTACTTCATACCAAAACGTTTGCACATAATAGCATAAATAGCATTGCGTGAAGTGCAGGTGAAGCCCTCCTGAACTGATAACGTGAACTTAGGGAAGGAGATCTGGCTAGCCTCGACAACAAACGGACAAGTGTTGCATCTACGTCTGGTACCATAAAAAGTGCCATCTGTCTTAAGGCGACTACGAACTAAAAGGTCCCTGAGGTTCTTGTCCCGTCTGTAGGCTACCAATGGGGGTTCTCCAAAAGGTTCACGTGTATCAGGCTCGGTATGGAGGAGATGGAGATGGCGAAACAATATGTTTTTAACTGCCATGCTGTGAGGGTGGCGCATGAGTACCAGTTTAACTCTGTCCGAGCTACAGTGCGGTTTAGGAGTGAGAGCTTGTTGCCGCGATATATGGCTGATGCGGTTCCAAGATGAGAGAACATGTTATAGATAGCCGCGTTGACGGAAGAAATCTAGCATTTTATGGCCTTGATCCTGGAAATCCAAATCCTCATTACACAAACGTCGCAACCTAAGAAGCTGGGAAAAAGGAATAGAGTCCTTACACGATCTGGGATGGGAGGAAGAGTACAGGAGGTAGCTGTGAGAGTCTGTAGGTTTATAGTGGATAGAAGTAGTAAGCCCGGAAGGGCCGATAGTGACGGCAATGTCGAGAAAGTCAGCAGAAGTAGCAGAGATATGGGAGGTGAAAGAAATGACAGGGTTGTACTTCTTAACAAAACTGATAAAGTTGTCAAGATCTTCCTCTGATATTGATGTGACCCCAATGCCATCATCTATGTAACGTCTATAGAAGGCGGGAAAGGGGCCTCTAAAGGCCCTCAGAACCTTGTGTTCGAAGTGGCCCATGAACAGACATACATAACTGGGGCTCATTTTAGTACCCATGGCACACCACTAATCTGGTCGAAGTAAAGGCCATTGAATTCAAAAGAATTGAGTTGGAGGACAAGTCGTGTAAGGCGCAGAATAGTAGACGTAGGAAAAGAGGGATTGCGTCTTTTGTTCAGAAAGAACTTGACGGCCTGAAGTCCCTGATCATGCAGGATGGATGTGTTTAAGGACACTACATCTGCTAAAAAGCAGGGGTTATGCAATGCTTCTTTACCAGACTCCACCACCATATGGCGATCCCTGTCCCGTTAGCCAGGCTAGACCTGTTACTGGAAAGGGGGAGGTGTATACCAACGGAAAGGTAGGACACTGTCTTGGTCAGCTATGGTTCGCTAACCCTGACACTAACATATCAGCTATGGTTCGCTAACCCTGACGCTAACATATCAGCTATGGTTCGCTAACCCTGACGCTAACATATCAGCTATGGTTCGCTAACCCTGACGCTAACATATCAGCTATGGTTCGCTAACCCTGACACTAACATATCAGCTATGGTTCGCTAACCCTGACGCTAACATATCAGCTATGGTTCGCTAACCCTGACGCTAACATATCAGCTATGGTTCGCTAACCCTGACGCTAACATATCAGCTATGGTTCGCTAACCCTGACACTAACATATCAGTTATGGTTCGCTAACCCTGACGCTAACATATCAGCTACGGGTGGCTGATTGCCTAATCGGACAGCGTCTTCATCACCACTACCCCCTTCACCCCACCCCCCCCCTTTTTTTTAAAATGAACACTGTTTCTTTATCCCTATGAATCTATTTGTGAATACATTGTTTTTCATATATATATATATATATATATATATATATATATATATATATATATATTTCAAACTACAATATCTCGCCGAGTCCTCTGATACATGGCTGCGAACATTTGCTCTAAACAGATTTAAGAGCCCAAACCTGGCCCCAAGAAACATTTAGAACTAATGAACATTTAGAACATGGAGAACTAATACCAATGATGGAATTCTTAAAGGTCATTCGTCTTCCTTCTTATTAGACTGAACGTATGAAACTGACTGAAGAAGAAGAAGAAGAAGAAGAAGACGAAGAAGAAGAAGAAGGGAATTTCCACACGCTCACTGGCCACACCGGTAACCAGATATTCGATGCAGTGCGAAGATTGGTCCAGCCATTGGCGGCAGGATAGCCTGATAGCACGAACGATAACTCTCTGCACCCATCAAGTCTTCAGTCACTACAAAAATATCTATGGCATGTATGATAATGGACAATGAGAGTACACTTCAGCCGGTTAATCAGATACATCAAGGGACTTTTCCCCTCCATCAATGAACAAAAAGAAAGCAAACTACAATATTATTATAATGATACACACGAAACCTTGTATTTTGTTTGATAAAATCTGTACTCCGGACTGGCTATCTTTCAGCATCGATATTTTTACTGTGCCATTTTGTCCGGTTTGTGACCTATGTGTGACCTTTCACCTTCAAAGAAATAGCTTACCATCTTCAGAACTTATCCATGTAAGTGGTCTCCTTTAGACTACATTTATAAAAAAAAAACGTGAGATGCACTGTGTATTACTCACTACTTGAGAAAGCTTGGACAGTGTGCAAGAAAGTTAAGCAGAAATTAGAACAAAAGAGATTAAAGTGAGAAAAGTAAGACACCGGAAAGCTAGAGGAGGGGGAGGGGGAGGGGGGGGGGGAAGAAGAAATTCTGAAACTTGGTCAGACTTTCACGCATGTTTTTTTTTTTCATCTCTATTCCTTTTTTTTCCTTTGAGTTTTTCAGTGAATGTCAAGTTATCTTCTCATAACATGTCCAATCATTTTTTTTTTTTTGTTGGTTTACATTGTCTCTTCCTTTTCATTATATTTTCTCTCCTGTAGTACATTTCGTGAAACCCTAGAAACATTAACATAATATGAAACTTAGGAACACGAAAACGTCAGATATAAAATCTAGACACATTAGTAACTTAGGTATCTAAGTAGCACAGTACTTAGTGCACTAGCCTCTCATGGCGAAGGCCGACGGTTCGAATACGGTCAGAGATGCCCCAGTCACCCAGCTCTTGAAGTGGGTGCCTGATTTCTTCTGGAGTTGGGAAGAGAAAAGGCGGCCAGACTTGATGGCCCCTAGTGTGCCCAACAAGCCAAGGAAAATATGGGCACTAACACATCCCCCAGGTCCCTTCATGGCATAACAGGGTTACCTTGTCCTTTTACATTAATAACTTCAAATACAAAACCTAGACATACATAAAACTTAGGGGCACTAAAACTTCATATGTCAACAACTTCATAAAGAAAGCATAGACACAACAACTTCATAAAGAAAGCATAGACACAACAACTGCTTAAAGAAAACATAGACACAACAACTTCATAAAGAAAACATAGACACAACAACTTCATAAAGAAAACATAGACACAACAACTTCATAAAGAAAACATAGACACAACAACTTCATAAAGAAAATATAGACACAACAACTTCATAAAGAAAACATAGACACAACAACTTCATAAAGAAAACATAGACACAACAACTTCACAAAGAAAACATAGACACAACAACTTCATAAAGAAAGCATAGACACAACAACTTCATAAAGAAAGCATAAACACAACAACTGCTTAAAGAAAACATAGACACAACAACTTCATAAAGAAAACATAGACACAACAACTTCATAAAGAAAACATAGACACAACAACTTCATAAAGAAAACATAGACACAACAACTTCATAAAGAAAACATAGACACAACAACTTCATAAAGAAAACATAGACACAACAACTTCATAAAGAAAACATAGACACAGTAGTAACTTCAAATAGAACACGTACTCTAAAAACTATGAGGTCATGAATGAAAGCAAATAAAATCTAAGAAGTCTCGGGTTATTCGTCCATGTCACTGAACAGAATTAAGCCAGTACTAAAAAGCAGCAGTGAACAGACCTAAATAGATGGAAATAAAGGTTTTCAAACTGACAGAGGAAGGCCAGGATAACCACTGACAGTAACCGCTATCAACAGCCTGCCATGCGCCCTGAAGTGTATGCCAGAGACCAACAACAACAACAACAAAATCTCCGCACATGACTGAATTTTGACTATTATAATTACCCTTAGGTGTTGTGCCGGCAGACATTGGCCACCATCACACTTCTCTACATAACTCCATCACTCAGTTGGTGACGTGTTATTGTGCCTGCTATAATCCTGCCCATGATTTTTCTTTCTTTCTTTCTTTCCCTGCCTCTGTTTTGTATATTTCCTATTGTTATTTTATATATAGACATTTCATTAGCGATAATGCGTGTTACCCTGATTTTTGCGATGCGCCTTTTGGCTGGGTAACTCCGACTTCAGCACCTTTCCTTGCTAGGGCAGACTGTGGTCTTGCTCGGACTGCCATGAAGACAGTGTGGCTGGCCTGGCCAAAACTTTGTTTTCCAGCCTCTGGTGGCTGTACTTAAACCCCTTCTCCATGTCAGATGGTTTGAGACAGTTCCACAAAGACACTCTGACTCTGAGATGAGGAATCTGATGAGTGCTTCAACGATATCCATTCCCCGCCACCTATAGTCTACTGGCTCTGTTTTGTTCACATCATTCTGATAGCCATTGTTGTAAAGACCCATAGGCTTGTCACGTCCTGGATTCATTGGTTTCACACCAGACTTCCCTCATCCCCGCCAGAGATCCCCATGTCCCCATCCGTCCACCAACCTGACATTACATTTTGCAAAAATAACAATTACAATTAGTGTTGATTGCAACAAGTTTCTGGGCTACAGAGGTAGGTCAGAGTTTTTAAGCAAACAGATCTATGTTCCCTGTCTCACAAACACTGTGTTAAGATAAGTGTGCTCTTAACACAGTTGTTCCCAGGGGGTCCTATTGTTATGTTTTCAAGTCCGCCAAATCTCATTCATCATCATCATCATCACGTGCCGTGCCGTGCCGACTGGCGTTGGCTATTATGCTTCTCCAGAGTACGCGATCCTTCATGCATGCCATCAGCTCAGTTGGTGATCTCCTCTCACACCATCCCGTCAGACTGTCCAGTATCATTTCTCTTGGTCTTCCTCTTGATCTTCTTCCTTTTCATTATATGTCCATTTTAGACAAAAATGACTGCCCTTTTCTTACGGATTTAATTAGATTTCTTTCTTCTTGACCGTTTCTTCCTCATTTTGTCCTGTATGTCCAGCAGTCTGGAGCCACGAAAGGCTCATCTTCATAAACCTCTGAACCCGCTTTGTCATTTTTTTTAAATAAAGAAACCCAGTTCATTACTTGTCTGGATTGTTTGTTTTTTTTAAAAATTCTCTGTTTGTAACCAGCCTGTCTCCATATCCACGTTCTATTTCAAAAAGAACGCGGTCAGCAGTTATTATATGCACAACGGAAGAATCTGAAGTCATTGAGACAAAGGGGGGAAAAATAGAAGACAAGACCATGAGAAATACCAAGAGAGAAGATTATGGAAAGTCTGAACAAGATCACATGAAGGAATGTCACTAAATGAGCCGAGGAAAGCATCAAAGGTAAAGATATATTCACAGACATGATCTCCCACGTCATCCGGCACGCCGTTTGACGATGAGATAGTTTACTAATCTACACGTGGTCCCTTTTAATTTGGCCCAGGTAAGCCGGTACAAGATCTTCCGCCCAGATCTGGCGATTAGAGGATAGAACCCATCGTACTCTGTACCTGCGATTACAGGACATGGCCGACACCTGATAGACATCTTAGCTTCCAGCAAGAATGAAGACTTCCTTGACAGGGCCATGATAAATGTCTTAGGAGATCATCTCCAGCTAAGCCTCTCACATTTCGTTTTAAATAGATTATTTCATTTGAAAGCGCGCACTGAATCTTACAAGTTTCAAAAAGTCGCCCTATCAGGTCCTTTTGATTCGACAGATTTCATTCCTTTCTCATCTATCGAAACCCATATCTGGTACAGTTTTAATTCCATTGCTGGAAGACTACAGAAGGAAAGGGGTACGCTGGGCGGTTTTGTTTCTTCTTCTGTGCTATGTCCTCGCGAAAACCTTTTTTTTTTTTTTTAAATACTTCTGTCATTTTAACATGACAAGATCGCCAGATATCTCATCTTTTTTTTTTTAAGAGCATAGAGAAATCTTGAATGTTGTACAAAGACCAGCGGTTTTTTTTTTTTAATAAGGAAATGAAATATTGGTCAGGTGCAAAGAACTTGACTTCCATAGTCTGTTTTAATAAGAAGAAAATATGAAGAAGGGAAGTCATTTTATAGAATTTATCCACGTCGCTGTTTAAAGACACGCGCAGAATTTGTTGACAGTGTTTCGAGCTTACAAGAGGCGGGGCAGGGGTGGCTTAGAAGGAAGGAAAGGATTGAAGAGGCTTGTATTGTCTTTCTCCACAATTTCCTACAGTGCTAACGCTGAAGCAATATTCTTACACCATCACTCATAGGAACAAGAGCACTATATGTTGTTGATACTGCGTTATGTTTTGATTGCGCAAATGGCCGCCTCCGTCTTTCTGAAGACATGGTACTCAAGCTGAATCAGACGGCGGTCAGCGACCCATAAGGTGGCAGCTTGTTTTAGCCAACAAACGCTTGTCAAGATCATATTCTACCTCCACGGGGTGCCAACTGCTGGCAGAAATAAATTTGACCTACGAGCAGGGATTGAAATGGGCAGGCAAACCCAGTTCTAAAATAAGCTACCATGAAGACAAATGTGTCGGGCCGAAAAGCGCAGGTTTCATGGCCTAGCTGCAAAATGTGACACAAGCCAATCAACGCTCGCTGAAAGTTGAACATAGAAGAAGAACAGTTATTGGAAACGATGTCACAACAAATGCTAGAGCGGTCTTCTACCATAGGGGAAAGAACTCGTTTCGCTACGTTACTATTTTTGGGAGGAAAGATTTTGACTTTTATCTTGCACTTGTGAGAGTTGGACTTCCACACTTTGTCAAGACTGTATCTAGCATGATTCTTGGAGAAGCTAGTGGGGGGGGGGGGGGGGTAGGACGGGATCTTAGCCAGCTAGATTCTAATAAACGGCTTCATGATCTAGTACAGACATTACGGCTTTCATTTTTTTTTTCATCATAAGATAAATGTTCTATCCCTTCTGCTGTCAACCTCAGCAAACCATTTTGTCTTTTGATATGGCCGAAGTATATCAAAAGAAAACTCAGAAAAGGGGATACAATCAAGGTTCTAAACGGAGAGAGACTCGCGTGGATTGACTTGGAGAACAAGATCAAAGTTCTTGTCTGTGGCTTATGATCTGGTGAAGAAGCTGCAGTCGTTGACTGACTGATCTGATTAAGAAAGTATTTCAAGGTTTACAATAAGAAAAAAAAAAAAAGTTGCAACAACAGGTATCGTCTGCATGAACGATCTAATTTTCTACTCTTCTAAACCGTAACTAAATTTTTCCAGTTACTTCCCCTCTCCTGTACCTGACAGTTAACCAAAGAAAATGTATGATTAATTGGAACCATTAGCCATAATATGCTACTACTACTACTGCTACTACTACTACTACTACTACTACTACTACTACTACTACTACTACTACTAGTACTACTACTACTACTACTACTACTACTACTACTGCTACTACTACTACTACTACTACTAATAATAATAATAATAATAATAATGAGAAGAAGAAGAGTAAAGTCCCCGTTTCCATGCTATTAAGGTCTATTAGGGATACAGTGTTAAGTCCGTATTTCCAAGACCTCTAGCACATGAAAGTGTGATGTGGTCAGTATCACGCCTGGCTGCATTTACCTTCCCAGATTTCTCTGGTACTCATTTTTAGAGGCTGGAGGAACCCCGAGTTTTTGGGGGTTTTTTTGGTGTGGTGGTACATCGCACTGCCTGGATCCCGGAATTTTCTCCAACTGGCGGGCTCTGGGGTCAACCCAGCTTCAAGAAATTGCCACCGGGGGTTTCTCTGGGAAAGCAAACATGGCCGAGAATAGTTGCACCTCTTACACTTAACATCCTGTAGCTTAGAAACGTGAAGGTATCAATAAGTTACACCATTACGGGATCCAGATGCCACGGGACATATATTTATTCCTACAGTATTTTCGTCTTCACTAACATTAAATATTTTTTTTTGGTATGTGAGCAATTTAGATGCTTGTAACTACGTCTGCACAAGACTCTTCACAGTCTGTCTTTTGTGCCCTCTTCTGAGAGTGTTATTGTTTAAAATGTGCCATCTAAACATTCGCAGCCGTACAGCAGAACTTAATATGCATTTGATATACTTGTAAAAACAAAAATGTGATACATCACGTCAAGTGTGGCGGCTTCTTGTCCATCGTGTTCTAACTGACGAGGCTAGTACTGCGATGGTGATGCTGAGAAGTTAGCAGCCTCGACTCTTGTCCCAAAATCTGAGGGTAATTTTGTCACTGTAGCTGGAAAGAATGTCACTTTACAATGTAGAGTGTCACTTTATAATGTAGAGTGTCACTTTGTAATGTAGAGTGTCAGTCTTCATTATCATAACTCTACCTTTTATTTGATTTTTATTCTTTTCTTTCTTTTTTTTTCAGATCAATGACAGAACCGTGTTGCCAAAAGGTGTGAAATTTTCAAGTGCAGAACTCCCAGTGCTCATGAAGTTCCTCAAGAAAATTCCAAAGGAAATGTTGCGAACATTGAATGGTAAGTGCTCGCCATACTCAACTGTAAAGACGTGGAGTATTAACTTTCAGCCTGGAGATTTCGAAACAGGATGCAACAAGCCATGGAAGACCTTCGGCAGTATCAGCTCCAAAAATTTTGCTTATCATGTTCATGGCCTGATTTTGGCGTATCGACGAATTTTGGCTAAAACAGTCGCTGAGACACTAAAGATATCCAGGGAACGCGACAGGTTTATAATTTATGAGCATATGCGTGGGCGGGAACTAGGAATAAGGAAGATATTGTGATACTGTGGTGATTGACTATCTTCCCAGGGGTCGAACATCTGATGTGGAATAATACTCCTTTCTGTGCCGATTAAAGGGGGAAATGAAAGAAAAGCGGCCGCGAGGGAAGCTGGGAATATGTGTCCTCATTTCTTCCAGAACAACGTGCCAGGTCCCAAGGCTCACAAAACGTGGGATGTTTTGAATAATTTGGGGGTTTCTTTATGTAATACAACTCAACCTGATCTTGCTTCATCTGTTTTGTTTTGTTTTTCCCTCCAATCTTAAAATGTGTTTGAAACTGGGAGTAAATTTTCAAATGATTTGAATGTGATAGCAGTAAAAAACGAGATTTTTTTTTCTTAAAGGTTATGTAGAACAGAATCTTTGCTGTATCCTGGTTCTCAGAGTTTCCTGGAACACAGCGAGAAGGTAGAACAGAATCTTTACTGTATCCTGGTTCTCAGAGTTTCCTGGAACACAGCGAGAAGGTAGAACAGAATCTTTGCTGTATCCTGGTTCTCAGAGTTTCCTGGAACACAGCGAGAAGGTAGAACAGAATCTTTGCTGTATCCTGGTTCTCAGACCCACCCAGTGGAGCCATAATTTCATACTCCATAATGACCCATGTCCTCTTCAGAGTTTCACTCGGTCTGCCTCTTTTTCTTTGGCCTGTTGTGTTCCACTTGATAGCTTGTTTTGGGATTCTCTGATCATTTCTTCTCATCAAGTGACCAACATATGTCCATCTCCTTTTCCTGATCACCCATGAGACTGGTTGTTGTTCAGTCATCTGTCTTATCTCTGCATTGTTCTTGAATTCGTTCCACTTGATGCCGAGTATTTCCCTTATGCATTTGTTTTCAAAAGAGTATAATTTCTTTTCTATTTCTTTAGTTGTTTTCCAGCTTTCACATGCATAAATGAGGGTGGATATTACATTTGAATTGAATAGTCTTAACTTGGTTTTGTGCTTATAACTTTTGAATTCCATATGTTCTCAAGATTCTTGAAGATTGATGCTGCCTTTGCAATTCTGATCCTAACTTCCTTTCTAGTGTCAACATCCTGGTCTACGTAGCTGCCAAGGTATGCAAATTGATTGACTTCTTCAATATCTGTCCCTTCTATGTGTATTTTTCCATTTTGATTAATAGGAATTTTCATTATTTTTGTCTTGTCCTTGTTAATTTCAAGTCCTATTTTGCTAGCCATTGAAGACAGGAAAAATTGGCGAACTACTTTGCGAGCCCTATGTGACGTTTAACGACACAGGAAAGATATAAGATATAAGAATGTCCCATGTACGTACACTATCCACCCTGTACAACCATAATTTCGCCTTCCCCACATAAACCACATACAGTATGTTGGTCTGTACGTTAACAACCTCATATCACCCAACGGATATAAAAACTTGATGGGTTTTTTCCCTCAGATTTTGCGCGCCATTTCTGTTGGACTGTTGACACAACAGACTACCGCGTTGTTGAGCGCCAATTCCACCACATATTACCCGACACAAAACCACCCCACACGTCTGGTTAAGCCGATATTTGTCCAATTACTGAGTTTCTGTTTCCAGAACAAAGCAACAACCACAGACCCCTCTTGAGCACCGGCCAATGATTAGCCTAACGGATTAAATGTCTCCAACCGGACAAAGCAAAACGGAAAAAGCTATTGTTTAGTTGGAGCTAATATTTAACGAGATTTGGAGAAAACAGGATCTCCACCAACCCAAGGATCCGATTTCCGAAGTGTGAAGCACTTGGGTCCTTCTGCAGGAAGCAGTCTTCTGATACGGCTGTTTGCTAAGAGCAAGTTGCTGAGACCTATGTTTGTGTCTTTATTTGGATTTGTGGAACCTGTTAAATACAGGAAAGGTAGAGCGAATGTTTGGAAGCAAACAACAGACCTGAAATACATCAGAATATTTGTATGTACATTCAACCCTCCCCAGAAGTGCTGAAAGTGGATTTAGGTGTACTGCAAGTCGGTATTCCAACTGGGCCACTTCAAGTCATCAGCGTTTGGTGGTTGTAGCGTGAATTTAAAATCTCCCCCAATTTTTTAACTAATACTAGGAATCTCAAAATTCTGAAACCACGAGACTGATAAATTTCATAACGTGTGGGAAAGTATTAACGAAATTTAAGAACAACCATAAATTTTCTAGCAACTTTTCTTAAAACCATTTTGACCACATCGGGACAGGAGGTTTCAGTTCTTGCTTCTGTTATTCTTTAAATTAGAAAAACAAGTTATGCCAGTCTCTCTCTCTCTCTCTCTCTCTCTCTCTCAACCTTAAGTGCCCAGGCCATGGGGCTTCCGCAAGGGTTTTCCATAAATGCCTGTCTTTTGCCTTTTTTTCTGCTCTTGCCCAGGTGAGCCCTCTATTGGTCAGCATCCTCTCTGTTGTTCTTCTCCATGTCTCTTTTGGTCTACCCCTGCTTCTGTTCCCCTATGGTGTCCATCTTAGTGCTATTTTTGGGTAGTGAGTTGTCAGTCATTCGGAGCACATGTCCCAACCATCACCAGCGTCTTTCCTCAGTAACTGCTGTCAGTGGCTTCATCTGCATTTCTACCAACAAGATGTTATTTCTTATGCCAGTCAACAGCATATAAAACCACCTCACTGATGGTAACAGCATATAAAACCAGCTCACTGATAGTAACAGCATATAAAACCAGCTCACTGATAGTAACAGCATATAAAACCAGCTCACTGATAGTAACAGCATATAAAACCAGCTCACTGATAGTAACAGCATATAAAACCAGCTCACTGATAGTAACAGCATATAAAACCAGCTCACTGATGGTAACAGCATATAAAACCAGCTCACTGATGATAACAGCATATAAAACCAGCTCACTGATGGTAACACGCAGTATAAAAATAACACCACACTGATACCAGGGCACACCAGCATTCAAAGAAACGTGAGAGCAGATTCCTGGGCCATTAAGATTCATTTCTGCAGACAAAGTTCGCTTCTATTCCTCTCTATTCCTAATATTCTCTCTTCAATTGGTGGCACCAATTTCCTTTATATCCTCTTCTATGTTGTCTTTCCATCTCTGTCTAGGTCTGCCCCCTTGGTCTTGTTTCCCTCATCTCTTGTATATACATCATTTTCTTTTGTCCGTTCTCTTCCATTCTTTCTTCATGGCCCAGCCAGCGTAGTCTGTTCAGTTTCAAGACATTTATAATTCGGTGGTATTTAAATAAGCTGTTCAGTTTAGTGTTCTTTCTAGCTCTCTATTCTTCACTACTGGGCATTCTTTATGGGCCCAGAGATTCTTCTTAGGGTCTTGTTCTCAAAGATCTGCAATTGTTGTTCATCTTTCTTTGTTGTACTCCATGTTTCTAATCCATACATGACGGCTGGTCTGATTAGTTTTGTAGATTATTATTTTTTAAAAAAACTATAAGACCAGCAGATACACAAGCAACGGGAAACCAGCCCAGCAATCGAATTTCGTTATAGACAGTAAAACAAACAAGAAATAACAAAAAAGAGGAATGTCGGAATGAATGAGCAATCATAGACAGAGCAGTCTTCCTGTACATGACTGCCCCGAATGCATAAAACGACATAAACACATTAAACACGCGAGAACAAACCGTCATCTTCCAAATAAGAACAAGTCACATAACCCTGAACGCATGCATCGGATAAAACCCATGTAAGCGCCCAAATGACCATTATGTAATAATAATAATAATCAGTCAGTCAGTCATTTCCATGTCCCTTGCGGAACTTTGCCTCCTTAACAGCACTCCTGTAGGCCTCTCTGTTGTAAGCAAGATGCCCTGCTATGATGCATCCATTTGCAGATTATAAACGATGTCTTGCAGCCATCTTCGCCTTGGTCTTCCTCTCTTTCTTTTTCGCATTATGTACCCCTCCAAGACTGTCTTCTCCAAATTCTCATGACTTTTAATATGTCCAAAGTATTTAAGTTTTCTCTATTTAATCCTCTTTACCAGCCAACCTTCTTCAATATTAAGTTCTTGTCGTATGGATATGTTTGTTCTTTTTTGTGTCTACGTTATTTGACGAAGTTTTCTGTAGCATTTAATGTTAATAATAATAATAATAAAGGAACCCTCACACACCATCTCCTATAATGTCCAACACTCAAATATTTACAACAGAAAAACCAACCTGATCGGCCAGATTCTGAGACACATAAACAAACGCGATTCATCTAAAGAGGACCTGCAGGTACTTTGCCATTGCGTCGAGCCGCGGAGCGCAAGCTCACGTGCCTGCTAGATCGAAGAAAAATGAAATTAAATGTTCTCAGGAGTTTCTTGCAGGATGTTCTGTGCAGCCGCTACAGGTTTTGTGCCACATACAGGTAAGGTAAAGAAGCAGAAAAACTTCTGTTGAGCACCTGTTTGTGCTTGGTCTGCTGGTCATGTCGTTCCATCACTGAATGCCGTCATGGTGTGGTGGGTTAGTGCGCTAGGCAGCAAGTCGAAAAGTCTCTAGTTCGATTTCATATTCGGGTGGAACATTTCCTCTTACTGGCAGGCACCGGGGGGTGGGCTCATCGTCTGGAAGTGAGTTCCAGGAGCTTCTCTGAGAAGGCAAGCAGGTCAAAGACAGGCGATGGTCTCACTGCTTCGCGTTCTATAGCTTAGATATATGACCACTATAGCTTAGATATATGACCACTATAGCTTAGATATATGACCACTATAGCTTAGATATATGACCACTATAGCTTAGATATATGACCACTATAGCTTAGATATATGACCACTATAGCTCAGAAATATGACGATTATAGCTTAGAAATATGATGACTATAGCTTAGGTAAATAACGACCATAGCTTAAATATATGAGGACTACAGCTTATATATGCGGCACAATAGCTTACATATATGACGACTATAACTTATGTATATGACGACTATAGCTTAGATATATGACGATTATAACTTACATATATGATGACTATAGTTTAGATTTATGACAACTATAGCTTATATATGACGGCTATAGCTTAGATATATCACGACTATAGCATAGATAAAAGTCGACTACAGTTTAGATATACAAGTATGACGACTATATTTAGATAAAAAACAAATAATGTTTAGCTATGTGACGACTAAAGCTTAGGATTATGACGAGTATAGCTTAGATATATGACAGCTATAGCATAGAGTTATGATGACAATAGCCTAGATATATGACAACTATAGCTTTGAAATATGACAACTATAGCGCAGAAATATAGTGAATATAGCTTACATATATGGTGACTATAGCTTATATATGACGACTATAGCTTATATATATGACGACTATAGCTTAGATATATAACGACTATAGTTTAGATATATGGCGACTGTAGCTTATGCATAACGACTGTAGCTTACATATATGACGACTATAGATTAGATATATGACGACTATAACTTATATACATATGACGACTATAGTTTAAATATATGATGACATTAGCTTAGATATATCACGACTATAGCTTACACATGTGACGATTATAGCTTAGATATACGGTGGCTACAGCTTATATATGACGATTACAGCTTATATATATATGACAACTATAGCTTAGATATATAACGACTATAGTTTAGAAATATGAGAACTACAGCTTATATATGACGACTATAGCTTATATATATATATATATATATATATATATATATGACGACTATAGCTTATATATATATATATGACGACTATAGCTTATATATATGTGACGACTATAGCTTATATATATATATATGACGACTATAGCTTATATATATGTGACGACTATAGCTTATATATATATATATATATGACGACTATAGCTTATATATATGTGACGACTATAGCTTATATATATATATATGACGACTATAGCTTATATATATGTGACGACTATAGCTTAGATATATGACGGCTATAGTTTAGATACATTATTTATCTTGGCAGTAGACTGGTTAATGAAGGAGGCAACATCAGACAAACGCAGAGGATTACAATGGACCCTTGACACAGTGCTGGAGGACCTTGACTTTGCGGACGACATTTGTCTACTGTCAAGCAGCCACAAAGATATGCAAGATAAAATAAGCAAGCTAACTCAGAATGCAAACAACATAGGACTAAAGATTAACGTAGGAAAGACAAAGTTAATGAAGCAAAATGTGAACAACAGAAATGTACTCAGAGTAGATAGCAAGTTAGTGGAGGAAGTCAAGGAATTTGTATACCTTGGCAGTAGAGTTGTAGAAAATGGAGACAGCACAGAGGACATCAACAGCAGACTTACTAGAGCAAACCAGGCTTTTGCAGTGCTGCAGACTATATGGAAATCAAAAAAACTAAGCATAAATATGAAAATCAGGATATTTAAGAGTAATGTTCTAAGTGTACTACTCTATGGAAGTGAATGCTGGAAAATCACCAAAACCATAGAAAACAAGTTGAATTCTTTCCAGACTAAATGTTTACGAAGAATTAGAAAAATATTTTGGCCAAACACCATAAGAAATAACATCTTATTGGCAGAAATGCAGATGAAGCCACTGACAACAATTATTGAGGAAAGACGCTGGTGATGGTTGGGACATGTGCTCCGAATGACTGACAACTCACTACCAAAAATAGCACTAAGATGGACACCACAGGGGAACAGAAGTAAGGGTAGACCAAAAGAGACATGGAGAAGAACAACAGAAAGGATGTTGAGCAATAGAGGTCTCACCTGGGCAAGAGCAGAAAAAAGGCAAAGGACAGGCATTTGTGGAAAACCCTTGCGGAAGCCCCATGTGCCCTAGGCACTTAAGGTTGAGAGAGAGAGAGAGTTTAGATATATGACGACTGTAACTTATACATAACGACTGTAACTTTTATACATGACGCCTATAGATTAGACATATGATGAATATAGCTTAGATATATGACGATCACAGTTTAGATATGTAACGATTATAGCTTAGATATATTGTGACTATAGCTTAGCTTACATATGATGACTATAGGTTATGTATATATATATATATATATATATATATATATATATATGACGACTATAGCTTAGATATGTATGACGACTATAGTTTAGACTATAATTTAGATATACAAGTAAGACGACTTTGCTTAGATGTATAGCGACTATAGTTTAGATATAAAACAACTATAGCTTGGATATATGATGACTTTAGCTTAGATATATGACGACCCATCATCATCATCAGGTGCCGTGCCGACTGGCGTTGGCTATTATGCTTCTCCAGAGTACACGATCCTTGATGCAGGCCATCAGCTCAGTTGGTGATCTCCTCTCACACCATCCCGTCAGACTGTCCAGTATCATTTCTCTTGGTCTTCCTCTTGATCTTCTTCCTTCTATTTTTCCTGTTGTTATAATATTTTCAATGCCCCCTCTTCTCATTGCATGTCCTATGAAAGTACATTGTCTTTCTCTTATCTTTTTGACAAGGTTTTTTTGTCTCTCCAGCTCTTTTCATACATTCTTCATTTGTTATTTTTGCTGTCCAGGGAATTCGCAACACTCTTCTATCAAACCACATTTCTGCTGACTCCAATGATTTCTGTGCAGACTTGCCCATTGTCCATGATTCACTTCCATACAACAAGATAGGCCCAACACAGCATTTTAGAACTCGTTTTCTAACATTCATTGATAAAGATGTGTTATCTAATATGTTTCTTACTCTGAGATGCAGTCTTTGCTTGGCCCATTCTGTTCCTAATTTCTGTTCTGCATTTCCCATCTGAAGTTATTACTGCTCCAAGGTATTTAAATCTCCGCATCTGCTTTAGAATAGTTCCGTTTAATTTTATACTGCATGCTGGTGGATTCTGTTTCTTAGATATAACCACAGTCTCTGTCCTTCCGATGTTCAAAGTAAGGCCCTTCTGCTCACTTTCCTAGGCGACTTTATCCAAGAGATCCTGCAGGTCCCGTTGGTTCTCAGCTATCAGTACTGTGTCGTTCCATCTTTACATTTTCTAATTTTCCATCCTGGGATAAAGTTCTAACAATCCATGTTGCTATTTTGAACTTGTTAGTTTTGCCACCAGTAGCTTGATGACGATCTGGCCTCACCTGTGGCTCGTGAGTTGCCCTACCGGACGAGGCTGTTCCAGAGGAACATCCATTAACGTCGTTCATGATGAATCGATTATTCTGTTCAAAGCATAACTATTCTTGGGAAACTACAACAGTGGTTTCCCGTTGCCTTCTGTCGGTTTGTGTACGGACTCTCCGCTAGCCTTTGGGCTCCCTGTCCTACCCGCAAGGCAGCGGGAGCGAGAGGTTTTAAGGCGTCTCTGACCCTTCACTGAGCACCTGAGGCACTTTATAGGGATAGTAGAGCCACCTACTACCCCACCTTGCTCAGAGAGCGAGGTGGGGTAGTTAATATGACGACTATAGCTTAGATATATGCCAATTATAGCTTATATATATATATATATATGGCGGCTACAGCTTAGATGTATGACGACTATAGTTTAGTATATGACCCCTATAACGTAGATAAATAATACGACTATATCTTACATATATGACGACTATAGCTTAGATATAAGACGACTCATTCATTCATTCATTTGCATGTCCTTTGCGAAACTTTGCCTCCCTAACAGCTCTCCTGTAGGCCTCTCGGTTGTGAGCAAGATGGCTTGCTGCTGATGCATCCATTTGCAGATCATCAACGATGTCTTGCAGCCATCTTCGCCTTGGTCTTCCTCTCTTTCTTTTTCCCATTATGTAACCTTCCAAGACGGTTTTCTCTAGATTATCATGACGTTTAATGTGTCCAAAATATTTAAGTTTTCTCTCTTTAATACTCTTTACTAGCCAGCCTTCTTCAATATTAAGTTCTTGTAGTATGGATATATGTGTTCTTTTTTGTGTCCATGATATAAGAAGAACTATTCTGTAGCATTTACATTCAAAGGCATTTATTTGTTTCTCAGCTGTTTTGTTAAGTGTCCAGGTCTCACAGGCATATGTTGCGATGGGAAAAATGCATGCCCTTAAAAATCTTATCTTTGTAGTTCTGTCTGTTCCTCTCCACAGATTCTTTAGTTGTTTTACTTTCTGAAGAGCGATAGATGTCCTTTTAATTTCCCTCATTGTATCTCCATTATTAGTTAGCAGTGACGACTATAGCTTAGATATATGACGACTATAGTTTAGATATATGACGACTATAGCTTAGATATATGACGACTGTAGCTTATACATAACGACTGTAGCTTATACATAACGACTGTAGCTTATATACATGACGCCTACAGCTTAGATATATGATGACTATAGCTTAGATATATGATGACTATAGCTTAGATATATGACGACTATAGTTTAGATATATGACGACTATAGTTTAGATAAATGACGACTATAGCTTAAATATATGACTACTATAGCTTAGATATATGACGACATGAACACTTCACACTGTTACAGTAAGCAAATGCCGCTGGTATATTTATTCTTCAGTGATATCACCCCTAACATCACTCTGTATGTGAGCATGAGGTAGACAGTTACATACTGCCAGTGAGGTTGTGTGTGGTTCTAAGAATACTAATCAAACGCTCACACCGCGACCCATCTTCTGCGTTCACTGTCAAAAGGATATTTTTTGCGCTGTGAAATGCAAAAGTCCTCAGACGTTGAGCTCACAGTTTGAAACTACGATGATGTCTGCGCTGTTGGTCCCGATATATCCATTTTCATGTTGCTGTTAGGGTTTCTTAGTATGTCTTCAGAAGATAGTTTACCACTGCTTTTTTTTTTTATAATCTAGAGAAAACCGTCTTGGAAGGGTACATAATGGGAAAAAGAAAGAGAGGAGGACCAAGGCGAAGATGGCTGCAAGACATCGATGATGATCTGCAAATGGATGCATCAGCAGCAGGCTGTCTTGCTCACAACCGAGAGGCCTACAGGAGTGCTGTTAGGGAGAAAAAGTTCCACAAGGGACATGCAAATGAATGAATGAATGAATGAATGAACATCCATTTTCGGCGGACTGGATCCAGTTACAGCCTTCTGCAACAGATCCCACCACCATGAGGAACATGTTAATCCCTGCCCCCGATGACGTGAAAAGCGAAGCCTGTTTTCAGGAGTACAATGGGAAGGGTCCTTGCTAGCTTACCTTCGCTGGTATTGGTCACGTATAACAGCGGTTCCAAAACTTTTTCAGGCCACGGGACTCTTGCTTCCCTACCATACATGCACACAGTCCAGACGGTTCTGATGCTCTCTGTTCCATTCCCTTTCCGTCACTGCCTCCCCTCCACCCCTGTAGATTCTTCCTAATGCCCCCCACCCCCCGGGACGGTACGGCTTATTTAGGGATACTTATGTAATGTCTTTTCTGTCCAGTTCAATAACTGAAAAAACGATGTTTGTTCGCAGAAAAGTATGAGAGTATGATACGTTGAAGCGTTCAAAACTGTGGAGATGAAAGCATGGAGGAAAGAGAGAGAGAGAGAAAGCTGACAAAGAAATGATTAAGAACAGAGCCCTAGGCAGTAAAAGAAACAACCGTCGCCCCATGAAACAAACCAAGAGATTTATGTCTTTTCTACAGATACCTAAGCGTTGTTCACTTACAGAGATAAGTTTATTATTTATTTATGTAATCATTTAATTGTGTCTTCATGATTATTATGCTCATTAACAAATGCTGAATGACTGTGACTGAGTGAAAGCTGTATGATGAAGGGCAGAATGTTAGACAGGCTTGCGTACCCAATTCTTAACCCTTTGAAAATAAAGTATGTTCGTTCGTTCGCTCGTTCGTTCGACCTCCTGGATTTCAAGGCTCTGTTCTCAGTAATTCACTGGCTCTCTTACTCTCCCCCCTATGTTTTGTCTAAAAATTGTCCAGACTAAACCTACTTACTTTACCTGCCCATCCAGGAAACATTTGCTCGAATAACTGGATTATGTTGTGATGCCGACCTCTAAATTCTTCCTTTGTTAATTAAGTAAGGCTCTCATTACTTTAAGCATCCTGTACTAACTTTATGCAGTGTTTCTCGTGAGGTTGTCCTTTAAAAGCTCCACAGACCTTGATCAGGACCGTTACTGACACCTGCCACTGCCATAAATACGGACGCCAATCTGATGACTTGCTAGAGTCAGTGCCCCGAGTCCATATTGGTGGCATATTTTCTCTAGGAATTAGCTCAAGTTCTTAATCTATTGAAGAGAAGGGCTAATCCCCAGCTTTAGCCTGTGGGGTATTCTTCTCAGACACAGCCAGATTAAGACTTGTTTAGTTAACGAATTTTCTAAACCAGACATCGGACCAGCGGTCGTGACTTAACCATAACTGTAACTTCTGGCTTCAGGTTGTTACAGTAAATTCAGGAGTACAGCTTAATAATATCATAGGTAACCCAGGCCTCTATTTCATTATCATTACCCTTCTTTAAGCCACTTTTTTTTGTTCTGACCGTGTCTCTCAACAGCCTCTATGCAGCCTTTATTATTATGATCGGTTTTTAGTGAAGAAGATTGTTCTGGAAGATGAGGATATCTGAAGGGTAAACTAGTATTGGTCAAGACAATATCTTATCTAGAAGTAGCGTTTTTTTTTTTTGCAACAACCGAAAACGTAAACTTAAGGTAAGAGTTGACTATATCCACCAAATAGTGAACTATATAGGGAGGATGAGGGTGTCTGAGTGGCGAAGTGGTTAGTGCACTGGTCTCTCATGGCGAAGGTCGGAGGTTCGAATCCGGCCGGCGGCACCCCAGTCACCCAGCTGTAGAAATGAGCATCCGACTTCTTCTGGAGTTGGGGAAAGAAAAGGCAGCCAGGCGTGGTACTGACCATATCACCCTCTAGTGTGCTGACAGGTCAAGGAAAATATGGGCGCTAACACCATATCAGAGTTTAATGTGAATCTATGTTTATCCTTTATAGACTGCTCAAAGGCATTCGATTGTGTACAACACCAGAAACTTTGGGAAATATTGGAAAAAATGGGATTTCCAACACATTTGATACAATTAACATCACTGCTGTATCTAGACCAACAGGCAGCAGTAAGAATAAATGGTGAAACAACAACTTGGTTTAACATAAAACAAGGGGTCCTTCAGGGGTGCATATTGTCATCCTACTTATTTAACTTGTATACTGAAAATATAATGAGGAATATTAGAGAAGATGTAGACAAAGAATATTACGATGCCATAACAATTGGAGGTTATGAAATACCAGAGATTAGATATGCTGATGACACAGTATTACTGTCCACAACACAAAAAGGAATGGAAAAACTAATTATGTCAGTCCGTAAGAACAGCGAAGAGCAGAACCGTTATCTTAATGCGAAGAAAACTAAATTGATGACAACTGACAAAACAAACAAGGCAGCTGAAATATATATCAATGAGGAAAAATTGGAAGAAGTGGAGAGTTTTGAATATCTTGGATCACTACTAACTAATAATGGAGATACAATGAGGGAAATTAAAAGGAGGACATCTATTGCTCTTCAGAAAGTAAAACAAATAAAGAATCTGTGGAGAGTAGCAGACAGAACTACAAAAATAAGATTTTTAAGGGCATGCATCTTTCCCATCGCAACATATGCCTGTGAGACGTGGACACTTAACAAAACAGCTGAGAAACACATAAATGTCTTTGAATGTAAATGCTACAGAAGAGTTCTCCAAATATCGTGGACACAAAAAAGAACAAATATATCTATACTACAAGAGCTTAATATTGAAAAAGGCTGGCTAGTAAAGAGGATTAAAGAGAGAAAACTTAAATATTTTGGACACATTAAACGTCATGATAATTTAGAGAAGACCATATTGGAAGGATACATAATGGGAAAAAGAAAAAGAGGAAGACCAAAACGAAGATGGCTGCACGAAATCGTTGACGATCTGCAAATGGACGCATCAGCAGCAAGCCATCTTGCTCTCAACCGAGAGGCCTACATGAGTGCTGTTTGGGAGGCAAAGTTCCGCAAGGGACATGCAAATGAATGATTGAATGAACACCATATCCCTATGTGCCTCTAAGGCATGACAGGGTTACCTTTACTATAGGGAGGATGAACTAACTAAATTGTTAACGAGCTGAATAACCAACCAACTGGTTAAGTAACTAATTAAATAACTAACCGACCGACTAACTAACTAACTAACTAACTAACTAACTAACTAACTAACTAACTTCTTCTCCTTCTTCGTTCGCATTATCTGTCTATATCTGCAGTCCTGTCTCTTGGATAAATTTCACTGTTTTTTGTAATTCATGTATGGAACCGTAGAGCTTATCTTCTTTAGTGGTTTCACTGGGCCAGTAATTATTTCTCAGTGTCTCGTAGTTGATGCAGTTCTGGAGGATATGTTCCACAGTTTGGGGCACCTGGGCACATGTACATAGATTAGTAGTACCAACCTTAAACTTTGTATACATATGACTTCGGAGTCGGCTGTGTCCTGTTCGGAGACGGAAGATGGTGACTTGTTCCTTTCTGTTTAGCATGTGATAGTCATCATGTAGTGGTGTTTGTGGCTTCATGTAGGTTTTTATCATGACTGACTAACTAACTAACTAACTAACTAACTAACTAACTAACTAACTAACTAACTAACTAACTAACTAACTAACTAACTAACGAACGAGCGAACAAACAAAGAAACAAATAAACAGACTAGCTAACCAATTGACTGACTGACTGACTAATTATGTGAATAATTAATTAGCCAGTTAATCAACCGACCCACTAATTGACTTACTGAATGATTGACAAATTGATTGACTAACTGACTGACCAACAGAATGACTGACTGATTGACTTACTGACTAACTTAATGACTGACTAACTAACTTTCTGACTGACTAACAAATTACTAACTGACAGGTTGAATGAATTACTGGGTAATTGAATGACTGCCTAGTGACTGACTAAACAATTTACTGGCAGACTAACTTATTGACTGAATGTTTGACTGACAGAGAAAACTAACAAAGGCCCCTTTTTACAACCGCAAATTACCCATGATAAGTTCCATATTCTCACAAAAAATGTGACGTATTTTTTTATTTATACAAATTAATTGTAGTATTTTTGTGTGTGTGTGTGTGTGTCTCTCTCTCTCTCTCTCTCTCACACACACACACACAGAATTGATCAGAAGACGCACTCGACTCAACAAATCATATTAAGAACAATTTAAACCAACAGATTTGATTGGGTCCAAGCGATTATCAGGGAAGCCGAGATGAACTTAACCGATTGGACAGTTGTCCACGTCTTCGTCTCATCGCTTTCTATGGCTTTCACTGGCGAGAAGGTATCGTGCCACTATTTGCCAGTATGGTTTCCAAGGGCTCTTCAGCGGGCTTCCCGGATGTTTCCTGAACTCTGATAAAAGTGACGGGGGGGGGGGGGGCATCTGTGTTGAAATGGGGCATTCCGAAATCTCTTCACAGCTTTTGGGTTTGTTTTTTTTTTCGATGTTAAAGTAGTGGTACTATTTTTCTTTGGGGATGATCTAATTAATGCGACCGATGTACTCTCAGGATTAAGGGTCTTTGTCGAAGTTAAAAGTTTTTCCGTGGGCAGATTTTCATGCGCTAGTGATCTTAACGTTAAAGACGTCGCAAGCTGATGCTGCAGCTGAAAATTCAGCTCGTTTATTTGCTCCTGTAAGAATCTCTAGAGATAATATCCTATGTCTCTAGACTAAACTGGTGCAATGAAAACCACAGTGTCACGCAATCCCGCTTCCGAGACCCACCAAGAATACAGGCTAAAGCACTGTGACACTCTGAATCTCTTGTGGTCCTTTCCTGGATCTCGTGTGGTCTATTTTGAACCACACAGGGGACCACGGGACCTAACGAGGACCACAGGCATGAATTCAGTAGGTTCACAGTGCGGTTTTTGGTGGTAGAAGTGAACGAAGAAGAAGAAGAAGATCCTATGTCTGTGTGTAAATATGTAGCAAAATGGAATTGATTTATGTAAATTTGTGACACTCAGGTGAAAGTTACGAAACGTTGTTTTTTTTCCACTGGTAAGGTGTGAAGACGTGAAACAAAAAGTTACAATGTCAGTCAGAGATAAGTGTGGTTTTTTTTTTTCAAATTTAACAATTTCATAGCCAAACACCAAACTGATGATATGTTCTGCCACAGTGGCAGAGCTTCCATCCATCCATCCATCCATCCATCCATCCATCCATATCCTTGGTAGTCGATTCGTTAAGCAAACACCACCCATTACGCCCTCTGACGTCTTGCAGGGCAGCAACAAATTCTCTCCACTTCTCACCGTCTGCGGCCAGTCTTTGTATTGTGCCACAGGTGTGCTGCATGCTACTCATTTCTGCTTCTACAGTTCTCCTCCAGGTAGCCTTTGGTCGGTCTCTGTTTCCTTTTCCGCTGAGATGTCCATGGCATGGCTGTTTAAGCGATGTTGCTGGGGTCTTTTCGGAGCACATGACCAATCCATTTCCAACCGTCTTTTTTTTTTTTTTTTGTGACGTTGGGTCACATTGGGCAAGTAGGTCTCTATTATTTATTGTCTGTGGTCGGTAAATATTAAAAATTTTTCTGAGGCAGGTTGGGTGGAATGAGGATAATTTGCCCATATTCTTTTCAGTTCTTCTCCAGCATTCTACCCCGTAGAGGTGTATAGATAACACAGAGTTTTGGTACAGCTTTATTTTGGTTATTGTACTCTTTGTCAGACTGGGAACATAGATCTGTTTGCTTAAAAACTCTGACTTACTTCTGTAGCCCAGAAACTTGTAGCAATCAACACTAATTGTAATTGTTATTTTTGTAAAATGTAATGTCAGGTTGGTGGACGGATGGGGACTTGGAGATCGCCGGCAGGGATGAGGAAAATCTCGTGTGAAACCAATTAATCCAGGACGTGACAAGCCTATGGGTCTCTACAACAATGGCTGTCAGGATGATGTAAACAAAACAGAGCCAGCAGACTATAGGTGGCGGGGAATGGATAATCGTTGAGGCATTCATCGGATTCCTCATCTCAGAGTTGGAATGCCTCTGTGGATCTGCCTCAAAGCCGTCTGGCCAGCCAGCATTGCATGCTGGATCTGACAAGGAGAAAGGCTTAAGTGCAGCCACCAGAGGCTGGAAAACAAAGTTTTGGCCAGGCCAGCCTACACCACTGTCTTCATGGCAGTCCAAGCAAGACCATAGTCTGCCCTAGCAAGGAAAGGTGCTGAAGTCAGAGGTACCCAACCAAGACGCATCGCAAAAATCTGGGTACCAGACATTATCGCTAGTGTGCGTAAGCAGAAGAAGAAGAAGAAGGTTCTTTTACTGTACTGGATGGACTTCCAAATAGTACCACAGCTTGCTGAGAAGATAAATCATAGCCCTAGATTTAGAAGAGAGTCATAGTTGCCTGCTTTGAATCGTGCTTCTCTTTCAAAAGTTTCATCACGTCTATGAATTTAGATTGGCATTTCCAGTAAACAGATCATTCGATATAGCAGAGGTTCCCAAACTTTTTCGAGCGCGACCCTAGACTGGCAATAATGCTCAGTATCGAGTGTGACTGCTGTTACTGCAATATTAAAGTTTCCAAAAGTATAACGTACAGGAATTCTTAAATCCTGTGGGTTTTTTTTTCTTTTTGTTTTCTTGTTAAAAAGTCGTAATATCTTCTCCTACTCTACTTCACATCCCCCGTAACCATAATTTGGGTCATGACACCATGATGTGAACCACTAATATCAGTTGTTTTCACCGACCTGGTTACAAGTCCTCAACTCAGTTTGTCCCGAATCCTTGCATATATACTGAACCACCATCCGGAAAGAATACTCACCATTTTAATTTACCGTGGTAATTGTTGAAACTTATACCTTCTTCTTCTTCTTCTTCTTTTTTCTTCTTATTCTTCTTCTTACTATTTCTTCTTCATCTTCTTACTTCCTCTTCTTCTTTACTTCTTCTTCTTCTTACTGCTTCTTCTTCCTCTTCTTCTTCTTCTAAAAAGTTATTTTACAGAGTAGGATAAGATATTACGATTTTTAAAAAAGAAAACAAAAAGAAAAAAACACAGGATTTAAGAATTCCTGTACGTTATACTTTTGGAAACTTTAATATTGCAGTAACAGCAGTCACACTCGCTAGTCTTACTTCTTCTTACTATTTTTTTTCTTTTTCTTCTTCTTCTTTTCCTTCGTCTTCTTACTTCTTCTTCTAACTATTTCTTCTTCTTTTTTTTCTTACTTCTTCTTCTTATTATTATTATTCTTACTTCCTCCTCCTCTTCTTACTTCTTCTTCTTACTGTTTCTTTTTGCTTCTTCTTCTTCTTACTTCCTCCTCTTCTTTACTCCTTCTTCTTCTTCTTACTTCCTCCTTTTCTTTACTTCTTCTTCTTCTTCTTACTTCCTCCTTTTCTTTACTCCTTCTTCTTCTTCTTACTTCCTCCTCTTCTTTACTCCTTCTTCTTCTTCTTACTTCCTCCTCTTCTTTACTCCTTCTTCTTCTTCTTACTTCCTCCTTTTCTTTACTTCTTCTTCTTACTATTTCTTCTTCTTATGTCTTCTTCTTACTATTTCTTCTTCTTTTTTTTACTTCTTACTATTTCTTCAAAATGGATAGATGGATAGATGGATGGATGAATGGATGGATGGATGGAGCCTATGCTGCATTTTTTCTAGCTCTTTACAAATAAAACTTAAGTAAATTTACTTCGAGCACAAGATGAATAAAACAGCTAAAGATAAGTAAAAAAGATGATTAAAACAGCAAAAGATGAGTAAAACATTTTTGTCCACTATGTAAATCTGAATGAGGTTCAATATTTATAACTACCAAACCAAGCAAGATGGATTTCAGCATAAAAAAATATTACAGAATGGGCTGACCATCCGACCCAGAGGAAAGAAAAGAACTGATCCGTGTAAGAAATACCAAGGAACGGACATAATGAAGAAACACAATAGCCAGCAGGTAAAGTCGTGATATTTCATGAACGGTAAAAGCTGTGGCACTTGTCCCCTATTTCTTGTAAATCCACTTTCAGTGATTGGAAACCTCCGTTGGAATGAGGTTACTGTGCTCATTTACTGATTACAGACTCTTTTCTTTGTGTCTTAAACTCTCTCTCTCTCGTTCTCTCTCCCGATGACGCAAATGGTAATGAGATAATTTAAAACGAATGTGATTAAGAAGGGACTAGTTGACTGATTTGCAGTTCTGGGTCAATGGGTCAAAAGTAGAATTAAGAGCATCCTTATAAAAAAAAAAAATGGAACATGCGCTTGGAAATAATTGAACAATGAAGTTGTGGATCTAGATCTATGAGCTTGTGATTTCTGCTCTTGCGTCATCAGTTGTCCGGGAATGAATGCTCAGTTTTGCCAGAGAAGTTCGTTGACCTAAGGGCAGTTTTGTAGGTGATCCCACACATTTTAAATGTGATATTACGTTCTACGTACATGTCGTTATGTACTGTTATGCTTTTTTTTTCTGTATATGCATTTTATCTGAGGTTTCTATTTCCCAGGTTATCATGGCTTCCAGGCATGCTCAGAATTAGGTCATGTTAAACTCTTTCCTTCAATATGCTTGAAAAGCGCTCCTGTGGTAACAGTATGGTCTCAATGCGTGAAATATTTTACAGGCCACATTGCTTATGACTGGCCTCGAAAAATACAAAGGACTTCAGACAATAAGAGACTGGCCGTGGATTCGAACCAGTGCATGACAAGCAACAGCCTAGCAGGCAGAGACAGGCTAATCGTACATCTGAACTGAATTAGTAGATCTCTCCCCACACACACACACACACACACACACGCACGCACTCACACACACACGCACACAGAGACAGACAGAGAGAGCTGCGAATGTGGGAGCTCCTTCAAGCATTACGTCGTCTAGAAGCAATTAGCACCTCATTTCTAGGACATTGTCAGTCAGTCATTTGCATGTCTCTTGTGGAACTTTGCCTCCCTAACAGCTCTCCTGTAGGCTTCTCGGTTGTAAGCAAGATGCTCTGCTGCTGAAGCATCCATTCACAGATCATCAACGATGTCCTGCGGCCATCTTCGCCTTGATCTTCCTCTCTTTCTTTTTCCCCATTATGTACTCTTCCAAGACGGTCTTCTCTAGATTATCATGACGTTTAATATGTCCAAAATATTAAAGTTTTCTCTGTTTAATCCTCTTTACTAGCCAACATTTCTTCACTATTATGTTCTTGTAGTATGAATGTATTTGTTCTTTTCTGTGTCCATTATATTTGAAGAACTCTTCTGTAGCATTTAGATTCAAAGGTATTTATATGTTTATCAGCTGTTTTGTTAAATTTCGCACATGCATATGTTGCGATGGGAAAGATACATGTCATTAAAAATCTTATTTTTGTAGATCTGTGCGGACAGACTGTGGAAGAATCAAATGACATTGTGGAAGTATCAAACAGACCAAAAGCAATGGTTGTCAGCACTTTTTACATCAAAGGACCATATTTCAAACTACATAAAAGTTGCAGACCACTATTCTATACGCTGCATAACAGTTAAACTTCCATCCATCCTTCTTATTTTTATTCTTCTTCTTGACTTCTTTTCCTCCTTCTTCTTCTCGACTTTTGTCTTTTCCTTCCTCCTATCCTCCTTCTTCTTCTTCTTGACTTTTGTCTTTTCCTTCCTCTTTTCCTCCTCCTCCATCTTCTTCTTCTTGACTTTTGTCTTTTCTTTCCTCTTTTTCTCCTTCCTCTTCTTCAGTTCTGTCTTTTCCTTCGTCTTTTCATCCCCCTTCTTCTTTTTATTCTTCTTCTTGACTTCTTTTCCCCCTTCTTCTTCTCCACTTTTGTCTTTTCCTTCCCCTTTTCCTCCTCCTCCGTCTTCTTCTTCTTGACTTTTGTCTTTTCCTTCCTTTTTTACTCCTCCTGCTCCGTCTTCTTCTTGACTTTTGTCTTTTCTTTCCTCTTTTCTTCTTCTTCTTCTTCTTGACTTTTGTCTTTTCCTTCCTCTTTTCCGCCTCCTCCTTCTTCTTGACTTTTGTCTTTTCCTTCCTCTTTTCCTCCTCCTTCTTGACTTTTGTCTTTTCCTTTCTTTTTTCTTCTTCTTCTTCCTCCTCTTTCTTCTTCTTCTTGACTTTTGTCTTTTCCTTCCTCTTTTTCTCCTTCCTCTTCTTCAATTCTGTTTTTTCCTTCGTCTTTCCCTCCCCCTTCTTCTTTTTATTCTTTTCCTTCCTCTTTTCCTCCTCCTCCTTCTTCTTGACTTTTGTCTTTTCCTTTCTTTTTTCTTCTTCTTCTTCCTCCTCCTTCTTCTTCTTCTTGACTTTTGTCTTTTCCTTCCTCTTTTTCTCCTTCCTCTTCTTCAATTCTGTTTTTTCCTTCGTCTTTTCCTCCCCCTTCTTCTTTTTATTCTTCTTCTTGACTTCTTTTCTTCCTTCTTCTTCTCGACTTTTGTCTTTTCCTTCCTCTTTTCCTCCTCCTCCTCCTTCTTCATCTTGACTTTTGTCTTTTCCTTCCTCTTTTCCTCCTCCTCCTTCTTCTTCTTCATCATCTTGACTTTTGTCTTTTCCTTCCTCTTTTCCTCCTTCTTCTTCTTATTCATCATCTTGACTTTTGTCTTTTCCTTCTTCTTTTCCTCCTCCTCCTTCTTCTTCTTCTTGACTTTTGTCTTTTCCTTCCTCTTTTCCTCCTCCTCCTTCTTCTTGACTTTTGTCTTTTCCTCCTCCTCCTTCTTCTTCTTCATCTTGACTTTTGTCTTTTCCTTCCTCTTTTCCTCCTCCTCCTTCTTCTTCTTCATCTTGACTTTTGTCTTTTTCTTCCTCTTTTCCTCCTCCTCCTCCTTCTTCATCTTGACTTTTGTCTTTTCCTTCCTCTTTTCCTCTTCTTCTTCCTTCTTCTTCTTCATCTTGACTTTTGTCTTTTCCTCCTCCTCTTCTTCTTCATCCGCGTTCACACTCTCAAAAAGGCACAAGTTGCGCTGCGCCACAGCTGGCAAATATTCTGTGATATTTGCACCTTTCGGCCCAGCACATCCCACATCAGAAAAGGCTTATCTTCCGCCTTCTAGTCTGCACCTCTGTTCGTTCGTTGCTACCAAGGGCATCATGTGAAGGCAGAACAGGCTCTTGCTTAGCTATGGTTCGCCAGCCCTGAAGCAAGCAGACAGTGATGAGTCACATTCAGGCCCAGAACCGGCTCTTCGGCCCTGAAAGGCCCCATGCTGTGGGCGACATCCTCATCACGAAAGTCCAAGCTTCAATAAACGACGCAGAATTTAATTTTAGGACTGAAAATTATTTAAACGAGAATATTTGAAAGACGTATAGAACATTGAAGCGGTTTAATATAAACAGACAATTCAACTGTTTTCAAGACAGCCTTTAATAGATACGGTCCAATTTAAACTTTTTTCCGTTAAAAGGCAATAAAAATGTAAGAAAAGAAACATGAATTTTTACCAAATGGCATTTATTAAGTAGTAGCCTTTCTAAGAAACGATCTTCAAGACATTGTGAAAGTGTATCTTAGGTCCGGTCATTTGCTGGTTTAATAAAGTAAGACAACTGTTAACCCTTGGACTTGTGAGATAAAGCAAGATCGGTTTTAACCCTTAAACTCCATTATTAAGTCTAGTTTTGGGTCAGTGTACTATTTCTATATATAGAAAGACTAATTTTAACCCTATACATAATTAAATAATATACAAGGTCCGACAATTAAGTAATGAGACTGATTTTATTATGGCCAAGATAAAAATGTCATCTATGAAATAAAGCATGGAATCAAAAGAGGCAACCTTCATCTATGATCTGGGAACTTTTCATCGTCGCCCGATAAGCAGACGACATGCAAGCCGCCATTTTGTTGACCTAGTTAGAGGTGCATTGTTACGTAATCAGCATGAAGCAAAAAAAGTTAACATTCTTCTTCTTCTTCTTCGTTCGCTTCTACCACCAAAACCGCACTGTGATCCTACTGAATTTACGCCTGTGGTCCTCGTTATGTCCCGTGGTCCCCTGTGTGGTCCCCGAAAGGACCACACGAGATCACCGAGAGGACCACAAGGGGTTCAGAGTATCGCAGGCCTTTAGCCTGTATTCTTGGTGGGTCTCTGAAGCAGATTGCGTGACACCGTGGTTTTCGTTGCATCAGTTTAGTCTAGAGTTGGACTTTCTCACCGGAAGACCTCGACGTGTTTAGGATATCAGTGCAGAAAGCTAACATTAAATTCTGTTTAAAACTAGGAAAAAGTGCCACTGAGACAGCTGAATTAATGCAACAAGTTTATGGTGATATTTGTTTATCTCGTGTACAGATATTCAGGTGGTATTCACTATTCAAAAGTGGTGTGGAAACGATTACAAATGCAACTAGACATGGACGCCCAATTTCTGCTCGTAATAAGGAACTCATTGCAAAAGTCAGAGAACGGATACAATAGGAGATCATTTTTTTTACTGTGAGGATGACGGCAGATTGAATTTGGTGTTAACTGAGAGACCATTCGTAAAATTTTAGTGCAAGATTTGGGCAAGAAAAAAGTTGCTTGTCAGTTTGTATCACATGCGTTGTCTGATGACCAAAAACATCAGCGTGTTGAGAAAGACATCATCAAAACTTGACGCAGAAATAAACATTTCTTAAATTTGATTGTTGCAGAGGTTGAAACATGGATTTTCCGCAGTGATTCCACAACTAAACGCCAAAGTGCTCAATGGAAGTCATCATCATCACCAAAATTCAACAAATTTCCTCTTCAAAAGTCGAAAGTGAACACAATGTCGGTGTGCTTCTAGGACAGAAAATGAGTTATTCTCAAAGAATTTATTCCAGAAGGACAGACTGCCACTGCCAAAGTTTATTTAAGTATTTTGAAACGCCTATTGAAAATGATTCTCCGAGTCCGACCCGAGTTTTCAACATCTGGCAGCTTT
Organism: Achatina immaculata; assembly: GCA_009760885.1. Classification (NCBI taxonomy): domain Eukaryota; kingdom Metazoa; phylum Mollusca; class Gastropoda; order Stylommatophora; family Achatinidae; genus Lissachatina; species Lissachatina immaculata. The sequence continues at coordinate 49,325,123 of CM019718.1, forward strand.
TTCCTTCTTCATGATAATGCACCGGCTCACAGGGCAGTATTTGTATTTTCGGACCAAAAACAAGTGTGTGTTCTCAATCATCCACCATATTCCCCAGATTTGTCTCCCTGCGATTATTTTCTATTCCCAAAATTAAAGTTACCATTGAAAGGACGCTTCTTTGACGATACTGATGACATCGAGTTTAAGGGCCATATCAACAGAAGAACTGCAGAGGTCGTTCCAGTGTTTGTCAGATCGTGCCACTCACTGTATCATTGCACAAGGGGCTTACTTTGAATAAAATACAGGTTATATCTTCAACTGTTGTTTATTTTATTTTTTATATAATTAGTCTCATTACTTAATTGTCTGACCTTGTATCTGAGCAATTTTTTAGCAATCGCACCCAGCTTCAGAAGTAAAAATCAAATTTTTGTTTTTAAAAGGTTTAGTGAAATAAAACTATTTTCTTTAGCCTTCCAGCTTGTTTATAGAATGAGACCAGTTTTCACAATAACAAAACGTAATTACAACTTCCACAGTAATCACCACATACCAAGGATGATTTGCAAAATTCTATTTACAGTGAAAAATATGAAGCAAGACAGTCACGTTCACGTAATGAATGTTGTCTAAGACTGTTCTAAACAATCCCTGGCTAACAGCACAAAAATTCTTTGTCCACGGCTATTCTAAACAATCCCTGGCTAACAACACAAAAATTCTTTGTCCACGGCTATTCTAAACAATCCCTGGCTAACAGCACAAAAATTCTTTGTCCACGGCTATTCTAAACAATCTCTGGCTAACAGCAAAAAAAGTCTTTGTCCACGGCTATTCTAAACAATCTCTGGCTAACGTTTTTAAAAAGTCAATGTCCACGCTAAATGTAAACAATCCTTGGCTAACATTTAAAAATTCATTGTCCACGCTAAATGTAATCAATCCCTGGCTAACAGCACAAAAATTCTTTGTCCACGGCTATTCTAAACAATCCATAGCTAACAGCACAAAAAGTCTTTGTCCACGGCTATTCTAAACAATCCCTGGCTAACAGCAAAAAATCATTGTCCACGACTGTTGTAAACAATATATAGCTAACAGCAAAAAAATCACTGTCCAGGACTGTTCTAAACAATCCCTGGCTTAGAATTTTAAAAAGGTCGCTGTTGACTGCTATTGTAAACAATCCCTGGTTAACGGTTAAAAAAAGGTCATTGTTCATGGCTATTGTAAACATCCCTGACTAACAGTTTTTTTTAAAAATAGGTCATTGTCCACGGCTAATGTAAACAATCCCTGGTTAACAGTCAAAAAAGGTCATTATCCACGGCTAATGTAAACAATTCCTGGCTAACTATATATATATATATATATATATATATATATATATATATATATATCATACTGCTGAAGAGTTCTAGAGATAAGTCTCCGATGCATAATTAGCTCATGTGTACACAATTCAAAATAGTAAATAGTGAAATCCTTATCCGCATTGGGCAAACTGTTCACTTCTTAATCTCTGGACTGTTTGTTGCATGGGCTCGCCGTCACAAGTGTGCACCAACAGTTCAGGTAAGATGTACCGTATCGATGTATCTCAACTGAGAATACAGACAGCTTACATCAACACATCCTCAGAATTCTTCTGCTGCAACAATTCACCAAATGCTAAGAATCCAGGCAGCCTGTAATTATAAGCTCTTCGGGGTCGCTGTCTCTATCTTAACCAGTTGCTAGATTTTCATTTGTGTTTGGAAAAGAAACGCTTTTAAGTGTTGACATTTATGTCAAGATGTTAAAGGATTCTTGTGTTGACATTTATGTCAAGATGTTCAAGGATTCTTGTGTTGACATTTATGTCAAGATGTTCAAGGATTCTTGTGTTGACATTTATGTCAAGATGTTCAAGGATTCTTGTGTTGGCATTTATGTCAAGATGTTCAAGGATTCTTGTGTTGACATTTATGTCAAGATGTTCAAGGATTCTTGTGTTGACATTTATGTCAAGATGTTCAAGGATTCTTGTCTTAAACATGCAGAAAGAGCAAGACGGCGTGTTTGACCAGTGCTTCAGATCTGGTCCCGTGAAGGAGGATCCCGTAGCACCAGCGAAAACTGTGATGAATTGGAGGAAACTGGCGAGAATCTATCTCTCACCTTCAGTCCGAGACCGACCAAGAGAAACATCCATTCAGCCAGTTCTACCTCGTGAGCAATTATGTTCTCTCTAAGAGCTGTGCTGGAGGCAGCAGACTATGACGGAGCCCACACTTAGTTCCAGAAACTGAACACAAGAGACCCCACTCTTATTTCTAGAAACTGAACACAAGAGACCCCACTCTTATTTCTATAAATTGAACACAAGACAAACAATGTGCTGACTTGCACACTTTCTGAAAAAAAAAAAAAAAAGGTAACAGCTAAGGCAAACAGACTTGACAAAGTCTTCCTTCTACATCGATTGCGGTCAAGCAAATCCCTGTCAATCCAAAGCAACTCTTTACATATAAAAAGGGTAGTGGTAAAATACCCATTTTCATGCCATTAAGACTTTGGGGATGCGATGTTAGGTCCGCATTTGCAAGACTATCGGCACATGAAAGTCTGATGTTGTCAGTATCACGCCTGGCCATATATTTACCTTTCCAGATTTCTCCGGTACCCATTTTTAGAGTCATGTTGGATCCCGGGGCCTTTCTGGTGGAACTTGAACCCGGTACCACGAGATTTAGCGCCTAACCTGTCAGCTAACTAGGCCGCATAACTCGTTAAATAATAAAGAAAAAAAAATTTTTTTTTAAAGTTCGATTACTTTGTTCATTCATTTTTATGTTTCTAGCACTGGAAGATGCTTGTGTAGACTGAACAAAAGAACTGAACTTTTTACGATCAACAACATCGTAGAACAAAAACAGAAGTCTAAATAAAAGCAACAAATTAAAATAACTGCAGAATTTGTAACTTCACCAACAGAAGAACAAGCTAAAACAACAGAATCGAAATAAATATTTGAAAAACCATAGTCAGTAAATCGGAACTTAAGAAAATATTCTACCTAGAAGTCGCCATATCATGTTTTGATCGTTGAAATGATCAACCTTAGCAGAGGTTCGAAAAATATTGGACGTATTTCATGACTTTATTATCTCGCCGCAAGGTGGGAGTTAAAACATAAATGTCCTCCTTTCCTTAGCTCATTTGTTGTCTTTAGGCTTTCGATAATGAAAACATGGTTGCCACTGAAGTTCATGTTTTAAAATATCAATATTTTTATGCTGGTCTCATCCTTCATACATTATCAAACAATAATATCCTCACATTTCTAGAATCTGTAGCTACGTTGTGACTCAACAGTAATGCTAAAATACCCTCACATTTCTAGACACTGTAGGTACGTTGTGACTTGACATCAGTATTAAAATATCCCCACATTTCTAGAGTCTGTAGCTACATTGTGACCTAACAGTAGTACTAAAATATCCCCACATTTCTAGAGCCTGTAGCTACATTGTGACCTAACAGCAGTACTAAAATATCCTCACATTTCTAGAATCTGTAGCTACATTGTGACCTAACAGTAGTACTAAAATATCCCCACATTTCTAGAATCTGTAGCTACATGAATCCACCAACATGCAGTATAAAATTAAACGGAACTACTCTTAAAGCAGGTGGAAAAATTCAAATACCTTGAAGCAGTAATAACTTCAGATGGGAAATGCAGAACAGAAATTAGGAACAGAATAGGCCAAGCAAAGACTGCATTTCAGAGAATAAGAAACATATTATCCAGCACATCTTTATCAATGAATGTTAGAAAACGAGTCCTAAAATGCTGTATTGAACATATCTTGTTATATGGAAGTGAATCATGGACAATAGGCAAGTCTGCACAAAAATCATTGGAAGCAGCAGAAATGTGGTTTATTAGAGGAATGTTCCGAATCCCCTGGACAGCAAAAATAACTAATGAAGAATGTATGAGAAGAGCTGGAGAGACAAAAAAATCTTGCCAAAAAAATAGAAGAGAGACAGTGTACTTTCATAGGACATGCAATGAGAAGAGGGGGCATTGAAAATATTATAACAACAGGAAAAATAGAAGGAAGAAGATCAAGAGGAAGACCAAGAGAAATGATACTGGACAGTCTGACGGGATGGTGTGAGAGGAGATCACCAATTGAGCTGATGGCCTGCACGAAGGATCGTGTACTCTGGAGAAGCATAATAGCCAACGCCAGTCGGCACGGCACATGATGATGATGATGATGATGATGATCCTACGTTGTGACGTAATAGTAGTACTAAAATATCCTCACATTTATAGAATCTGTACCTACGATGTGACCTAACAATTATATACAAGCCGCATATGAATTAGCAATTTCTTGCACAGTAATATACACGCCACACAAAATATTTCCTCCTTTATTTTCAGTATTCCATTGTTTATGTTAAAAAAATTCCTGGAATTTTTTCATTACATCTTAGAAAAATACCGAGAACTTCCAAACGATGAGAGCGGCAAGCGTCTTTTCCTGGAGTTCTCTTTCCTCAGACTGGATACCGCTAGGGAATGAAGTTCCCTTTAATAAAGTTACATTTTCTACTTCCTGTTCTATGTTAAAGACACTCAAAATAGTGATCCAACAAAATTAATTGTCACAGACATGTCACAACACGTCTTTTGGTAGGTATATTTTAACACAACCAAGACATGTAGAAATTCTGCCTTCCGTGCAGACTCTAAAGTGTGCCGACATACTCCACAAGATATGGTCAAAGCGTTTGATGTCAGTTTTCATTGTTTGATACTTTCAAGAGCCATTTATTAAGTAATCGGTATCCAGAGTCGCAGTTCGAAAATGTTCTTGCTTTACCTGCCAGTTTCTGTTGAGAGCCTTTATGATGGCAATGCAGTATTGAATCTCCGCCTAGAAGATGTTTCTTCAATATCTTTATCATAGTTCAGAGAATATGTGCCGTGTCAGATGAATTTCTCCAAATTGTGGGCCAGAGAAATTACTGTCAGAAGATTAGAAAACCAGTTCCTAAGCTTCAATGAACTGTCTGTAATTCGCTTGAAAACAATTATAGACTGTCTGTTTAATGTTCCGAATATCAGAATACCGGACATGTGGTAGATTACTTTTATTGGCTTGTTTTTTGATAGAGTATTGCCACGGCTATGGGGATAGTTCCTCGTCAGAATATTCGTCACTGCAGATTCTCTGTCCCACTCCATCTTCTTCTGATCTTGATCTTCTTCCGTCGCCATATATTCGACCTAGTTCCGCTGCGGATGACAGACCCAGTGGCTCAGTACGAGAGCTGCTGCTATTGTCCATGAACGATGACCCTCCAGGCTGTTCAAAACTTGAACAGCACGACAACTTTGCGTCCTCTTTCTCCTCATCACAAAACACTTCTCTCTCCTCATCGACACAGATGGAGTCTTCTCGTTCATCTTCGTCACAGGAAGCTGCGCTCTTACTGAATTCCGGGGTGTGTGCGCATGTCTTGCTTTTGGTAGACGATCCTACTTCTGCCAAGCGCTTCTCTGCCGCCTCCTGTTCTCTCTTCTGTTTCCTCCATTTTGCTCTTCTATTTTTAAACCAGACCTGAAACGACATAAAAATAGCAACTTGTAAACAACATGGAAACGGCTTTATCAGTCAACTTTATACACAAAAATATCCTAAGAAAAAAAGGAAAAAAAAACAAAACATCTAATTTGTCTCAGAAGCAATAAATGAATGAATGATCTTTATTTTAAAAAGGTGAAGAATTGGGTGCGCAGGCCCGTACTACATTCTGAACTCCATCTTTCATTCTTCCAATACACTCGATTTAACATAAGTATACAAATTAGATTATACCCATTATATATATATATATATATATATATATATATATATATATAGTTCAAAAATAAACGCAACTACTGTAGTCGTAATGGACACCAAATTTCAAGCCTGTATCAACATTTTATTTTACAGAATTAATGTTTCAATCTTTGGCACGAAGAAACTTTAAGACTTTAACAATGAAATGATGTTCTTTAAATTTGACTTGGACTTTTATTCTTTGCCACTGAGGGCTCCGTTTCTGTAAGGGTGTATGGGGTTCTTGGCCCGTATCATGGAGCGACATCTCCTTGACATGGATCCGATTATCCGTTGGATTTGTTGTTGTGTGATGTCTGCCCACTCTTCCTGCAGTGCAAAAGACAACTGTTGGAGATTGGCTATCGCCACGTCTCACTGGCGGACTTGTCTGTTGATTTCATCATATAAGTGTTCTGTTGGGTTCATGTCTAATGACATGGATGGCCACGGAATGGTCTGGATGTTGTTGTCAGCGATGAACTTGGTGAGTTGTGCCACATGAGGTCGAGCGTTATCCTGCTGAAAAATCGACCATGGTGCAGCAAGAAGTGGATGGACGTGAGGACGAAGAATTTCATCGACGTGTCGTTGGGTATTTAGGCGTCCTTCAGTTTGCACCAGGTCACTTCTTCCCATGAAGTTAATCGTCCCCCACACCAATACATCTCCACCACCATGTGGAGGAACCTCATTCACGCAGTTCTGGGCGTAGCGCTCATGTACTCTGCAGTAAACTCTTCTCCGTCTATCGTGTGGCTGGAGCAGAAAGAATGATTCATCACTAAACCAAACCCTTCTCCAATCATTCGCAACCGTCCATTGACAATGTTGTTTCACCCACGTCAGTCGCTTCTGGAGATGCTGGTCCGTAAGAACAGGATCTCTGTAGGGTCTTAAGACCAGCGTCGTGCAGCCGGTTCTGACCGTTTGATCTGAAATTTGACGAGCTGCTATCATTGACTGGATTGTTGAGGACGCATATGCAAATAGATTCCTGAGGTGACGCAGCCATATGAAGCGGTCTTCGGCAGAAGTTGTGACTATGTGTCTTCCACTGCGCGGGCGGTTTGCAACTGAGCCAGTTTCTTGAAATCGTCTCCAAAGGCGACTAATGGTGCTTCTAACTACATTAAATTGTCTGACCACTACACTGTGTGACTGTCCAGTCTTTAAACGTCCAATGATGATGAGTTGTTGTTCTGTAGTGAGATGAGCCATACTTGTGAACTGATTCATGGAACGGCAATCTTTTATAGGCATTCAATAACATGGTCAGTGAGTTTTGTGTTCAGTAAGTTTCACTGGATTCTCGTGAACCTGTCATGAGTTATTGTCAAAAATGCTAGTTTGACTAGTGTTGCTTTTCTGTGCTCATGAATCATCTGCTGAGTACAATTCAGGTCAGCGCGGGAAGTTGATGTCCAATTGAACGTTTCAGGCAATTTGCCCTTGTCTGATCAGCAAATTTCTGTTTAAATCGCAACATCGTATTTGTTGAGTTTCTTTCTTTCTTTTTTGAAAAGTATATATTAGAATACAAGATGAAACTATTACATTGACAAATATTGGATAACGTTACATTATAACCCTATTAGTTGTATGAGAGGTAACCAATCTAACAAGATAACGCGCACACTCTCAAGTACAAACACACACACACACACACACAGAGCACATTTTCAATGAAGTTCCTCTGACATTCCACTCTTGCACATTTACTAAAATAATTTCTAACAAGATCTAAACAGTTACGTTTAGAAATATGTTCTTTTAGAACAGAACTCGGTGGCTGACGAGTCATGGTATGAAAGTTATGATATGAGAGTCGTGATATGGGAGTCATGGAATGAGAGGCATGGTATGAGTGTCATGGTATACGAGAGGCATGGTATGAGAGAAGCGTAGATGACTATACTGAGCAGAAAACTGCATTATCAAGACAATCGAAACACAGCTGAAATAAATCACATCCTATCCCCCCTCCAAAGAGGTACTTTTGGCAACATGATGCTGCTTTATTTCAGCTTAGTCAAAAAGGTAATATTTGCCAGACACCAGGTACATAAAGGAGGTGTCATCTGCTGAGATTTCAGTTTCTTTCGGGGGAAAGAAGGAAGGTAGGGGTGGGGGCGGGGCGTCGTATTCGCAAATAAAGCCACCGTAATTCACAATCCACCCGGCCCGACAGCCGTGGTCAAAATATGCAAATAAAGATCTCCATCAGAAACGTGGAGACATGCTACTGGGAGACCATCCTGGAAAAATCTTAACCATGAAAGCACATGTAAAGTAGAAAACAGGTCAAACGCTAAGGTGGAAAATATCAACCCTGTCGAAATGGTAATATGGTAAAAGCCTGAAAAGTTATAAACTATATTAGCATCAACATCAGAGGGGCTGCGGGCAAGTTCTGATGTCCTACGTGGATAGAGGACCTCGGAGCAAGTCTCGAGAACCTCCTGGCGTCTGAGAAAGCTTTCGGTCGCCTAGGACGAGGCCGCCGCCTTCAGTCCGAGGGCCACGAAAACCAAGCAAGGTGTGGATAATCTTGTAACCGAACAATTGTCAAGACACTAACAAGACCACACAAGGCAGACAATGGCCCGGTTAAATCCTTAAACGGAGACACGCTTTTGCTTTTGATATTAAATATTCCAGATATTTGTAATATAGGAAGATTTGCTTCCAAAGACAATGTCTGGCTGAATGTCAGTATCGTCCTGAGATATCTGAAGATCAACTTCACCGTCTCAGAAAGTTTGAAAATCTCACGAAGTTGTATCAGAACCGCGGGAAGTCTAATGCCAGCTTCTAGATATTCAGAAGACAACCTAGAACAGAATCTTTTCTCGCAAAAATGTTAACAGCTTTTTGAGTAGCAACCTGGAGGTCATATTCATGAACGCTAGACAATAATTAATTATTTTTGATCTTCATTATCCAAATTTTATCTTGTTATGATGGCAAAACCAAACGTTGATGTGATATTCATTGTTTCCTTATATCACACATTGCCATCTCGTCTATAAGTGTATGTATGTATGTATGTGAGAATATCATTACACGTGGTAATACACACACACACAAACACTAATGTTATTATTTCAGCTTGACAGAAAAAAGCTCTTCAAGTGTGGATAAACCAGAGAATGAGGTATGTGCTTCATGCAGAGAAAAGAAAACAAAGACGTCTTACACTAGTTAAAACACAAATGAGAAATAAGGAAAGATTATGTAAGAATGAGATTACCAAAATATTCCCGCAATATCTAGAGAGAACTATAAATTATAGTTTTGTTTTTTTTTTTTCAAACGACGTGTCGCTATAAAACTGGAGGTACGCAGAGAGAAAGATGAGGGTATAAGTATGACTCGAAAAAATTAGAAATAAGTCGTGAAAGAGCTAGAGGTGTGATAGGAGAGAGCTAGAGACGTGCCATGAGAAAGAGCTAGAGGTGTGATAGGAGAGAGCTAAAGATGTGCCGCGAGAAAGCTAGGTGTGCCGCGAGAGAGCTAGAGGTGTGCCGTAAGAAAGAGCTAGAGATGTGCCGAGAGAAAGCTAGGTGTGCTGCGAGAAAGCTAGAGATGTGCCGCCAAAGTTTTAGAGTAACAAGAAATACATTTTAAACCAATTTGCAACCTTTTTTTTTTTTTTTGCTTATTTGTATGATAAATACCCGCCAGGTACAGAACCTGGAGTAGTTTATTAGTCCATGTCCAGGACGAGCTGACATGCCAGAGATCTGTACCTCTAAGAAGGATTACACGTCAATCAGAAAAGAATACCTTGTATAGTAAAACTTACAACTGCTCTCAGACAGTTTCATCTGTCAATGAATATAATTTACAAAATGTGAGCGTAGTCACTGCAGCGTGCAAGCGTCTAATAAGCTAAAAAAAAAGACGTGCTAAAAGGCACGAGAGTCCACCATTTAGAACACAGGCGTGCAGCAGCAGAAGTTTGCCTCATCTGGTGTGCCACTGTCTGATAAAGTTTGGGGATCACTGCCAAATAACTCCAGGAAAAAGTTGACTGGACAAAATAAAGAGCAAGGGGAAGACAATGAAACAGAAGGGTGGACAAAATAAAGAGCAAGGGGAAGACAATGAAACAGAAGGGTGGACAAAATAAAGAGCAAGGGGAAGACAATGAAACAGAAGGGTGGACAAAATAAAGAGCAAGGGGAAGACAATGAAACAGAAGGGTGGACAAAATAAAGAGCAAGGGGAAGACAATGAAACAGAGGGGTGGACAAAATAAAGAGCATGGGGAAGACAATGAAACAGAAGGGTGGACAAAATAAAGAAATAAACAAGAACCAGCCTCGCTAGGTGCAGCGCAAGAGCATGGGACAGAGAAAGCTGGAGATCCACTTCCCTGTTGAATTGACACATGATGATGATAAAAGGGAGCTAGGTAGGGGGGGGGCCGGGGTCGGATACTATCGGGGTCCCCCAGTTCAAACACGGAAGGTACCTATCATCTAGTACATACACGTTATTGTTTCGTACACGTGATTACCCTTTCACTGGTTTTTATTGCGTTTTGTGATGATGATGATGATGATGATAATACCAACAAAAATCTTTTCCGCTGGAAAATATGTCAGATACATCATTAAAGGTCGGACCCCAAGCGCTCCCTCCACCTTACCGGCCTGGATATTAATTCTCCTAAAGGGGTCATACCTATACTCTTCCTGTATCATCACAGCCAATGCTTGTCTGGCACGGAGCCGCATAAACCAAAGATAAACATTTCCTGATTATACAATAACTTAAAAAAAACCAAACAAACAAAAACAAAATTTCCCAGCACTAAATCTGGAATTAGTGCAACCACTCGTCTCCAGTGGTCTGCTGGTCCTACACTGAAAGCTCTGAGATATGACAGTCATGTTTTAGAATGATTAAAGAAATCCCAAATGCATCTCCCATCCCTCCCCCCCTCCAATAATCGCCCACGTTTTTCTGGGCCATTAAAATAAATAAATAAATAACTATTTTTTTTTTAAAAAAAGCAAATGAATGTGTTTTTTGCACTATCGCTAAATTGACATTCCAGTAACACAGACGCCCGCACACAAAAAATTGTGCTAGCAAATAAATCGAGAATAAGATATGACCTTTTTTTTAAAAAAAAAAAATCTAAATAGCTGTACATTGAAAGAGATGTGCAGTAGATTCGCTGATAGATATCGCACAAAAATTTGTCTATTATTGTGGAGGCCTGTGATATCGCGTAGTTCATAAACGCTTAGCTAAATCATGAACAATTAGCCGAACTTACTCCCCAAAATGAGCCCGTCGGGTATGGCCATTGAAGGAACGTCAGTACAGCTTAACAAGTAATTTCCATCACAATAACAAACAGGACATTAAAAGAAAAGGAGGGGGAGGGGGGAATGGGGTCCTAGCAACCACAACAACAAGAGCTGAGCTAACAACATAGATACCAACATCATAGACATCAGCGCCAAGCCAAGTCCTAAATATCCTATTGCGCCACGGAGATCAAACATTGGCAATGCCGGTTTTCTTTTTGTTTTTTTGTTTTTAATTCTTATTTATTTTTCCAAAGGACGCTATCTCTACCATCAGCAGCCGTCCAGCGCAGATCCCCAGCCCGATGTAGTCTCATCAGTGCAACTAATTCGCAAAGCTATTTCCTAATGTGTTTGGATGGCGTCGGACTTTAATCGAATCACCCACCCATTCAGAATCAACTCATTTAATCGTTCTACCGATCTGAGCCCTCTCTTTTGCCGTCGCTTTCCCCTCCCAGCTCTCTCTCAGTCAGCTCTGGCTGATGGCTATCTCTCTTTACGCCTTCTCTCAGAACATGTTCCTGGTAAGCCGCCCCTGGCTCGCTATGTCTCCTTTGTGCCCGGGCGTTTCAATGGAATTCCCAGGTTCTCCCAGCGTTCACTTTTATCGGCCTAGTGTGACCGCGGGGGAATAAGGTCGGAAGGGAGGAAACTACCCGGATATGTGGTAGTTGGTGAAATGTGGGTGAGGGGAAAGTCCGGACGGAAAAATGGGCGGGGGGGGGGGGAGGGAAAAGATGGGACGTACGTGAGTGTATTTAAAAGCTAACGTGAGCTACGAGCGAGTTTCATTCTTTTAAAGTTGGACATGCTTCAGTGTGTTATTTAATTGTGGATCCCCACAGCACACACATCCATCCACGCCATCACAAGCAGAAGCTTCAGGCCGCCGAGGAAACTTCGGGCCACACTCTTTGATGTCCTGGTCGATAGCTATAAGTAATTCTTTAATTCTGTTGTCGAGTTCCCGCTTGGCTGAACTCATTCAATATTAATGAAAGTGCGATTAAGAACTAGGATGAGAACGGAAGTGAGCTCATGGGCTCGACCGAGCGAACCTTATCTGATGTAGGGAACGCTGAGTTCGGCGACGTCCTCTTTGACTTACTTGCCTCTTTGTGGACGGGATTAATGAGATTACAGCCAGCAAGAGTTTGCTCTTTGCACATATCATCCAGAATCAAAGACACAAGTACGGCCCCGCCCGGTCAAGTCTTTCTGGAGTCGTTTCATAAAACCTCTAATACCAGACTAGAAAAGGCCAAAATGGAAGCAATGCAGATACCCTATCCTTACATTTGCGTGATGGACCGTGGTGAAAGGTTCCTGGTTTTGCTAACCTTAAATGAGCACATTTGGCGATGGTAATTTCTTCAGATTACGTTGTGTGACCATGATTGAAGAAAATCTAAAGATGGCATTTCGTGGGTTTGTATGTTTCTATTGTGCCATGAGAGAGATAAGCCGAGAACTGCAGTAAAACTGATTATAGCAGAGTAGAGACGGTCACAGGTATATGATGTAGTTTTACTGGTTTTAATAGAGATAGTCAGAGATATATAGTGTAGTTTTACTGGTTTTAGTAGAGATAGTCACAGGTATATGGTACAGTTTTGTTGGTTTTAGTAGAGATAATCAGAAGTATATGGTGCAGTTTTACTGGTGATAGTCACAAGTATATATATATATATATATATATATATATATATATATATATATATATATATATATATATCTGAACCTTAAGTGCCCAGGGCACATGGGGCTTCTGCAAGGGTTTTCCACAAATGCCTGTCCTTCGCCTTTTTTTCTGCTCTTGCCCAGGTGAGCCCTCTATTGCTCAAGTATATGGTGTAGGTTTATTGGTTCTAGTAGAGTACAGATAGTCAGAGATATATGGTGTAGTTTTACTGGTTTTAGTAGAGATAATCAGAGGTATATATTGTAGTTGTACTGGTTCTGGTAGAGATAGTCAGAGATGTAAGGTGTAGTTTTACTGGCTCTGGTACAGCAGAGATAGTCAAGGATATATGGTGCATTATTACAAGAACAAAAATAAAGAAAGAATGTGAGAAGAAATAGCACAAGAGGCAATAAGATGAGCATGTAGACATGTAAATCAAACAGGTAACACACCAATATTTCGGCGATATGCCTTTATCAAGACCGACAAAAGTTTTTAAAAAAACCAAAAGAAAAAAAATGGCACTTTGCTACCAGAGATCCTCATCGTTATGACGTCTAACAGAGTAGCTTTAGGGTCCTTTTTTCTTCTAACTTTAAGCATGGAGGTATATTTAGAGCCTTTGGGAAAAAAAAAAGTCTTCAGCAGAAAAAGAGCAAACTTTGTGGCTTTATGATAAGCCTGTGGGAGATGGCATTGAGACGCTGGTCTTGGTTTGTTTCCTGTCTTGTAACCTGTCATAGCCTCAAAGTGATGTCTGTCATAATCTGGCGAGTTACGGAGAAAGATAGTATGTTTTCCGAGGTATGTTCTCTGGCTGTTCACAAATCTTGGCACGCAAATAACGTTATACACCATGACTGACTGATGGACTTATTGACTGATTGATTGATTGATTGACTGACTGATTGATGGCAGCGTCGTTGCCAGTCGGGACATCCCCATATGGGCTACCAGTAACTAACGTAAGGTGTGTGTACCGTCACATGTTGATTGTGGGTTCGTCGCTTCCGTCCACAGCGGCGGGTTATTCTTCCGTCATCTTGCCTCTCCACCAGTTCTTCCTTCACCTTGTCTCTCCACCAGTTCTTCCTTCACCTTGTCTCTCCACCAGTTCTTCCTTCACCCTGCCTCTCCACCAGTTCTTCCTTCACCTTGTCTCTCCACCAGTTCTTCCTTCACCTTGTCTCTCCACCAGTTCTTCCTTCACCTTGTCTCTCCACCAGTTCTTCCTTCACCTTGTCTCTCCACCAGTTCTTCCTTCACCCTGTCTCTCCACCAGTTCTTCCTTCACCTTGTCTCTCCACCAGTTCTTCCTTCACCCTGTCTCTCCACCAGTTCTTCCTTCACCCTGTCTCTCCACCAGTTCTTCCTTCACCCTGTCTCTCCACCAGTTCTTCCTTCACCTTGTCTCTCCACCAGTTCTTCCTTCACCTTGTCTCTCCACCAGTTCTTCCTTCACCCTGTCTCTCCACCAGTTCTTCCTTCACCCTGTCTCTCCACCATTTCTTCCTTCACCTTGTCTCTCCACCATTTCTTCCTTCACCCTGTCTCTCCACCATTTCTTCCTTCACCTTGTCTCTCCACCATTTCTTCCTTCACCTTGTCTCTCCACCATTTCTTCCTTCACCCTGTCTCTCCATCATTTCTTCCTTCACCCTGTCTCTCCATCATTTCTTCCTTCACCCTGTCTCTCCACCATTTCTTCCTTCACCCTGTCTCTCCACCATTTCTTCCTTCACCCTGTCTCTCCACCATTTCTTCCGTCACCCTGTCTCTCCACCATTTCTTCCTTCACCATGTCTCTCCACCATTTCTTCCTTCACCTTGTCTCTCCACCATTTCTTCCTTCACCTTGTCTCTCCACCAGTTCTTCTTTCACCCTGTCTCTCCACCAGTTCTTCTTTCACCTTGTCTCTCCATCAGTTCTTCTTTCACCTTGTCTCTCCAGATAAAAGGGATGGCGACTGCAGTAAAACTGGTTTAAATTTTAAAAAAAAGGTAGATAGAGGTGTATGATGCAATTTTACAAAGTGAGGGAGGGGGTGAGTAAGGTGAGAAAAAACGAATAGAAAGTATGAGAATGTATAAATGAAAAACATACAACATCCAATATTTCGGCGTGAGCCTTTTTCGAGGATTACATGCACACACGAGACAAAAATAAAAATAAAAAACGAAGAACTTATCTGAATATGGCTTCCTGTGGCTAAACATTTTTGCCTTAGCAACCACAGGGGAAAACAGGACGTTTCTGTTAGTGCGATCCGCTCTTGTTTTGCTGATGTACGATCTCGGAGGGTCCTAGAACAGCGCCTTATTTTCCAGACTGGCTGTCTCCACCCAGCTGGAATTAGCAATGTCTTCAGCTTTCTGTAACTTCTTTAGTTTTCCACTCCCCCATTTTTTTAAAACTCTACTTTCTTTCTCTATGCTACCCCTCCCTACCACCACCCTCTTTTCTTCTCTGCCAACATATTGGTGTTTATAGGGTCTTGTCCTATTCACCAGTTTCACATTTTCTCCCTGCAGGTGTTTATGTTCTTCATTTATTATCTCTCCGCGTTCCCATTCCCCCCCCCCCCCGACACCTCCTCTAGCAGCTATCATGTTTCTGTTGCCTTCCCCCACCCCTTTCTACCACTTGTTGTCCTCCTCTCTCTCCACCTCTTTTTTACGATTGGCCCTATCTGGTACCCTTTGTTGTGGTCAGCGTGGTCGTTCTTTCAACTACACACATTTGTGTTTTCTACTTTTGGAGGAAGCCATATTCAGATAAGTTCTTCGTTTTTTATTTTTATTTTTGTCTCGTGTGTGCATGTAATCCTCGAAAAAGGCTCACGCCGAAATATTGGATGTTGTATGTTTTTCATTTATACATTCTCATACTGTCTATTCGTTTTTTCTCACCTTACTCACTCCCTCCCTCACTTTGTAAAACTGCACCATACACCTCTATCTACCTTGTCTCTCCACCATTTCTTCCTTCACCTTGTCTCTCCATCATTTCTTCCTTCACCTGTTCTCTCCACCATTTCTTTCTTCACCTTGTCTCTCCATCATTTCTTTCTTCACCTTGTTTCTCCACCATTTCTTCCTTCACCTTATCTCTCCACCATTTCTTCTTTCACCCTGTTTCTCCTCCGGCTCTTTCTTTCATTCTCTGGATGCAGTGGGTTACCCCCACCCTCCCCACCCTGCTTTTCGTCTTCTCAAAAAATGTTGCCTTCAAGATGTCCGGCGTGCCCGATTAGCTGATAGTGGAACACATTGTTTTTTAATCTTTGACAGGTGGAAAAACCCATGACAAGTCTTAACTCTCATAAACTTATCTTCTTTAGCTCAGTGACGTAACAAATGACAGCCCAAACGCCGTCACAGCCACGCCCACGGGTGCCATGGACACGGCGTCCGATTTGAAATGTAACCGCGAGGAGCTACCGGATGCTGCTGTGTCTCAACATGGGGGCTGTTGGCGCTGACCTCTTGTCTACGCTCTGTTGCATAAATACAGCGGAGTTCAAGAGAGGTGGCGACACTACCAGCACATCCCAGCTGGCTTCAAGTTCAGATCTCGTGTCCTCCCCCTCCACCTCCTCTTAAACAGCGAGGCGGGACATTTCTGATTTTCCCTATCTAGCTAAAACAACATCCTGGAGGATTACAGTCCCCGAAGGGCGATGAATCGGTAGCTTGCGCCAGTGGGGTCCTGGGTTCGATTCACAACTATTCCTCATACTCCCCCCCCCCCTCTCTCTCTCTCTCTCTCCCAGATCTAATGTAGGCTGTTCTTTCACATTTTACTGAAAATTTTCATAAGAATCCAGAAATGTTTACGTGGCGTTTATAGAAGAGAAGGGGGTTAAAAGTGATTATTTTAACTGCTTTGAGTGTTACAGTTTTATCAGTTTTATGGGCATTGCTAGCCAGACTGAAAATAAGGCAGGATTGTAGGTAGATCAGTTTATAGTGACTTGTCTTCTAATTCTGAAGATTGTTAGGTAGATCGGTTTATAGTGACTTGTCTTCTAATTCTGAAGGTTGTTAGGTAGATCAGTTCATAGTGACTTGTCTTCTAATTCTGAAGGTTGTTAGGTAGATCAGTTCATAGTGACTTGTCTTCTAATTCTGAAGGTTGTAGGTTTTCCGTTTGCTACAGAATGAGCAGAAATTGTACACAAGCTTATACACGTTGTCATGTGTGATCCCAACCGAAGTTCAAAGAGGTTCTGAGGTTCAGTATATCCTCAGTGAGGCTTAATGTGATCCCGGTCCAGGTCAAGTATGAGGTTCAAGGCGATTCCTACAGAAGTTCGTCCTGATCCGCAATCAAGTTCAGTATATCCTCACTGAGGCTTAATGTGATCCAGACAAGTTCATTATGATCCCCACTGAGGTTTTCAGTTGGATCCCAACTGAGGTTCAGTTTGTTTGGAAGCTTGTCATACGTCCACCCCGTGGCTTCAAGCATGCTACCACGACCTACAACCGGCCAGAGTTTGATGTCTGTGATACATACGCACACACGAGCTTATAAGAACTGAAAACGAGAGTAAAGACGCTGTCCGATTAGGTTATCAACAACCCATAGCTGATATGCTAGCGTTAGGGTTAGTGAACCATAGCTGATATGCTAGCGTCAGGGTTAGTGACCCATAGCGGATATGCTAGCGTTAGGGTTAGTGAACCATAGCTGATATGCTAGAGTCAGGGTTAGTGAACCATAGCTGATATGCTAGAGTCAGGGTTAGTGAACCATAGCTGATATGCTAGAGTCAGGGTTAGTGAACCATAGCTGATATGCTAGAGTCAGGGTTAGTGAACCATAGCTGATATGCTAGAGTCAGGGTTAGTGAACCATAGCTGATATGCTAGAGTCAGGGTTAGTGAACCATAGCTGATATGCTAGAGTTAGGGTTAGTGACCCATAGCTGATATGCTAGAGTCAGGGTTAGTGAACCATAGGTGACCAAGACCCTGGTCCGCCACTTCGTTGGTATCCCCTGTAACAGGCATAGCCTGGCTAACGGCGCAGGAATCGCCATATTCTCCATGGTGGCGGAGTCTGCTAAAGAAGTAAAAGAAGTATTACCCCCACCCCCACGCTCACCCGCTTTTTAGCTGTTCTTCAGGACTGAAAAGTAGCCGCCATAACCCTCTCCCACGCTGATACGATGCTGTGTCTCAACACCTTCACAGCATCGGCTGCAAATAACACCATCTCGCAGTTACAGGGAAACAGCACAAGACAAGGCAAGACAAGACAAAAACTGAAAATAGCTTCTACATACTTGTATAGATCTCCATACAACCAAACTACTTCAACAACAATAGCATCAGTAGAATATTCAAAACAAGCAACTATTCAATATTATGTTTTCCCTTGTTTAAACATTGGCTAGCCCTATTGTCTGGCTCGCAACGTCTCTACACCAGGAAACAGAATATACCAGCAAAACGGCATTAATGCTACCATCATCCGTCAGGCAGTTCGTGTATCAGTTCACATCTAGACCATCATTTATTAAGCAGGGCTACCGTTCAGATCCGCACATGCGCAATTAAATATACGTGGAGCGCGGTGAAGGACAATAGAATGATGCAGATTTGGAACGGAGATGACGTCTCAAGTGACCAGCCAAGCGTTGGGATACATTGAGATTCCCGTCGTCTAATTTCTCTATAGCCCCGTGCACTCTATGCGGCAGCCATGTGCGAGGTATTAATATTTAGTGTCGCTTTGCTGGGGACACGTTGAGCTGTTGTGTATATTCGCCGATAATACTTATGTTACCGGGGAGATCTTCGCTTGGAAGCTTCATGTAGCACAGCACGAGCAAAACTTAACACCCTCCCCCCTTTCTCTCTCTCCGAACCTTAAGTGCCCAGGGCACAAGGGGCTTCCGCAAGGGTTTTCCACAAACGTCTGTCCTCGGCCTTTTTTTTTCCTCCCGCTCTTGCCCAGGTGAGCCCTCTATTGCTCAACATCCTCTCAGGTGTTCTTCCGCATGTCTCTTTTGGTCTACCCTTACTTCTGTTAAAACGTATACCTAATCTTATTATATAATTTCCCAAGTCGGACTGTAGCCTCCACGCGATGACGCAGCAGATCCATTTACGTCTGTGAATGCTTTTCTGCATGCCCGTTAATATAATGCCGTGCGCCGTGAGCAAACCTGCCATCTGTACTGCCAGGTGCTGATTTGTCTGATATGCTAGCGAAAGATGAAGCTACACAGAGACTGCCTGCAATGCTTCTAAACTGCGCGTTCATTCAACTGTTGCCACGAAACTGAAACACCGTTTAACCGAACCCAGAACAAAACAAAAAAATAATTAAAGGACAGAAAGATGTAAATAAATTCAAAATAAACCATACGATTAACAAACTATAACATCAAGGGTTGCACATATTTCTTTTTCAATTCTTGTGTGCATAAACGGTTATTTTTATTTATTTATTTTTTTTTTACAATCTATGTCCAGGTCTTATATATAGCTCACAAAATTGCCAAAGTGGAATAAGTAAGTAAGAAAAAGACGCTAATGCATCGAAAAATGTTTGCTACCTTTTTCTATCTGTGGGAATAACATTATTTTTGCTTTTTTTTTTTTAATGGGTTGGAAAATGTACCTAACATTTGATGTGTGTCGTATTCGCCTATATAATGACGAAATTTCTGTTCGTAACAGACAAGGCATTTCGAATAGAAAAATTTACTTAAACAAAACTTCTCCCAAAATTTTCCAGAACTGCCGAAGAAAAAGAGAGAAAAAAAAAAAAGAAAAGGAAGATGCCTGTTATTTTAACTGTTGAACTTGTAATTTATGCTTTTTATCTACTTTCTCCTCTAACATTCTTCACCTGCAAGACTGCGTCCAAAGAATAAGTGAATAAATAAATAAATATCATAAAAAGATATCGAACTTCTCATAAGAATTGAAGCACAGCTTTTATACTCATAGATGTAGCGGGTAAGTCTCTCTCTCTCTCTCTCTCTCTCTCTCTCTCTCTCTCTCTCTCCCTCAACTTACTATTTTGTATTCGAATTTATATTTTAAACAAAAATTAAAATCAAGTATTCCTGTTTGACTGAATATTTCAAACTAGTTATTCGGCACATCTCTACAGTTATCTAGCATTTAGTGCCCTGTTGTCCGAAAACTCGGATTGTCAACTAAGCACGCTTTTGTTTCTGATCAATAACCGGTCGTGAATTATATCATTGTTTAAGATATCACATGCCATATATTATACCAATGTTTTAAATGTCATATATTATAGCAAAGTTTAAAATATCATATGTCATAGCAATTTTTAAGATGTCACACGTCATATATATTATAGCAACTTTTAAGATATCGCATGTCATATATAATAGCAGTGTTTTAGATATCAAATGTCATATATTATAGCAATGTTTCATGTATAATATGTCAAATATTATAGCAATGTTTATATATCATATGTCATTTATTATAGTTACGTTTTAGACATCGTGTAACATGTATCTTATATATAAAGTTAGCATTGTTAAGTCATACATAAAGAGAGAGAGAGAGAGAGAGAGAGAGAGAGAGAGGTATTAGCGCAAATATCATCCTTGACCTGTCAGCACACTAAGCGATGACGTGATGGGCATCACATCTGGTGGCCTTTCCTTACCCAGCTCCAGCAGGAGCCAGGTGCCCATTTCTACACTTGGATACCTGGACACTTTGACACGTGGACACCTGGACACGTGGACAGCTTGACACCTTGACAACTGGACACATGGACGCATGGGCATCTGGATACCTTGACACGTGGACACCTTGACACCTGGACGACTGAAGCGCCCCTGGCTGAATTAGTACGCCCGACATTCGCCACGAGAAACCATGCCTTTACTCAGGCGCCCACCCAACACAAGCAGAAGCTTACAATGGAACTCAATTGTACCAGGACGTAAGCTCTGATCTAAACTGTATCAGGACGTAAGTTCCGATCTTATCTGTACCAGGACGTGAGCTCTGATCTAAACTGTACCAGGACGTAAGCCCTGATCTAAACTGTACCAGGACGTAAGCTCTGACCTAAACTGGACATTGGGCTACGGTGACTGTACCACATGTAGTTCAGTTTTCACAGCTGCACAATCCCAACTGGACAAACAATTAAAAAAAAAAAAGCGACGAAATCTACCAGTGGTCACAGCAAGGGACTATTCCTTTTATTTAGCTTCGACCTTAGCTTCGACCAACAGGCCGGAGGACATGACTTGATATCAGTTCAATATAATGGCGCGAGAAGGAAAGTCTGCCTACTGAGAATTATATAGAACCGATATCAACCCACCCCCTATCCAAATCGATACATACGTGTTTCAAACGGCGTCGAAGACAGGAGCTTTGATTTGCAGTTTGGAGAAGAATCAGAAGAAAGAAAACAAACAAACAAACACAAACGACAAAGATCTGACCCGTGAGTGGTAAAACAAAATAACAGCACGACCTTCGGAAGACTTGTACAAATCGTTTACTCCCACTTTCTTTCCAAACTTACCAGCCGCCGTCGTCAGTTCACTGTAGTAAATCATCTCTCATCATTCTTCTTTCCATACTCCCCTGTCAGTTCTTTACTTTAAACCCGCCCCTTCCCAGACTCCCTGTCAGTTCTTTACGTTAAACCCGCCCCTTCCCAGACTCCCTGTCAATTCTTTACTTTAAACCCGCCCCTTCCCAGACTCCCTGTCAATTCTTTACTTTAAACCCGCCCATTCCCAGACTCCCTGTCAGTTCTTTACTTTAAACCCGTACATTCCCAGACTCCCTGTCATTTCTTTATTTTCACCCCGTCCCCTCCCCCACTCCCTGTCAATTCTTTATTTTCACCCACCACAGGAGTAAATTCAGTAGGATCAATGGGCGGTCATGGTGGTAGAAGCGAATGAAGAAGAAGAAGAAAAAAGTGTAGCTGAATAATGAGTTCAAACCGTGTGGTTCCAGCGTCCCGTAATCCTGAATGTAGCGGTTCTCAAGCGCTAGGCGGCTTGTGTCATCTGCGTGACATTGTTTGATGGCTGTTACCAGAAAATCAAATTTGCCTCTGTGGTTGGGGCCATTTAAATGATTCGGGACTGGTTTCGAAACATGCTGGGCGATATCGTACCGATGTTTCTGCATGCGGTCCCCTAATATGAGGCCAGTCTCACCAATATACATTATACTGCATATTTTGCATGCGATGACATATATCACATTACGTTACTCGCATGTGAACCCCTCATGAAGTGCAAGGATAGTTGTGGGAAATGTGATCGTTTTCGTTTCCCAGACTACCGGGCAGGTAACGCATCGGGGACGGTTACATTATCTGGTGCCAACATATGTAAGGCTCCGCTTCAAGTGGATGTGGATGAGGATATCCTTAAGATTTGACTCGCGCTTGTTATGCTAGTAGGGGTGGATCATAGAAAATGTCACGAATGTTGGGGTCGAGTTGGATTAGTGGCAGATGACTTGTCCTGTGCCAGTCGTCTTTGTGTGTGTGTGTGTCTGTGTGTTTGTGTGTGTGTGTGTGTGTGTGCGTCCGTCCGTCAGTCCATTATAGAGTTTTCCCACAATCCCTGCCTTTTTCTCTTCTGCAGTTTTTTTTTCAAAGATTCGCTACTTTTACCATATTTCCCTGTTACATTTTCTCCCCCCCCCCCCTTTCCTCAATCCAGATTCTGTCCTCTAATTTCCACAAAATATTTATTAACAGGTGCAGGAATTATTCTAACGGAGATATCGTCGGGGGGGGGGGGGGGAGTGAGAACTGACGGGGAGAGGGAAAAAAAAAAGATTATACGATTTATATCACGATCTCATTGTCAGATAGACAGTCAGTTCCCTTAGCTGAAATATCGATTGAGGAATGGAAAATTCAGCACGGATAAATTATGGAGACTCAGTGGAGAAGTCAGCATTGAAATCATCCAGATGGAAATCTGAATCTCCCTTCGGGTTAAAACAGAGCTATCTGCATTATTCAAAAGTTAAGAGAAAAGATATTCTAAACCAGTCCAACTTTTATGATCACACGTGACCGGAAGACGGCGTGACAGCGTGTGCGTATGTGCATGAGAGAGTTAGATGGCGTTGAGTTGATATAATCTGTCATCAATTAATTTTGTAATTGTGTTTTGGGAAAACATTTAGTGTATTTGTTTATGTGCAGCTCAAAGACAGTGTAAGCTGATAATTGGCTCAGACATCAGAGATGGCGCGTGTGATCGCCAACTGTTGCCCTGCCATGGCTAAGTCTACGCTGTGGGAAATGATGGGAAGGATAGTTGTCCCTGTAAAAGATGGCCGTTACATAACAGTTCAGCCATTCAGGTAAATGTTAAAAGATTATCGTCACTGCACGCTGGACAAAAATCAATTAGTTCAAGAGCTCCATACGACCGGCGAGGACCCAGATGAACTGGGGAGAGGAGGAAGGAGGGGGGGGCGGGTTGGGGTAAAGGGTCATATTCGATCCCATACCCAAAGTTGGAGAATGGCCGAGAGACCCGGCCATGTGAGAGAGGGATATCAGCTGATGCATCGCTCCGGGACCTGGATGGCATCCCCTGTTTTATGGAAGAACTTTCTGGGAGCCTGTAGTGGATGAAAACAAAATGGCTAATTAATATGGTAGGCGGGGCTCGGGGGTGGGGGTGGGAGAGTTTTGCTCTGGCTTCTAAAATTCCTCTCGGAGGCCCCTCGTGCATCTGTTGATTCCTCCAGTCATACACTTTATTCAGTGCACTGCTGCAGAACGGCGAAAGCACGTGACAGAACACCCCCAGAATAACGACGGAATTCTACGTCGCCCACACTGTCGTAACTCGAATCTGACGTAAGTCAAATATCTCCTCTATTATCTTTTCTTTTCTATTTTATTTCCGCTTTTATTGCTGTTTATTTTCAGTTTTAAGAGGTTGTTTTTTTTTTCCTTGATGCCGTAGAGGGTCAGAAAACATTCGTATCAAGGGTACCATCAAATACCATATGGCACTTCGACTAGTTTGAATATGAAAGGTACATAAACTACATATAAAATTAGCATATCAGTTGTGGGCTATGGATTTCCCGTGTACACTCATATAGGCGAGTGGTTCCCAACCTTTTATTAGCACGACCCTAAGCCAGCATTAGTACGTGATCCGCCACACCAGATCAGCAATAGTAGGTGATCTGCAATTCTAGATCAGCGGTTGTAGGTGAGCCGCTGTTCTGGATTCAGCAGTAGTAGGTGACTCGCGACCCTAGATCAGCAGTGGTAGTTGACTTGCAACACTAGACCAGCAATGGTAGGTGACCTGAGGCTTTAGTGTGGACGATCTGCGTTTGGTTCCAGGGGTATACGACCTTGACGGAAACGTAATCGCCCACGAGACTTGGTAGTGGTCCCGGGGTTAATGTGTGACTGATCATTTTCTTGCATTATGCATGTCGGAGGCTTGGCTGGGCTAGGTTGTGTTTTTCGTTGTACAGATGAATCGTGCTATAATTTTCTGTTATATTATGTGATTCTGACGGCTGATTGTTTGTCTATGTGCTGTATGTTTTTGTACAATGTGGAATTAGCTTGATCTAGGTTTTGGTTCACTGCATCTATAGTGATGTAATCTGTGTTCAAGTTGAAGTTCTATTGACAGTTAAGGTTGTGATGATACAAGTGTATTATTAGTAAATGATTGCTTATTAATTACGTTATGATTTCACTGTGAGCGTTATTCATATTGGGTTAGTACTGAGTGGATGATTGTATATAGGTTATTCATTCATACTGATTATGTGCTTGCATTCATAGTGATTTTAGTCATGTACGACATTTGCAGCTAAGGCTACCAAGGATTAAGTGCGTGTGCATACAATATTGATTATAATAATGTATGTCAGGCAGGGGGACCGGCTAGCGTAGTGGTTAGAGCACTCATCTGGCAACCGAATGGTCGGGGGTTCGAATCCCCATATGAGGGTGATTTCTTTTCCGACCAATACTACCCCGAGGTCGACCCAGCTTCGTAAAATTGGTTCCAGGAAAAATCTGGGAAGAAAAGGCAGATAGGAAAGGAAATGGCCATCTCTCCCCATACGCTGATGGCCCAGGATAATGAAGTTTATTGCTTCATCCCCTACGGCATTTGCTATGGGACTACATTTACCTTTATGTCATGTGCAGCTATGTCTGCGAAAGATTGAGTGCAGCTGCACACATAGTCTTATGGAAGGCTTGCGTAAAGGCCCAGTGAGTTTTCTATGACTTATGTCCATAGAGTCAGTCAGTCAGTCATTTGCGTGTCCCTTACGGAACTTTGCCTCCATAATAGCTCTCCTTTATGCCTCTCAGTTCTAAGCAAGATGCCCTGCTGCTGATGCATCCATTTGCAGATCATCAACGATGTCTTGCAGCCACCTTCGCCTTGGTCTTCCTCTCTTTCTTTTTCACATTATATACCATTCCAAGACGGTCTTCTCTAAATTATCATGACGTTTAATTTGTCCAAAATATCTAAGTTTTCTCTGTTTAATCCTCTTTACTAGTCAGCCTTCTTCAATATTAAGTTCTTTTACTATGGATATATTTGTTCTTTTTTGTGTCCATGATATTTGAAGAACTCTTCTGTAGCATGTACATTCAAAGGCATTTATGTGTTTCTTAGTTGTTTTGTTAAATGTCCAGGTCTCGCAGGCATATGTTGCGACAGAAAAGTCCATAGAGCACATCATATTAATATTGCAGGCCAGTGAATGTTCATTATTATATGTTACAATACTTCAATTATTATTGCATTAAATCTACATCCTCAATGATTCGTTTATCCATTGTGGTTCCTCATATTGATTACTGTTGTCTTGTCATGATTCTGATTGTCAGTGCCAGTTTGTATGTTGTTGTTGTTGTTGTTGTTGTTGAGGTTAATTATGAGATTAAAATTAGTGTATTATTTATTATAGACTTACAGAGTTGTATACCTTATGTGTGCTGTTGTATTGAATGGCAGATGCTTTAGCAGTATTATTCACAATTGGCATACAATAGGCCAAGGGAGGGTGATATGACCGCTGCTGGCGAGATTCTTCAGCTGCCTTGCGTGGGATGAAACTCCTCCCGACCAATGAAGAAAAATACAGTTAGGGTTGCCGCGGAGCGCCGCTGTGGAAAAGGTGAAGGAAATGATTAAGTGAAGTAACCAGTAGTCTCGAGGTCAGGACTACTCAAATCACGGCGACTCTGCTCTAGAGGCCGGCCACGTCCTATATATACACCCATTTGGGCAGACTGTCTAAACCGGCTTAACCCAGGGGTTAAACTAAGACACTGCTGGCGAGATTCTTCGGCTGCCGCGCGTGGGGTGAAACTAATCCCGGGCAGTGAAGAAAATGCGAAAAGGGTTGCCGTGCGGCGCCGCTGTGAAAAGGTGATGGAAAGGATAAAGTGAAGCTTAATCGGTATGTCCAGTAGCCTCGCAGCAAGAGCTACTCATACTACGGTACCTCTGCTCTAGAGGCCGGCCACGTCCGACATACACCTATAATGGTGAAATATGCCTAAACCGGCTTAACTCAGGGGCGAAACCTGAAGACTACTCATGTCATTGTAACTCCGCTATAGAGGTCAGTCACGTCCTAAACACGCCCATGCTGGGATAATGCGTCTAAACCGGCTTAACCCAGGGGTGAAACTTACTAGTGGCGAGGATTCGTCCTCCTGGACAAAACCTCCGTCCTGGTCACAACTAGGAAGGATAGCGTCCACGACCACAAAATGCTGAAGTCGGAGACACTGGACCAGTGCAGTCTACAAAGGCAACCACCTCTCACCCGACGGGGATGTATGCGTATCCTAATCACGCTGAGGTTTTCCGGGGAGAAAGTCCAACGCTGGACTGGATGGGCAACCACCTCTCACCCGGCGGGGATATACTGATATTCAAAACACGTCAAGGTTTTCCAGTGAGAAAGTCCAACTCTAGATTAAACTGGTGCAAAGAAAACCACAGTGGCACGCAATCCTGCCTACGCGACCCGCCGAGAATACAGGCCCAAGCCCTGCAATACTCTGAACCTCCTGTGGTCCTCTCAGGGATCTCTTGTGGTCCTCTCGGAGACCACCAATGGTAGGTTACTCGCGACCCTAGACCACCAATGGTAGGTTACTCGCGACCCTAGACCACCAATGGTAGGTTACTCGCGACCCTAGACCACCAATGGTAGGTTACTCGCGACCCTAGACCACCAATGGTAGGTTACTCGCGATCCTAGACCACCAATGGTAGGTTACTCGCGATCCTAGACCACCAATGGTAGGTTACTCGCGACCCTAGACCACCAATGGTAGGTTACTCGCGATCCTAGACCATCAATGCTGCGTGACCCATGACCCCATGAAACAAGATATTTTAAAATACTGAAACTCAACAAAACTTAACTAATACTACTCCAGTGACTATTACATGACGTAAATTTCCTACTAATCATTAAAAACTACGTGTAAATGTAACTTTATACTAATCCAACATCTATCATAACATCTTTCAGCGTTTCTACCTCATGCCCTACAGCGACCTAAATTAAGTCGCGAATAGGTTGGGAAACTCTGACGTAGACCAAAGCAACCACCTTTTCCTGCCCCTGCAGTCAGCTTCGTAGACCTTTCTTTAAAAACAAAACAAAAAAAAAACCACTTTTCCCTTTAAAATTGAATCATTTAAAGTTTATCTTTCTCTGAATTCTTTTGACGGCAAATACGAAAAGAATTTCCCTATCACCGGCTGAAATTAGACCGACTAGTAGCATATGTACCATAAGAAATAACATCTTATTGGCAGAAATGTAGATGAAGCCACTGACAACAATTATTGAGGAAAGACGCTGGCGATGGTTGGAACATGTGCTCCGAATGACTGACAACTCACTACCAAAAACAGCACTAAGATGGACACCACAGGGGAACAGAATTAAGGGTAGACCAAAAGAGACATGGAGAAGAACAACAGAAAGGATGTTGAGTAATAGAGGGCTCACCTGGGCAAGAGTGGAAAAAAAGGCGAAGGACAGGCGTTTGTGGAAAACCCTTCCGGAAGCCCCATGTGCCCTGGGCACTTAAGGTTCAGAGAGAGAGAGAGAGAGAGAGAGAGAGAGAGAGAGTAGCGTATGTGAAATTCGATAGAAATTCAACTCTAGGGAGACAATAGACGACTTATGTGAACGGACGGTCGTAAACTGGAGAAGGTCGTAAATCGTTAACACTTTCTATATCAAGCCAGCATAGAAAAAAAAAAACGATGTGTAAGCTTGTTGGTCACTTGATGAGAAGAAATGATCAGATAATCCCAAAACAAGCTATCAAGTGGAACACAACAGGCCAAAGAAAAAGGGGCAGACCGCTGGAAACTCTGAAGAGGACATTATTAAGAGAGGCCAAGTTAACAGGCATAAAATCCTTTGATGAGGTTGAAAGACTCGCCGAAGACAGGAAAAATTGGCGAACTACTTTGCTAGCCCTACGTGACGTTTAACGGCACGGGAAGGAGATAAGATAAGATAAGCAAAGTTTATAACGGTAGACAGAGACATACTGTTCAGTTTTACAAAAATAACAGAAGGAATGAAGAACTCTTGCAGTAACGGGACTGACAGAAAACAAGATGAGCACGTATATGCGAAGAACATACAACAAGTCAATATTTTTTTCCAAGGATCACATATTAAAAACAACAAAAGAGATATAAAAAAAAACAAAAATTAAATCCCTAGCTCATCCTCATAAGAAAGACAGGCACAAAATACCCCCCAGATATATGTCAGTAAGCGCAAAGTAGAAGCAGTGTTTTTGCTGCTTGTCTTTCGAAAACTTTCGAGTTGATGTCTTGATGCCCAACCTAAAAACTTCTCTTTGCCTATATTTCTTCTTCCTTTCTTCTTCTTCTTGCTGCTGCTCCTCTTCTTCCTCCTCCTTTTTCTTCTTCTACTCCTTCTTCTGCTTCTTTGATATTCTAATTCTGTAGACATAACGTGCATCAACGAGTGCAAAAACTAGTTCAGATGTCACTATTTTCTTGGAAGAAGTTCGCGAAGTAGCTACTTAGGTCAAATTAGTTCTTTGCTAAAATGGTGTTCTTTGTCCAAAACAGCGCCATATGTAAATTAGAGAACACAATTCTATCAATGTAGCTTTTTTGATACTCTTGCAAATTATTCTACCATATTTAGAATCTGCAAGAATATTTGATTTGTCCGATTTATGTTTTCTTCATGTTATAAAAGATAAGGTTTTATTTCTTCAGTCAATAAGTCATTTGCATGTCCTTTTAGAAACTTTGCCTCTCTAACAGCTCTTCTGTAGGCCTCTCGGTTGTAAGCAAGATGCCCTACTGCTGATACATCCATTTGCAGATTATCAACGATAATATCTTCGCCTTGATATTCCTCTCTTTCTTTGTCCCATTATGTACTCTTCCAAGACGGTCTTCTCTAAATTATCATGACGTTTAATATGTCCAAAATATTTAGGTTTTCTCTATTCAGTCCTCTTTACTAGCCAGCCTTCTTCGATATTAAGTTCGTGTGGTATTTATTTCTTACACGTGATAATTTGTCACTCCATCGTAAATATTTAAATCTGTATTTACCATCCTAAAATAACTGATTTCTTTTGGTCTACATTTACCATTTTACTTTGTAGGCTTTATTCCAATCCAGTTTTATCATATTAAATGATAAGAAGATCACTACGACGCATTGAAAAACAAATGTCTAAGGAAAATACTCTGTATACAATAGAACAAGATAAAGACCAACACAGAGATAAGGAGGACAAGCACACAACAGCCTGTCTCATCTGTGACAGAAAAAAAGGGAGAGGGGCATGTATCAGCCACGTTATGAGAAGAGAAGAAACAATCAGAGAATCTCAAAAGAAGCTGTCAGATGAGACACAACAGGACAAAGAAAAAGAGATCTACCATATGAAACGCTAAAGAGAACATCGTTGAGAGAGGCTAAATTAGTGGACATAAGATCCTTTGACGAGATTGAAAAACTCGCCAAAAAAAAAAAAAAAAAGAAAAACATGGCGAACAACAATGGGAACCCTGTGTGATGTTTAACAGCACAGGAAGAGGTAAGGTATATATCATTGTGTCTTATTTAATCTTATCCAATCCAACAAGACTTTTCTATCAAAGTATCTTTTTGGTCATAAATGATGCAAATGCTTTCAAGATATTGCCTGTCTAAACAAGACTATGGAACCTTTAAAATGTAATCTGATTAAATCAAGATCGTTTTTCCAGCCCTGGGATTCTGAGAATTTTGAGAATGTATTAAGGTCGCAGGAAGACCGCAGCGCGCGGAGACCACCAAACGAACCCTGCAGCGATGAAATAGATCCTAGAATTTGATGAGGGTAGGAGGGTTCGTGGCGCACCCCCAATTGTTAAACACCCATTAAAAATCAGAAACTCCTCCCGTTTGTTCAAGACCTGCAGGAGACGTGAATGAATCCGCTGTGGTGACGGCACCCTGGGGCGAGAGAACGATCCAAACCTTTATCTCCTCTCCGTAAGCCCTGCTTCCAAATCTCTGCCCCTGTCAGAACAGAGCTCATCGCCTTCTGGAGTATCGGTCTATAATTCTGCTAAATAAGCCGAATGGCGCATGCTGTTTGGCAAATCGCATGGAAATGAAAACATTACCTAGTTCTCGCCTCTACGTCAAGCCTAAAGATTTAAGTAGGAAAGAATTACCCGCGATGTTTTGCTTGATAAACCTCCAAGGGCTTTCCATAGTTGTTGAACGCAAAAGACCCAGCTTTGCGGGCGATCGGTGTATTCATGTTCCAATGGAATTACGAATTTCATGGAGCAGCCAGCGGCTCGGGGCTGCATCTCCCTGATATGGCGACCAGGCAGAAAGATATCAGGTTCCATAGTTTGGACAGGCTCGCTTTCAGTCTATCAGAACTCGGGGTCATGCTACGCATGATGGTTGGATATTTTATAAAGACAAAATCAGGCGTCACCGAAAGATACTGAAATATTGCTTTTGGAAGACAGCCTTTCTTTGAGAGAGAAGTGTTTGAGGAAATAGCTCACCACATATCAAAGCTCATCTAAAAATGTCTATCGGATAACAGAAGAGTTGCCGGCAGTATAAGTGAAGAGGTATTATGCTGGAGTCAAAAACTCTTTAATTCTTGTCAGAGATATCAGTAGTAACTGCTCGAGACAGTGTGTGCCCGGACAGACATCCACAATAAAACCATCGCTTTATATTAGTAGTCCTATCACGAGGCAAACAGACACAGGACGTATTTTATTTCAGCAAGAGTAGACGCCATTTTTTACGAGAAAATTAGCCAGGAGGCAATTGTTCCAGACCGTCAATATCTTTTTTTAAACAAAGCCAATCTGGCAAGCAGATCTGTCGTTCTACAAGACCTTCTCCCACCCATAATCAGTTTAAAAAGTTAAAACTTCTGAAAACAACTAACCGAAACAATTATAACATTTTATAAACTCAATCCGCGCAACCCAAAAGGTGGCTTTTGTAACTTTCCAATTACAAGTGTAAGCTAAATGTTCCACAGCTTATGGAGCACATTCTGGATCTTTTGGAGATATCATCTACAGGAGAAGAATATGTCCGCGTTTCGTAATAATTTTCCGCGGGACACGAGAGTTGAGTGATAACACATCATTAACTTGGAGAGCGTTATTTGGTCTTTAATGGAAAGGGATGCGCGGACGAGATAAGAAACGACGAACTTAATACAACACTCACGCTGCTACAAAGGTGATCGGTCTGGTACGAACGAGGGGAGGATTAAGTGGGATCCAAATCCCTCCGCTTTATCGGATGGTCTGGCGAGATTCAGCGAGGCTCGGGCTAAAAGCGCTAGATGCTCTTGCGGACAGGCAGCCAGTGATGTGTGTCTAAAAGCTTGGCTGAGGCTTACAGAATTAACCCCGAGATGTTTGAAATATCAACAAAACATTTAAGCCAAACTCCAACAATAAACAGGCTTAAGTATATAACACGTGCAGCTTTCATGTATTGCATAATGGAACAATAAGGGCACTTTCTGATGTCTTGTGCTGTGTTTTTTTCCCCTCCTGAATATACCCGAAGCTCTTTATTAAGTGAATCCTTTAATCTTCAAGCGAGGTCTATTTATTATTATGAAAATAAGTCTGTTTTTTTATTATTATTATGAGTCTATTTATTATTATAAGAATCAAAGTAGTAGATGATGAAATGACAGATTTTATAATTATGTCAGATCTGCCGCCTGGGATGTACCTTATACACTTTGGAATATAGACGTATGCATTATGGGACAGAACTATCTTTATAGAGCAGATTTATAGATTATGGAAGGACCTGTCCTCTTTATAAGACAGATTTATACTTTATGAGACATGCTTATTATGGGACACGGACTATGGAACAGACTTATACATTTTGGGACACACATTTATGTATTGTGGGACAGACGTGCATTGTGGGACACAAACGTATGCATTATGGGACGTAGACTTATTCATTGTGGAACACAGACATGCACTGTGGGACAAACTTATGCATTATGGAGCATATTTATGAATTATGCATTATGGGGACAAACGTATTCTTTATGAGGCACACAAAATGCAGTATGGGACACGCGCAATATGGGACAGATTTATGCATTATGGGACACACAGACTGATCACAGCCACATCTTTATACCTGCCCAGAATTTATGAGATTCCCTTTCAGATTATCACACTCTGCTTATCTGACTATTTCACATCACACTTTGTGTCTGTCAAGCCATGTCCTTCTTGACATTATCGGAGAAATCTCTTCACGATTTCCCTTAAACTCCGGGACGTTAAGAGCCCTTTTTTTCTTCTCCTCCCCGCACAGCTGTTTGAATTCGTGCACGGACTAATCAAAGACCTAACATGGCCCATAAAATTCAAACTGGCCCGGTGTACATTGAAAGATGGGATTTCAAATATTGATGAGCTCCTTATCGCCCAGGACAGAAAGAAAAAAATGTGAACCAAACATAAGGCCTTAATTTGGTCCTGTTCCAGGTGAATAGATCTTCAGTAACGAAAGAGGTTTGAACTCGTATCATGTAGATCTCAGATTGAAGATAACCATTACGACCAGGGAAAGAAAATGTAATGCAGGTGGAACAAGGGCCCCATCGTTTAAAATATGCAAATGCTGGGAGTCCCTTTGGCTTTAAAAATAATTCTGCAGCATTAATCGACCCAGTAGTCGAGCGTGTCCAAAGTTTGAAGTCGACAGATCGGCCATGTGAAGGTGCGAAAACCCAACTCAGAAGGTAGATCACATCCTTCAGGATATCCCATGCTAAGACTCATAAAAAAAAATGCCAGAATTCCTGAAAGAATAATTCAGAAAACCTTGTATTGTAGATCTTTCCAGAATCGTGGGTATTAACTGAAACTGATAACATGTCATCTTCTCATGTATGTACCCGATTCTGATGGCTAGATCATCTTCTCATGTTAGAATTTAACCGACCCTGATGAGCAGGCTATCTTTTCATACTATGATTTAACCGACTATTGATAAGGGACGATCTTTTCATACTATGATTTAACCGACTATTGATAAGGGACGATCTTTTCATACTATGATTTAACCGACTATTGATAAGGGACGATCTTTTCATACTATGATTTAACCGACTCTTGATAAGGGGAAGATCTTTTCATGCTATGACTTAGTCGACTCTTGATAAGCGGACAATCTTTTCATGCTATGATTTAACCGACTCTTGATAAGCGGACAATCTTTTCATGCTATGATTTAACCAACTCTTGACAAGCGGATGATCTTTTCATGACATGACTTAACCGACTCTAATAACCGAACGACCTTCTCGTGCTAAGATTTAACCGGCTATGATAATCGGGCCATCCTCTTGCTGAAAGAGGAATGTTACCCTACCCTGAAGACCGTGTCTGCCCTCTGCTGTATTCATCTCTTTAGTGTACTTGCTTTTTGTTCTGATTCCTCCAGAACAAAGAACTGATTAGACAGGACAACGCTGAAGAACGGGCATCGTGGATATGGATTACCGTGACGTGTCTAAAGCCTCGCAGTGGACCCTGGTAAGAGGTACTCGGCAAACTTCCACCAGTTTAAGGGTCACTGCCATCTCTACCGTGTTGACTACTGTGTGAGGAGAACATCAGCTCTTTACAACGAGAGCAACATGAAACAGTTGGGTATGATCTCCTCCCTCTCTGGTTGACCATCAATCTCTCCCTCTCTGTCTCTGTCTCTCTCTCTCTCTCTCTAGTGTATACTTCAACGAATTTAAAAAGGGGCTACAATTACGTGAAGGTGGCAGGAAGCTGGATACAGGACACCTTCCAGCTTGTAATCAAGGCCCAAGAACAAAAACTAGTGTCATTTACTGCAGGATTAAGCCTGTCTCTTTGCTTAAAGCTGAACTTTACAAAAGACAGAAAACGTACTTAAAAAGCTGGAAGGGGAGGGGGGAGGGACTTAATGTTCAGCACGAGGAGAGGGTTTTATGGGTAGAACTTTGGTGGGATACTTCGAGAACAGAAACGAAGTTACATCGTTCAGGTAACCTGCCTGCCTGCCCGAAGAACATCTGGCTTCAGGTAAAGAGCAACATGGAGATGCCTGCTGGGATTACAGAGAAACGGAGCCGCAACATCTGACAGAGATAGGACGACGACAAGAGAAACGCATCCAGCTAGTCATGCACGGCGGGCTCTCACACTAGACTAAACCAAGGCTGTGTTATTTGTCTGCGTATTTAGAAATGTAACAGTGAAATAATAATAATAGTTTACAAAATAATATGAAGTGAGCAGATGATACTGATGGAACTTGCCTAGCATCGTTCTGCAGAACAGTTTGTCTCAAGAATTTACAACTGACAAACGTTTTGTTTTTTTCAAGAAGCATCCATCCATCCATCCATCCATCCATCCATCCATCCATCCATCCATCCA
This sequence comes from Achatina immaculata, assembly GCA_009760885.1. Classification (NCBI taxonomy): domain Eukaryota; kingdom Metazoa; phylum Mollusca; class Gastropoda; order Stylommatophora; family Achatinidae; genus Lissachatina; species Lissachatina immaculata. The sequence continues at coordinate 49,360,044 of CM019718.1, forward strand.
TGCCCTTGGCCGCCCAGTACGCCATGAAGATGTCTACAAATTCTCTCAACTTCTCACGGTCTCCGATAGCCAGCCTGTGTGTACTGTGCCCCAGTTGTGTTGCATATTGCTCATTGCTGCTTCTACAGTTCTCAGCCAGGTAATCTTTGGTCGGCCTCTCTTTCTTGGTCCCCGTGGCGTCCGTCTCATGGTCGTTCTAGAGATGTTACTTGGGATCTCTTCGGACACATGCCCAATCCTTGTCCAGCGTTTTCTTTGCTTTTGTAACACGTATATCGTCTTGTTCACACTAAATGTATAAAGCAGGAGGAAAAAAAAAGTAGGAAACAGCTTTATTACTTAACGAGTTGTGACAGTTATGACATTTGTGAGGTTTCGGCGTGAACCTTAATCATAAAAAAAAACACCGTCACAACTCGTTAATTAATACTTTTCTTCTTAGTTGTACATTTTGTTATCACAGCTTTACTGCAGTGGCTTCGTGTAGCTATATACATAGTTGTGTATAATTATCCATTTATTATTCTTGTTCACATTGGGCAAGTAGGTCTCCGTTATTTATTTTCTGTGGTCAGTAAATGTTCAAAATCTTCCTTCCCCGTACAGTTTGACCGGTGGAAAGAACATCAGGTCAGTAGTTTATCAGTGTTTAACTGGTCTAACTACTCTTTGTGAAATTATGTCATTCATTTTAACATATTCTAGTTTACTATCCCATTTTAAAGTAGCTTTGTCAATTTTAAAATGCGTATTCTGCCATTGCATAATGAAATTAGTTAATTATGGCTTCTGTATCTGACGGTATATTGTAGCGCAAACAGAGATACCAGTGTTTATGCGTGAGCCATTTTGTAATACACACTAATAAAAAACATTTAACCAGTATAAAAAATGTATAAACTAGGGAAAAATGTAGGAGCAGCTTTATTATTTAATGATAACACGCTTGTGACGTTTCGGCACCAGTCTTTGTTAAACAAAAACAAACAGGACGAAGAATCAGAGAGAGGAGACAAAGTACATACTCACATTAATTTGATAATAACAAAACAATAAACATTTTTTTAAAAATTAAAGAAAAATGGCAAATGACTTATCTCAGCTTCTGGAATATCACAGAACAAAAATTGCTTGTATATCCTCGATAGCAGCACAGACAATAACCAGTGGTTACGATGTAAACAGAGCGTTTGTTCTGAAAAGGTGTAAAATTGTGGATGGTTGAGTGTAGAAAATGTTAAGAGACATGGATGAGCACAGAAGGAGCAGACAATTATTTCAATAACAGGGGTGACTGGAGAGCCCATATCTATAGCCGGTGCTATTAAGGGAGTGAAAGGCGATGATGATGATGCTCCCTCTGTGCTCATCCTTGTCTCTTAACATTTTCTACACTCAACCATCCACAATTTTACACCTTTTCAGAACAAACGTTCTGTTTACATCGTAACCACTGGTTATTGTCTGTGCTCCTATCGAGGATATACAAGCAATTTTTGTTCTGTGATATTCCAGAAGCTGAGATAAGTCATTTGCCATTTTTCTTTAATTTTTTAAAAAATGTTTATTGTTTTGTTATTATCAAATTAATGTGAATATGTACTTTGTCTCCTCTCTCTGATTCTTCGTCCTGTTTGTTTTTGTTTGACAAAGACTGGCGCCGAAACGTCACAAGTGTGTTATCGTTAAATAATAAAGCTGTTCCTACTTTTTTTCCTAGTTTATACATTTTGATATCACAGCTTTACTGCAGTGCTTTGTGTAAAGTTGTATGCCTATACAGTAAGTATTGTGTGTTAACCGGTATAATTTCTTTCCATCATCTAACTGTGTGATCAACCTACCCCCAGACTCTAGCTTTCTTTTAAAACTGGTATTTCTCATAATTTTATAAGAAGCATGTTTTAGATTAAATAGCGTTGGCAAATGACCAAATGAACGATTAATTATTGCTACAAAGTGGTATTAGTTTTTTTTCTTATGTTAGTAATAATATGATATTACTGTCAAGTTAAAGAAATAACATCTTGTTGGCAGAAATGCAGATGAAGTCACTGACAGCAATTATTGAGGAAAAACGCTGGTGATGGTTGGGACAAGTGCATCGAATGACTGACAACTCACTACCAAAAATAGCACTAAGATGGACACCACAGGGGAACAAAAGTAAGGGTAGACCAAAAGAGACATGGAGAAGAACAACAGAGAGGATGTTGAGCAATAGAGGGCTCACCTGAGCAAGAGCAGAAAAAAAGCAAAGGACAGGATTTGTGGAAAACCCTTGCGGAAGCCCCATATGCCCTGGGCACTTAAGGTTCGGAGAGAGAGAGAAAGAGAGAGAGAGAGAGAGAGAGAGAGAGAGAGATTGTCAAGTTAATTTATTTTTCTTTATCTTAAAATATAATATCAGTACCAAGTTTTTCCCTTGTATTTTAACTTATTAAAAATGATTTTAAAAAACTGATCATTCCCGAACGTCAGGGGCAACAACATGATTATCACTACTCTTGTAACGAAGCTAATTTTTAAAGTATCTTTTTTAAACCATGCGGGTGCAAAACAGAACATTTGCAGGATTGGCATAATTTGGTGTATTGTATATTTGTGACAATATCAAGTAAAACAATCTGTGCCAAATTGTAGGAAAGATAACGAGATCTGGAGGTTCACGTAAACATTAATCCACCTTATTGGCTTTAAAGCGGCAGGTGTGAACACACCTGTGCCATCATGGCAGTATGGAGTATACGGCTTGATGCATACGCAATATTACCCTGTCAGTCTGTCAATGTTATCTCAAATAGGATGCATACTTTCATCTGGGACTATTCCGTTTTAAAGGAAAACAAGTCAGATTTGGCAGTGTTGTCGTAAGAGAAATGACGGCTGCAATAAAACTGGTTTTATTAATTAAACGTAGACACAGGTTTAATTAATAAAACCAGTAGACACAGGTTGAAGCCATGGGAGCAGGTGGTGGATGGAATGGGAGAGCAGCTGACAGATAATGTTGGTTATGGTCACCTATTCTATGATGGTAGGCAGATGATCTCAATGTAGGGACAATGGCTACGATCACTGACTAGTACAGTCACTGCCCGGAAGGAAAGCAATGGTAAACTACCTTCTGGAAACATACCAGGAAACCCAAGCAGCAATCATGGAAAGTCAAATAGGAAAAAGATCTGGTGGTGAGTCCCCCAGGCCAGATAGATCTAATTTTAACACTGGGGAAGAGTGTGAGGCAGAGGTCGGTACTAGTAATTGTGATGACGGACAAAATCCTGACGGTGTTACCAAGGAAAACCCCTGTATCAAACTAAAAAGAAAAATAAGAGTAGGAACATGGAATGTAAGAAGTATGTATGAGGGAAAATATCAAGTAATAAGTGACGAGATGAAAAGAACGCGGATACACATTTTGGGAATCTGCGAACATCGATGGAAAGGATCAGGACACTTTAAGAGCGAGAATGATAATATATTTATATATTCTGGCGGAGAAGTAGGAGGAAAGAATGGAGTGGCTTTTTATTTGGACAAATCAACATCAAAAGCATTACTAGGCTACAATCCAGCAAGTGATAGAATCCTAACAATCAGACTTAAGGGCATTCCTAGAAATGTAACAGTCATCCAGGTATATGCACCTACATCAGCAGCAGAAGAAGATGAAGTAGAACATTTTTATAACACACTGCAGACGACACTGGACCAGGTACGGAAAAATGATATTGTATTTATAATGGGTGATTTTAATGCAAAAATTGGTACAGAAAGAGCAGAAGATGAAGGACAAGTTGTAGGGAAATTTAGCATAGGACACAGAAATGAGGCAGGTGACAATCTAATGGCATTTTGTATGGAAAATGAGCTAATGATCGCTAACACACTTTTTAAACAACATCCAAGAAGACTTTACACATGGACATCACCTGATGGGAAAACCAGGAATCAAATAGATTACATTTTAGTGCAGAGAAGGTGGAGGTCAAGCATAACATCAGCAAAAACTTTACCAAGTGCTTATTGTGACACGGACCATGAGTTATTAATAGCAGACATGAAGATAAAGCTAAAAAAGATAGTTATGGGATCAAGACCACTCCGCTTTGACCTTACAAATATACCAGAACAATACGGTATAGAAGTGAAGAACCGTTTCGAAATCCTGATGGCTGTACAGGAAGAGATGACACCAGATGAATTGGCTACGCAGGCCAAAGATATCTTAGTAACAACAGCTAAAGACATGGTTCCAGTAAAGAAAACACAAAAGAATAGATGGATCACAACAGGTACACTAGAACTGATAAAACAATGTAGAGAAATGAAGACGCAATGGAGAGTGACAAACAACAACAAAGATAAATATAAAACTTTAACAAAAGAAGTACGAAGAAATATAAGAAAAGACAAAAAACAATACATACAAGATTGTTGTGAAAGAATAGAAGAACATCAGAGGTGTGGAAGAGATAGTGAAATGTTTAAAGAAATGAAGACATTGACGAGAAATGTCACACCTAAGCTAAATGTAATTTGTGATGAGATGGGGAATACCCTGACAGAGACAGAGGAAATTTTGGAAAGATGGAAGGAATATTGCAAAAGAATGTATGAAACAACCGACTGTGGAAGCAGAAATCAACAGTGTGAATTATTATTGGAGGAGAAAGAACCCGAGCCGACAATGGAAGAAGTTTTATGGGCAATAAAGAGTCTGAAAAATGGTAAATCACCAGGATGTGATGAGATAACCGCTGAATTTATTAAAGCAGGAGGAAAGGAGTGTGCAACAATCTATCATGCACTATGTAAAAAGATATGGCATTCAGGTATTTGGCCAAAAGAATGGAAAAGAACTGTATTCATACCACTGCCAAAAAAGGGTAACCTGAAATTATGCACCAACTACAGAACTGTTGCCCTGATTAGTCATGCCAGTAAAATTCTGTTAAAAATCATAATGGGTAGACTTCGAAAGAAAATAGAAGAAGAAGTCAATATGGTCCAAGCTGGCTTCAGGCAAGGAAGAGGATCAAGAGATCATATATTCAATATAAGATTAATAATAGAGAAATGCAGGGAGTTTAATGTGAATCTATATTTATCCTTTATAGACTACTCAAAGGCATTTGATTGTGTACAACACCAGAAACTTTGGGAAATAATGGAAAAAATGGGATTTCCAACACATTTGATACAATTAACATCACTGCTGTATTTAGACCAACAAGCAGCAGTAAGAATAAATGGTGAAACAACAACTTGGTTTGACATAAAACAAGGGGTCCGTCAGGGGTGCATATTGTCACCCTACTTATTTAACTTGTATACTGAAAATATAATGAGGAATGTTAGAGAAGATGTAGACAAAGAATATTACGATGCCATAACAGTTGGAGGTTATGAAATACCAGAGATTAGATATGCTGATGACACAGTATTGCTGTCCACAACACAAGAAGGAATGGAAAAACTAATTATGTCAGTCCGCAAGAACAGCGAAGAGCAGAACCTCTATCTTAATGCAAAGAAAACTAAATTGATGACAACTGACAAAACAGACAAGGCAACTGAAATATGTATCAGTGAGGAAAAACTGGAAGAAGTGGAGAGTTTTGAATATCTTGGATCACTACTAACTAATAATGGAGATACAATGCGGGAAATTAAAAGGAGGACATCTATTGCTCTTCAGAAAGTAAAACAAATAAAGAATCTGTGGAGAGGAGCAGACAGAACCACAAAAATAAGATTTTTAAGGGCATGCATCTTTCCCATCGCAACATATGCCTGTGAGACGTGGACACTTAACAAAACAGCTGAGAAGCACATAAATGCCTTTGAATGTAAATGCTATAGAAGAGTTCTCCAAATATCGTGGACACAAAAAAGAACAAATATATCTATACTACAAGAGCTTAATATTGAAGAAGGCTGGCTAGTAAAGAGGATTAAAGAGAGAAAACTTAAATATTTTGGCCACATTAAACGTCATGATACTTTAGAGAAGACCGTATTGGAAGGATACATAATGGGAAAAAGAAAAAGAGGAAGACCGAAACGAAGATGGCTGCAAGACATCGTTGATGATCTGGAAATGGATGCAGCAGCAGCAGGCCATCTTGCTCACAACCGAGAGGCCTACAGGAGTGCTGTTTGGGAGGCAAAGTTCCGCAAGGGACAAGCAAAGGAATGAATGAATGAGACACAGGTGTCTGGTTCATTTTTAACAACAACAACAACAACAAAGGTAGAATGAGTAAGGTAAAGAGAGCAGGGACAGGAATGGCAGAAAGTAAGATGAGCACATATAAATGAAGAACAAACAGCTATCCGATACTTCAGCAAATGCCTTTTTCAAAGAGAACCACATACAAAAAAACAACACAACAGATAAAAACACAAATACAAAAAAAGACAACAAATAAAACATTAAACAATTCGCTGGTTTGGTACGCCAGTAAGAGAGAAGGGCACAGAATGATTGTGTCCACACTGTAGCTTTACGCCCGTGTAACCACTAAAATGAACCAGTCCTTTGCTTCAGCAGAAACTTATCCAAACAGCGATTTCTAAAAACTACAGTAACAATAAAAAAAATAAATAAATAAAATAAAACTTGAAGAAAAGACTAGAAAAAATAGAATAGACCAGCAAAGACTGAAATATTTTCATCAGTTGTTTTCATTTTTTAAAAATATATTGTTGGCTTATTGATAGCTCATATTAAATCATACAAGTACCCACACTCTTAGCCTAGTCAGTAGGCGATTTCACCTTGACCGCATAAAGAAAGATAAGTAGATCAGTAGAGATATGATTTACTAGCACGTGGTTGGAAGCCTTCAACTCTGTTTGAAGATATACAGAAATGAACATGAAAGAAAAAAAAAATGCAGCCATATTGAAATGCCGCATCGTTCTCCAGCCAATCAGAATGGAGCAAGCGGAAAATGATGCCATTCTGCTTTCATTTATGACTTCTTTCCAGGCAGATTTTGCATAGATTTAACAATAGTCTTTATATTTTGCAACTTTATAATCATATTTTTAGCTGTTTAATCTATAAGATAGTTCATATACTAAAGCAAATAACTGAAATTCGGTGAAAATTAGCGTGGTATTATTCTCTGTATTTCTGGATTGTTTCTAAGAAAACGAGTGAAAATGTACTCGCAAATCAAGGGACGTAATCATTACAAAAGCATGAAAAGACGAATGTGAGCCGGAAAGTACTTTTCATATAATTTTCAACGATTATGCCCTTTGATTCGCGGTTACTTTTTTAACTCGTCCTCGTCTAACTACACATTCAATGATGACTTTGAAGACAGCGACGAGAAACTTACTTCCACTCTCTCCTCTTTCAGGTCCACCTTGTTGGCCAGCTCCTCTCTCATCATCACATCCGGGTAGTGCGTCTTCTGGAAGGTCTCCTCCAACCTCTCCAGCTGCTCCTCCGTGAAGATGGTGCGGTGGCGTCTCTTTCGCTTCTGACTTCCTGATCTTGCCAAGTCCACAGGGCTCAGCAAGCCGGAGAATGGGTGATGGTACGCCCCTGAAAGGGAACATTGAGAAGCTGTAACATTGACAGGTTGTGACTTATATATTTCTGACTAAAGAAGGGGTCTTCTGGATACTTCTATAGTACTGAAGCTTAGAGATGCTCTTTGAGTAACACATCACAGGTTTCACAAAACTTTAGCCACATTCGCCAGACCAGAGCAAGCCCGATGAAATGTTCGCTGCACTATTTAATCCTGACAATTAAAGTATCAGATTTAACAGTTAGTGACATCACTTGTACTAGGATGTAATATGACATAATCTTCGTTAGTTTCGTCGTTGAACAACATAATAATCTGTTCACTATATCAAACTCTATCATATTCTACACACGGCATTTCGTCAATGTTCTCAACTTCAAGATATTCTACACGTGATACTAAGACGATTCTAAACTCTGTTTTCTAATAGATCTTCGACACGTGGTCAACAAATTTCTCGTCTGTAATCTCTTTACAGCAGACATGTGGTTTATTAGAAGAATGTTGCGAATCCCCTGGACAGCAAAAATAACTAATGAAGAATGTATGAGAAGAGCTGGAGAGACAAAAAAATCTTGCCAAAAAGATAAAAGAGAGACAAAGTACTTTCATAGGACAAGCAATGAGAAGAGGGGGCATTGAAAATATTATAACGACAGGAAAAAATAGAAGGAAGAAGATCAAGAGGAAGACCAAGAGAAATGATACTGGACAGTCTGACGGGATGGTGTGAGAGGAGATCACCAACTGAGCTGATGGCCTGCATGAAGGATCGGGTACTCTGGAGAAGCATCATAGCCAACGCCAGTCGGCACGGCACCTGATGATGATGATGATGAATCTCTTTACTCGAAGTTTCAAATGTATCAGATCTTCTGCGTTCCTCACGCAGAACTAGAATAAACACTTTTCGACCTTGAAACAGTTTCTGTCTGTCATAAAACTAACTCTGGTTCTAAACTGACCTCCTGAATATCTATTGCTCTAATTATCTATCTGTTCCATCTGTCATTACCTACGTGTTCTTTCTCTCTCGTGTCTTCTCTGGTGTGTGAGTTCTGATGTTCTTCTCTGATTCTCTGTCCTTCTGTTCTTCTCTTAATTGACCTCTGGTTTCAATCTCAGTGTACTAACGAACAAAGACTACTATAAGAGTTTCTAAAGACACTTTTCTACTACTACGAGTTTTTAACTACAATTTTATACTATTACGAGTTTTTAACTATAATTTTCTACTACTACGAGTTTTTAACTACAATTTTCTACTACTACGAGTTTTTAACTATAATTTTATACTGCTACGAGTTTCTAACTACAGGTTTCTACTACTACGAGTTTCTAACTACAGGTTTCTACTACTACGAGTTTCTAACTACAGGTTTCTACTACTACGAGTTTCTAACTACAGGTTTCTACTACTACGAGTTTCTAACTACAGGTTTCTACTGCTACGAGTTTCTAACTACAGGTTTCTACTACTACGAGTTTCTAACTACAGGTTTCTACTACTACGAGTTTCTAACTACAGGTTTCTACTGCTACGAGTTTCTAACTACAGGTTTCTACTACTACGAGTTTCTAACTACAGGTTTCTACTACTACGAGTTCCTGACTACAGGTTTCTACTACTACGAGTTTCTGACTACAGGTTTCTACTGCTACGAGTTTCTAACTACAAGTTTCTACTGCTACGAGTTTCTAACTACAGATTTCTACTGCTACGAGTTTCTAACTACAGGTTTCTACTACTACGAGTTTCTAACTACAGGTTTCTACTACTACGAGTTTCTAACTACAGGTTTCTACTACTACAAGTTTCTGACTGGAGAGAAATGCCAATATAAAATATATGAACTTAAAAAAAGATCAAACTTCCTAACCACATTGATCGATCGTGGAGAAGACGGAGAATATTACTGAATTTGAAACTGAAGAAAAGAGCAGGCAAAGATGTTTTCTAATTTAAAAAAAAAAAACATGATACAGGTTATTTTCAAAGGTGAACATCAATATCATTTATTTCCTGAAACTTTGGAGATTCGAACTTTGTTCCTAAAATGAACAGTCAGTTCCAGAGTGTCCTTGAATCGAACCTGGTAAATTGTATATTAGATTAACGTGGCCGATTTTTTCTCTCGGTGTAGCAAGTGCAAACAAAACAAGTTTTTTTCTTCTTCTTCTTGTCTTTTAAAGTCTACATTCATTTGGTTCTGTTAACGACTTTTAAATTTCTGGATCCGTTGTAAATAGTGGTTGGAGGAGAGGGAGTGGTTGGGGTGTATTTACAAGCTATATCAACACTGATAGGAAATGGCGTTTCTTGTATTTTTAAGCACTTTTCGTTCCGTTATTCACTTTTTTGTCCTGACGAAGTCGGTATTGACCGAAATATTGCATATTTTCTCCCCTTATGCGGTATGTGATATACGTGTAGTGTTGCTATCAGTCTATAGTATGTAAACAGAAGTAATGATCCTGGTCTGAAGTTGGGAAAAAAGAAAATATGTTGGAAATATAGCGTGCAGTAGAGCACTGAAGCTTTTTTAAGGAAACCCCAAAGAGGCGTCTTTACTGAAGAAGTGATGATGGCTGTAGGTGATATCACAATAATAAAAGTAAAGTAAAGGTAACTCTGTCATGCCTTAGAGGCACATAGGGACATGGAGTTAGTGCCCATATTTTCAGTAATATTTACAATAATAATAACAATAATAATATGGGCGCTTGACTAGTTAAGTGGTTACGGTGCGGACAGTGGTCGGTGGTTCAAATCCAGCTATAGGAGTTCCAGGCATCCAGCTGTGGGGGGGGGGGGGGGGTACTTTAACTTCTTCTGGAACCAGGGAAGGAAATGTGGCTAATGGCGGTGTTGACCAGATCATTTTCTAGCGTGCCCACAGGAGGAAGGAGGATATGTGCACACCAACATCGCTATCCCTTAGATGTCTTCTGGCAAAACAGAACTAGTTTTCTGTAGTAGTAGTAGTAGTAGTAGTAGCAGTAGTAGTAGTAGTAGTAGTAGTAGTAGTAGTGGTGGTGGTGGTAGTGGTAGCAGCAGCAGCAGCAGCAGTAGTAGTAGTAGTAGTAGTAGTAGTAGTAGTAGTAGTAGTAGTAGTAGTAGTAGTAGTAGTAGTGGTGGTAGTGGTAGCAGCAGCAGCAGTAGTAGTAGCAGTTGTAGCAGTAGCAGTAGCAATAGCATTAGTAGTAGTAGTAGTAGTAGTAGTAGTAGTAGTAGTAGTAGTAGTAGTTGTTGTTGTTGTTGTAGCAGTAGCAGTAGCAGTAGCATTAGTAGTAGTAGTAGCAGTAGTAGTAGTAGTAGTAGCAGTAGCATTAGTAGTAGTAGTAGTAGCAGTAGTATTAGTAGTAGCAGTAGTAGTAGTAATAGTAGCAGCAGCAGTAGTAATAGTAGTAGTAGCAGTAGTAATAGTAGTAGTAGTAGTAGCAGTAGCATTAGTAGTAGTAGTAGTAGTAGTAGCAGTAGTATTAGTAGTAGCAGTAGTAGTAGTAATAGTAGCAGCAGCAGTAGTAATAGTAGTAGTAGCAGTAGCAGTAGTAGTAGTAGTAGTAGTAGTAGTAACATTAATATTAACAATAACAACTAATCATGGAAGAGCAATTGCTGTATGAAAAAAGAAACAAAAAACATTGTTTCGTTTCGTTTTCTTTTCTGTTCCTACTTTAATTTTTAATTAACATAAACAAATATGACAGAATGACTAATCACTTAGACTCTTTCACTACTCTTCAGGTCCTGCCGGTGATGGTATTAAGATCACGCCCATGTGGTTTATTTATCAAATGTCACCAATCTCCTAGGAAAACCTGATGATTGTTCACTGGAACTCGAAGTAAATCTGATTGTTGTTCACCAAAATCTTTAAGTAAATCTGATGATTATTAACTCTAAAATAAACCTGATCATTGTTCATCGAACGTTTGAAGTAGATCTGGAAGTTATTCACCAAACTTTTAAGTAAATCTGATATTTTTTCGCCAAGCTCTTATATAAATCTGATGGTTGTTCACTCATCATCATCAGGTGCCGTGTCTACTGGCGTTGAGTGTTATGCTTCTCCAGAGTACACGATCCTTTATGCAGGCCATTAGACCAGTTGGTGATCTCTTTTCACACCATCTCGTCAGACTTTCCAGTATCATTTCTCTGGTCTTCACCTGGCTCTTCTTCCCTCTATTTTTCCTGTTGTTATAATATTTTCAGTGTCCCCTCTTCTCATTCTATATAACAAGATAGGTTCAATACAGCATTTTAGGACTCGTTTTCTAACATTCATTGATAAAGATGTGTTGCACAATATGTTTCTCATTCTCTGAAATTCAATCTTCGCTTGCCTTATTCTGTTCTTAATTTCTATTGTGCAAGAAACTTGCAAAGGTTGTTTGTTAACTATGAAAAAAAAAACAAAAACTCACGAAGACCTGAAGGAACAACATATTCAGAGTTCCAGATAATATAGATGGCATCTTATTTTCCATATTTTCATAAATAAACGTCTCTTAAACGCAGTGTTATGTGGTACGGATGTTACATGCGGGTCAGGAGGAAAAAAAAAAGTAACAGTGTTATCTGGACAAAAGAGAAAGGACATAGGAAGTTCTGCACCAGTAACTTAGCTTTCCTGAACTGAAGTCTTAGCTAGGACTTTCAAGCATGTGTTTTGTTTAGCAAGTTTTACGTTGTTGAGTTTAGAGAAACCCATTAAGCAAAAAAAAAAAAAGTGCGCAGATCGAAAACTCCAGCTCGAGTAGACTGTTACATCTTGGCTGAAATGTGAATGGAGTTTAATTTACGTCGTTAATCTAATTTCTTCTGATAGGCTGCACGCTTTTCTTGCAAGATTTCAGACGTTAGTCAGCTCTGATGGCGTTTCTCAATGCACGATTAACAAATCCCTACGCCAGACGCACGTGTGTGTTAGCATAGTTCATTCCGTGATCTTACTTTTCAATACAGATGCTCCTCGAATTACGATGCCTCGATTTGCGATATTTCGACTTCACAGGTGGTGCGAAAGCCATCCGCATTCTGTAGAAACCGTATTTCTGTTTCATAAACATTTCGTCTTGTAATCACTGTTTTCTAAGTTTTATTCATACCATGTTTGGTACGTTATGTGTATTAAATGCATTTTCAATTTACAATGGGTTGATCGGAACGTAACCCAATTGTAGGTCTAGGAACAGACTAAATTTTTATGCAAGATTAATAGGGTAGTTTGGCCAAATATCATAAAGAAATAATATATTGCTGGTAGAAATGCAAATGAAACCGTTGACCTGGATTATTGAGGAAAGTCGCTGATGATGGCTGGAGCATGTACTCCGGTTGGCTGGTAACTCATTACCAAAAAACAGCACTGAAATGGACACCTCGGGGAAATAGGAAACGGGCAGGCCAAATGAGGCATGAAAAAGAACAACAGGGAGGATGTTGAGCAATAGAGGGCTCGCCTGGGCAAGAGCTGGCCAAAAGAAAAACAAAAAATGGGGAAGAACAGTAGAGGAGCAACATGTGCAAGCAGGTCCTATCTGTAGAGAAATTCGTGTGGGTACTGGTGAACCAAGCGGGCATTAGTAACCAGGTTTTTGTCTCATTTCAGCTCTAAAATCTTGTAAAATCAGTAACATTTTAGGGATAAAATATCAGGTAATGGAAGCAGTACTGTGAACACACAAAAAACTAGAATGAAGTACTTTATTATTATTATTATTATTATTATTATTATTATTATTATTTTAATAGCAGTCATGACATTTCCATATCCGCCCTGCTCTCCGTTTCAGGACCCGGGACTTAAGCTGAAAGAGATAGCGGTCAGTGACCTACAGCTAACTGTTTGCGTCAGGGTTGGCGAATCATAACGGTGGTCAAGAGGCAAGACCCTATTATAACTCTAAGTGCTGCCTCTAGAAGCAGACAGAAGTCTAGCCAAGTGAATAGGAATCTCAGATGGAAGGCGAGTCTGGTCCCAAGAAATTTGTCAAGACGAAGCGGATGTGTTGGACCAAACGGCGCATAAGTGCGACGCACCGGAACCAGCGCCATTTTGAAGGTGAACGACGATGGGAAAATGAAGAAGAATATTCCAGAAACCATGGAAGATAAGCTCCACTACATGCTCCAAGCAGAACCCGATTATAAAAACCGTATTGTACATCTTGCAAGGAAACTTTCTTATCGATAATCTGAGACTTAAATAAAAAAATAAAAAAAAGGCTCTGAACATATTTTAAATCATACCACAAACCCAGTTCACGAACCCCTCACCATTGAGACAGCAGCCATAGAATGCCACCACCTTACAATATCTCTCTTCATAAACACACACACGCTCACGTTCCGCATGACTTCCCCCAAAATCTGAAAAATCCAACAAATGTTTTTAGATCATCCCTTTGAGATATGCCCAGGAAATATTATTTTTGATGTGAACATGACAGCTACACTGAATCCCTAATCAAATCCCATCTTTCACATTTATATAAAAACAAATGGCTAAAATAAAAACAAAACAAAACAACAGCAAAAAAAAAACACACACACACATAACGTTTAACAACAGTCAGACCTCATCAGTTCTGTCTACAAGGATTTCGTTTTGACGTATTTTGTCACTGCCTTCCTGTAATGCCCTTTTTTGCTCGGACAAATGATTGTAGAGATACGATTTTCAAGTCCAGCAGTTTGCATTAACTTTGGGTGTGTCTAAAAACCGCAGATGCATTAAGAATTTATGCGATAATGTTTGAATGCAAAAGAAGATTTCAAAGGTTCTCTTAATTAAAACAGAGTTTTGCATCCGGGCTTTTGTCGCGAATGCAGAAATGAGGACAAAGCAGGAACATACAAATTGCGTCCTAATTATGCGAAACAAAAAAGAAAAAAAAACGCAAAGTAATAAAAATTCTATCATTTGCTTTTAAAAGAAACTTTTAGAGATTCGACGTTTTTTTTTCCCTTTTTAGCTTTGGAAAAAGTATTCTTATTTCAATTGCATAATATCTTGCTTTAACACAGAGTAATAGTTAGCTGTGAACAGAAAAATCATGAAATGATTGTTGTTTCATAGCCAGGTATAGCTTTTCAGCCCGCACTGAGGTCCTCCTCGATTTCCAGCGGGGTTACGTACCCACAAGTCTATCGTAAGTTGAAAATATCGTAAATCGAATATGAATATGAAATGATAAATTAATACATAACTATAGCCGCTGAAAAGCAGAATTGCTGTAACTCTCTCTCTCTCTCTCTCTCAATCGGGCGTTGGTTTTCACTGATTTCCACAACCATCTTTCTATCTTTTGTTCTTTCTATAAGCTGTGTTTTGACTGTGCTCTGTGCCACTCTTTTAGTCCATCAAGTATCTTATTTCTTTGTCTTCCTCTGTCTCTTTTTCCCTCCAGTTTCCCTGTTGTTATTAAGTGCTCCGGTTGGCTTTTTTTTTTTTAAATATGCCCTACAAATTTGGTCTGTGCGTTCTGAATTTTGCATAATTTCTCTTCTGTGCTCAGCCTAATTTAGAACTCTTCATTTGTTTTCATGGCTGTCCATGATATTCTCCTTATTGTCGTCCATGATATTCTCATTATTGTCGTCCATGATATTCTCATTATTTTCCTTACAAATCACATCTCGTCCGCCGCTTCCAGTAGATTTTGATTGCTCTTTGTTATCGCCCCTACTTCGCTTCCATATAACAACACGGGTTAGATGTAACATTGAATAACCATCTTTCTGGCGGTTGTTGACAGAGCTTTATTGCACATTATGTTGCTCATTTTCATAAATGCTGACTTGGCCTGGGCTATTCTGTTCCTATTTCAGTTTCGTATCTTCCGTCTTGTGTTATTGTTCCTAAATACTTGAATTTGTCCACTTGCTTTACTTCTGTGACTTTTACTTTGATGCTACATTTTGCTGATGTTTCTTTCTCAGAAATGGCCACGATTTGTGTCTTCTTATTATGTAAATCAAGTCCGTTCTTCTCACTTTCTTCTACAGTTTTCTCTAACAAGGCTTGCAGCTCTTCTTCGCTTTGGCCATCAGCACCGTGTCGTCTGCTTATCTTAGATTGTTTAGGTTGTATCCTCCCACTGCTATTGCAGGACACGTTTTCAATGTGTCCCATAATCCTTTCGCTATTGAGGGAGACGAGATCAGGGGATACAACACATCTTTGCCGTACTCCTACTCTTATGTTCTGATACTCTCCTGTTTGATTATCAATCCTCTTCTTCTTCTTCTTCGTTCGCTTCTACCACCAAAACCGCACTGTGATCCTACTGAATTCACGCCTGTGGTCCTCGTTAGGTCCAGTGGTCCCCTGTGTGGTCCCCGAAAAGACCACACGAGATCCACGAGAGGACCACAAGGGTTCAGAGTATCACAGGGCTTTAGCCTGTATTCTTGGTGGGTCTCGGAAGCGGGATTGCGTGACACCGTGGT
This sequence comes from Achatina immaculata, assembly GCA_009760885.1. NCBI lineage: Eukaryota > Metazoa > Mollusca > Gastropoda > Stylommatophora > Achatinidae > Lissachatina > Lissachatina immaculata. Next base: position 49,376,061 of record CM019718.1, read on the forward strand.
TTTCATTGCACCAGTTTATTATCAATCCTGATTACAGTTTTTTTCTTTCCTACATAACTGTTTTATGATTCTCAGGTCTTTTCCGTCTATATTTATGTCTTTTAACATCTCTTTGATTTCTTTATGTTTTACTTTATCAAATGCTTTGCAATAATCTATAGAACATAGATACAGATCTTTTGTAAAAACTTCTATGGCCCGTTCTGTTAGTGTTCTTATGATATATATTCTATTATTTGTGCCCTTTCCTTCATTGAATCCACACTGCTCTTCTGCAGTTTCTAGTCTTATCTTCCTCTTAATTCTCCTCAAGATTATGCTAAGCGAAATATTTGTTATGTGCCTCATAAGGCTGATAGCCCCGTGATCTTCGCACTCAATTGCTCCTAGTTTTGTGGGGCAAAGCTATAATTATTTATGTTAAATAAATGTCATTGATCAGTTTTGCTATTATTTCTATTCTAAACTCTCCTGTGTCGAATTAGCAACTAAATACCAGCAATTAGAAATCAAATAAATGATTGCCAGTTTGTCTTTTCCTTGATTGTACAGTACGAAACGCGCATTTCTACTGCACCATAGTAAAGTTGGGATTTTATAAGAATAACTATTCGGGAGCGTATACATATATATATATATATATATATATATATATATATATATATATATACTCGTACATTGGGATGGAAACGAAAAGGTAAACGCGGTTCTAAAAATATGCCATCCCGAAGACGGATGTTCCGAGCAGAAAGGAGCAGACATCACAGCATAGCTGCAAACTACTAGTATACAGTGCAACGAAGGCCCTTTTGAAAATGGACGCAGAAGAAGAATAAATGTTGCATGACCTGTAATAAAATATGGTATGAAATTAATTCATGCTTTACTTCACGAGCGTTTTCTAAAATAGAATTTCCGTAACATGCGCGGGCAGTAAAAGTAGATATCTACTGTAACATGACCTGTTTTGTGATGACCTATGAACAGCCACCCCGGATATCATCAAACCCTGGAAGATATAAATTGTGCACTGAAGCATTGGCCAAGTTTATGACCAAAACGTGTTAAAATATTTTTTTTTTAAATGTTGTTGTTTTCTTCCAAACAGGATTCGCTTCATGTCAGTTCCCCTGACCCGATACCTTCTGACTTTTCTTGCGTGAGTACCTTAAAGAGAATGTTTGCGTGTCCTCACTTCCATGGAGTCCGGACATTCTGAGTCGGCGAAATCACTGACGTTTTGGCATCTGTTATCACATAAAACCTGGTAGGAACTCAGCTGCACCATTGACATGTGCCTTGTCACGGTTTGTGTTTGGGGGAGGGGGGATAGAGAGAGAGAGAGAGGAAGAGGAGGAGAAAGGGAGTTCTCACACACACACTCTCTCTCTCTCTTTCTCTGAACCTTAAGTCCCCAGGGCACATGGGGCTTCCGCAAGTGTTTTCCACAAATGCCTGTCCTTTGCCTTTTTCTGCTCTTGCCCAGGTGAGCCCTCTATTGCTCAACAACCTTTTTGTTGTTCTTCTCCATGTCTCTTTTGGTCTACCCTTACTTCTGTTCCCCTGTGGTGTCCATCTTAGTGCCATTTTTGGTAGTGAGTTGTCAGTCATTCGGAGCACATGTCCCAACCATCGCCAGCATCTTTCCTCAATAATTGTTGTCAGTGGTTTCATCTGCATTTCTGCAAACAAGATGTTATTTCTTATGATGTTTGGCCAAAATATTTTTCTAATTCTTCTTAAACATTTAGTCTGGAAAAAATTCAACTTGTTTTCTATGGTTTTGGTAATTTACCAGCATTCACTTCCATAGAGTAGTACACTTAGAACATTGCTCTTAAATATCCTTTTTTTCGTATTCACGCTTAGTTTTTTAGATTTCCGAGTTCTCACACTAAATCCCTGTAATAAGACTTGAAAACTTTTCTCCAAAAAAGCACAAACTTTATATATATATATAGCTAAATTCACAGTGGCCTGTGGAAGGTGTAAAGGAATTTTTGAGACACCCTGTACTTTGTTTAGGAGACGTTAGCAGGTCTGAGCACCAGTACCCTTGCTGAGTATAAAACGGTGCCATCTCTTGGCCTGGCTCGTTTTACAGGAGATCATTCATTCATTCATTCATTCATTCATTTGCATGTCCCTTGCGGAACTTTGCCTCCCAAACAGCACTCCTGTAGGCCTCTCGGTTGTGAGCAAGATGGCCTGCTGCTGTTGCATCCATTTCCAGATCGTCAACGATGTCTTGCAGCCATCTTCGTCTTGGTCTTCCTCTTTTTCTTTTTCCCATTATGTATCCTTCCAGGAGATATGTTACATTTACAGCCATGTTTAAGAACATTTCTTCCTCTTAAATCTCATCTCTTTGCTCACAGATTTTTCGAGACTATTCGTGTCCATTCTACTCTATCACATGTCACAAGCCTGTGAGCGCAAATACGTAAGTAACGTCTAGTCTTTTAACATATTTTATCGGTTACGCCCCTTGATGTGTAGTTAAGTCTTGATTTGTCCTCGCAGTGGTCCCTTGTGGTTAATACACAGAAATTACACATGGCGTAGCAGCTACATAAACTTGCAGGCAGAAATCATCCTCCGCTGACCAAGACTTTCTTCTCTAAAACTTACAGAGACTGGCCCATTTAAACAGTTCTAGAATCAAAAATCCTACTGCACATGTAACACAGGTATTGACTGGGTACATAGGACCCAACTAGAAGATCTTGATTTTGCTGATGACATAACTCTTATCAGTAATAATGTGAATTCCATGCAAGAAAAAATAAATAGCCTGTCTTCACTGGCTAGCAAAATAGGACTTGAAATTAACAAGGACAAAACAAAAATAATGAAAATTCCCCTCAATCAAAATGGAAAAATACACATAGAAGGGACAGATATTGAAGAAGTCAATCAGTTTGCATACCTTGGCAGCTACATAGACCAGGATGGTGACACTAGAAAGGAAGTTAGGATCCGAATTGCAAAAGCAGCATCAGTCTTCAAGAATCTTGGGAACATATGGAATTCAAAAGTTATAAGCACAAAAACCAAGTTAAGACTATTCAATTCAAATATAATATCCACCCTCATTTATGCATGCAAAAGCTGGAAAACAACTAAAGAAATAGAAAAGAAATTAGACTCTTTTGAAAACAAATGCATAAGGAAAATACTCGGCATCAAGTGGAACGAATTCAAGAACAATGCAGAGATATGACAGATGACTGAACAACAACCAGTCTCATGGGTGATCAGGAAAAGGAGATGGACATATGTTGGTCACTTGATGAGAAGAAATGATCAGAGAATCCCAAAACAAGCTATCAAGTGGAACACAACAGGCCGAAGAAAAAGAGGCAGACCACGTGAAACTCTAAAGAGGACATTGTTAAGAGAGGCCAAATTAACAGGCATAAAATCTTTTGATGAGGTTGAAAGACTTGCCGAAAACAGGAAAAATTGGTGAACTACTTTGCGAGCCCTATGTGACGTTTAACGGCACGGGAAGGATAAGATAAGAATCCAAAAATCTACGATAGTTGTGTAGTACTATGGTGTTTGCATGGGCCGTTGACGTTTCTCAAATTTTATATTGATGACACAGTAAGGTTTTCTTCCGTAGCTATTACAGATCTACTCATTTAAAGCAAACGAGATGTCCACTTGAATATGCAAGCATGCACCGCATAACGTCCATTCGGACAACGTCCGATCGCATATACGTCCATGCTCCCATAATGAACAAAGTTAAAAAAAAACATGGGAGAATTGGACGTAACGGAAGTAAAAGGGAAAAAAATAATGTACACACAGCTTACAGTCTTCTTCTTCTTCTTCTTCTCCTCCTCCTCCTCCTCCTCCGCCTCCTAAAAAGTTATTTTAGACTGCTCTTAAAGACACCGAACTCAGTTAATTGTTTATTCTGAATAGTAATGAAGTTTTTGTTTGGTAGATAGTCATTTATATGTGTATGCAGTTAGTCATTTTTGTGTGTATGCAGTTACTTTATTGTCAATTATGTTTGTTATATGAGCTGCATATTTGCAGAATGCCTAGAACAGAGTGAAAGTTGTATGATAAAGGTTAGAATGTCAGAAGAGCCTGCGTGCCCAATTCTTAACCCTTTTGAAATAAAAGATCAATTAATAAAGATCAATATTCTTCTTCTTCAGCTGCTCATTGCTGCAAATAAAGTTCGCCTCTGTTCCTAATCTTCTTTCTCCAGTTTCTGACACCAGTTTCCGATTTCGAGGCTTCTCTATCTGTTCCTTAACACTAATCTCTCTCTCTCTCTCTCTCTCTCTCTCTCTCTCTCTCTCTCTCCTCTTTTTTTCTTACGGGGATGGGGGTCGTTGGCCCCATGCTCCAACCCCCAACCTGGAGGATCAGGGTGCAAGTTCCGTCTGACCCCTACCCGCGTAGACCTTCCCAGCCTGGCTGGACCTGCCAGGAGTAGAACTCCCGCTAGTATAGCTCTGGGGGTGGTCAGGGTAGGCAAGCTGTCAGGCCATGACAAGGACCCGCACTGTGTGATAGTACAGTATATTACAGTGTACAATAATTTAGTTATTTCAAGTTCATTGTCTTGTACAATGTACACTGTACAACAATTTAGTACAGGTTCAGTATCTTGTACGATCCATAACTGTACAAGAAACGGCCTCTAAACTTATCCAAAACTGCCTTAGTCTTGAGGCTTCAACTGTGGAAAGCACAGGTTACAGTCTGGGTGTACAACTGTGTACATTTACACTGTATTATTACATTATGTACACATTACTGTAGTAACTTACTTAACCCAGATATATTAGTTGAATTACAATACTGTATGTGTACAGCATCTTGGATATCTAGACAATACAGGAACATTGCATTATTCCATAAAGGTTTGCTAAGTACATAGTCGTAATATGGTGTTCGCACAACGTCCAACTCACATAACGTTCTATTTCACACAGCGTAGCTTGGATGTTATGCAGGCAGTTTGTGTGTGTGTGTGTGTTTTAAACCATGTTGGAAATGGACCAGTCACGTAATGACTAAAAGGCCACCAAAAACTATCGTTAGACCAGCCATGAGATGGTCACATGAAGGAAATAGAAGGAGAGAGGCCAACCCAAGGAACGTAGAAGCTGGGCTGGATGATATACAACACAACTAGAGCATTGACTGAAGCACTGTGGAAAGTGGAGAGAGAATCTGCTGCTGTTCCGCAAGATGCCACAAGGAATACTTCGGTGATGTTCGCTTAGTCTGAAGAAGATGGAGGTGTATGGTTCAGTTTTACAAAAGGATAGAACGAGTGATGACAGAGTGCAGAAACAAGAATGGCAGACATTAAGGCGAGCATGTAAAAAAGGGAGAAATATGCAACGATCCAATATTTTGGCAAAAGCCTTTTTTTCAAGGATCACATACAAAAAAAACAAAACAACAACAACAACAACACAACAGATTTTTTAAAAACACGAAAAAGAGATGAAACATTAAACACTTCGCGTTTGTGTGTGTGTGTGTGTGTTTTTTTTTAGTATCCTCCTTTATCAGAACGATGGACACAAAACGCACATTTTGTTCCTCATTTGTGTGCTCAGCTGTCACCGAAACAGCTGGAACATTTCTCTTTTAAAAATATTTTTAATGGAGAGAGCGAGAGAGAGATAGATATATAGAGAGAAATAGAAGAGACAGATAAGATAAAGATGAGAAAAGAAATAAAAACTATGCAAAAGAAAGTTAACTCCGCCCCCATAAAATATTTTTGTACAAGAAAAGAAAATACATGTAAGCAACTAAAATGATAAAATGTGGGGAAATTTTTACATAAATATAAAAGATTTTTATTTTGTTTGTGCTTGTTATCTTTTCACAAAATATGCACAACCAGAGGATCATACTTTGTCTTTGTTTAGATCTAGCAGTTTTTCTTTTGTTTTAATTTTTCGTATACTTCCTGTAATAAGAAGACTTTGTTCGAAGCAGTGGTCTGTAATGTGACAGTTTCTCAATGAAGTAAGACCTCACGTGACTATTACTGTAGTGAAGTGTTACATATAACCGAAAGGAACTGAGAAATTTAAACTTGTTGAATGCTCTCTAAGTGGTACATTGGTTAGTCCACTCATCTCTCCTGTCTAAGGTTGGTGCTTCGGTTGTAGTCACAGCAAAATAAGAATGCGCTGCAGACAACCTTCCTAGAGTATATGGAACCGGATGATGATTTGGTCAAAGTTAAATGTGTATTTTACAGATTCTTACAACTTCTTTCCTTTATTTTTTTAACTCGTCGGCCTATTTTTGTCGATATTGAACGCGTAGGAATCTTTTGTGAAAGATATCCCAGAAAGAAGTCCGAGCAACTATGGTTTCCCCACAGTTTACCATTTTCAAAGATTTCTTGCACAAAACCATTTCAGTAATTCAAGTCTTGATCACAGTTTCTTTGTTTATGGTTTACGCACAAGAAATATAATAATTAGTTATAATAACTAAAGTAGTTAGTTATTTTAAAATTATTTTAAAGTGCCAAAGGAGAAGACAGAATTTAGAGAATCAGACAACGGGACACTTAAGGGAAAAAAGGAGAAGAAAATGGAGAAATGAGAGCCATAGGACACTAAAGGTAGCCGAACCCGTTAGAAAAATCATGGACGAAATAAAATTAGAGAAATCTGGAATATAACACGAACAAAATAGCTAAATGGAACTATAAATAACTAGAAATTTATATTTTGTCTTTTTTTTTTCTTTAAAAAAAATTGTCAAAATAGCTAAATAACAAGAAAAAATATACAAGCATAACGCAGAACATGTATGCTATATATATATATTAACAGACAAAAACAAAGATAATGAAAAATAATAGTGCAAGCAATAGCCTCATAGTAATTGAGGGAGTGCCAATTGAGGAAGTAGAGTATTTCACATATTTAGGCAGCACAGTGGATAAATATGGGGGAACGGAAAAGGATGTTAAAGCTAGAATAAACCAAGGCCAGGACAGCATTTATCCAACTTAACAAAATATGGTCATTTAAGAACATCAAAACAAGAATCAAACTTAGGCTTTTCAATACAATCGTAAAGATTGTCCTGCTATTGGTTCAGAGACATGGGTTATGACCAAGACAATACAACAGAGAATACAAACATTCATAAACTACTGCTTGAGGTCACTTGATGAGGATTTTAAACATTAAATGACAGGACAAGATCAGGAACAAGGAGATCTGGGAAAGGGCAGGAAAGAACCTATGAACCTACCAATCATGTCTAGGAAGTGGAAGTGGATTGACCACACTCTGAGGAAACCCGACACCAGCATAGCGAGACAGGCACTGACATGGAATCCTCAAGGAAACAGAAAACGAGGAAGACCTAGATTTACTTGGAGAAGAGAAATTATGACAGTGCCCAGAGACAAAGGACACACATGGAAGGAAGAAGAGAATAATTTCAAGAACAGGAATGACCGGAGAGCCCTTATCCGTGGCCTATGCTCTCAAGAGAGTGAAAGGCGATGGTTATTATTATCATTATTATTATTATTATTATTATGATAATGCAGAACAAGAAAGAACATATACGGGAACGCATAACAAGAAAGAACATATACCACAGAACAGAAAAGAGCGCATAAAAACATGCCGCAAGATTGAAAAAGAACACAGAAAATCATAGCAAACAATAAAAGTGAATACATTAAAAATATGCTGAAAAAAATAACAAGAATACAAATAAACAGGCTGTAAAGATGAATAAGAATACCTAAACGGGCTGCAAGAATGAGTAAAACTACATAAAAACAGGCCTCAAGAATGAGTAAAATTACATAAAAACAGGCCTCAAGAATGAGTAAAATTACATAAAAACAGGCCTCAAGAATGAGTAAAATTACATAAAAACAAGCCTCAAGAATTAGTAGGCATACATAAACATGACGAAGAATGAGTGGAAATACATTTTTTAAAAAACAAGAACGAGAAACAACAAATGGAAACGCACGATGAAAATGGAGAAAGAAAGTCTGGGACAACACGAAACTTATCCTTCACTGATGTGAAGTTTTAAATGGCAGAAGTTTATCACTTATGTCTGCATACCGAACACGGAAGATGTCCCTCGGGACTTTCTAGTAACCCTGATATTCTTATTAAATCAGATAATCTCCCTCTTGATGTCAAACTTCACCAGACAGTTATAAACAGAAACAAAGGTTAAGTGTATACTTTATTCTCCTTAACTAACTCCATGCATATTTTTTGTCTTTTCTTGCCTTGTCTTGTCTCCTTCCTCATATACCTCTTGATGTTGAGGGAACAAACAGACGTTTTAATTGGGCTCAGAAGTGTGCTTCGGATAAAGAGACATTTAAGGCTTCTGTAATTTCCTCTCTCCATCTCCTGTGTGGGCGGCCTCTTCCTCTGTTACCTACAAATCTTAGTGTGAATGTTGTCTGTGGTATGATGTCTGGTGGTAACCGCGTAACATGGCCAAAGCATTTGACTTGCTGTTTCTGAATGTAGTGTAATACTGGTGTTACTCCAACCTTTGCTCTGATGGTGTCATTTCTGATTCGGTATCTTCTTGTTACGTTTAGTATTCTCTTTAAACATCTCATTTCTGTCGTGATGATTTTTCTTTTGCTTTTGGCTGTCAGTGTTCATGTCTGACATTGATAGCACAGAGTTGGGAGGAAAATTGTGTTGTATAGAGATGTATATTTTGATTTTGCGAAATACGTCAGGAAGTGTATCTGTTACAAATCCTAAAGTTATTTTAGTACATAATTACAAATGAAGAGTAAGGCAATGTAATGTAACAATATGAAAATGTAGTGTCGGTGCATTTGTCTGCAAAAAAGAACAAAACAAAAGATAAAAATCTATACACTCTACTCAGCGTATGTATGGATGCCTGCTTGCGTATGTACGTATGTGGGTATAGCTTATATTTTGACACATAATAAACTTCACCAAATAACTAGACGGCAGTGAATTATAAAATGGGAAGAACTGGCCAAGGATTACGATACACGAGACAGACATAGACGTTATAACTTGAATTTCGATTTTGTTTACAAATTGCTGCGTCATCTCATGACAATCAAATAGATTCATCCGCTAGTTTTCTGCTCTGTCCTTACATAAAATTATACGGATTTTTGTTTGTACACATTAGTTCATTGTTGTTGTTTATTACTTTAAATTATGAAAAAAAAATATATATATAATGCATTTGATAATCAGAAACAAATAAAGATAAAACATTTTTTTTTTTGGCTTGGATATTTCCGTGGACGACTTGCTTTACATTTTGAAAGTGATGACCACCATATACCTCAAGAACCTCAAGCACCACTCCCAGCTTCTTTGAGGATCTAACTGGATCCCAAGATCTATTTATATACCATTGGCCCATCGGGTCAAAACTGTAGAAATTGGCGCCTGCTTATTCAGGAGCTCGGGAAGGAAAGGCGCCATGGCGAAAGGCTGGCCACACCATCCCGCTAGTGTCACCGACAGATCAACGGAACAACAACACCATATTCCCCTCTGATGTCTGTATATAAGCGTGACACTAGGTAGTCAATAGGATTTTTTTTTTGTGGTTGGTTTTTCAGATATGAAACATAAAAGACGGATTATGATTCAGTGCAGATCTTTGTGAAGGTATAGTTCAGGCAGAGAACATCTTTCTGAGGTATAGTTCAGGCAGAGAACATCTTTCTGAGGTATAGTTCAGGCAGAGAACATCTTTCTGAGATGTAGTTCAGGCAGAGAACATCTTTCTGAGGTAGTTTAGAGTGAGAAACGTTTTGGTTTGTGGCTGTGGATGTTTGCAAGAGAATTGATGAGAGAGAGAGAGAGAGAGAGAGAGAGAGAATCTGACTGGCTGCTTACCGATGAGCTCGTGATGAGACGCGTAGAGGGCCGGGTAAGGGAAGTACGGGGCCGGCCTGTGATGTGGCTGGAGACAAGTTGGCCCAGGTCTGTTGAGGATACTGTCGATGCTGAAAGCGCTCCCAGCGGCCGTGCTTGGTGCCAGCATGGAGGAGAAGGTAGTCTGGCAAGATTTGATGTGCTCCGCGGTCAAGGCCGCTGACAATCCTCCGAGGCCACTGTACAGGTAGGTCAAAGGATGCAGATGTGGAGGGAAGGTCAAGTTGTCCACAACTCGTGTTGCCATGTGAAAAGGTGAAGGTCGAGGAACAGGTTCAGACGCCATTTTCAGTTCTTCTTGGAGTCTCTCCGCGTACACAAGCGGCGGGACGAGCGAAGGAAGGTCTTTCTCTGCAGATCGTAGCATAATGTCGCTTAAAAGTTCTTTTTATTTCTCACAGTTCAGACTCCATTACATCGAAGGCTGCATACATTTTCGATATATTCACTTCACTTTCTGCAAACTTCGTGCACAGAAGAGTACACAGTTCCGACAACTCTAAACGACAACACACAGCCTTGACATCCGTGTCGCACAGGTCACAGAGTTAGATGACGTTGCGCAGACATTTTGTCTCTGATTCCCTGGTTTCTCCTCATTTCATCTTCTGCCGAAGAAAAAAAAAAAGTTAAGTTGAGACAATGAAAATAACTAATTGTCAGGGTTTCTCGATCTAAGATTTCGTCAGAGATCCTAAATGAAAGATCTCTCAGGCACTTCTCGCTTTTGTCTTTGTTCAAAACAGGTTGGTTAAAGTGTCAATTTTATTTCTAGCCAAGGGGAAAAAAAACCTACTGTGGCATGTGTCATATACCACAAGACATACCTGGTTAACATTTCTCTCTCTCAGTCTCTCTCTCTCTCTCTCTCTCTCTCTCTCTCTCAGCCTTAAGTGTCCAAGGCACATGGGGCTTCCGCGCGGCTTTTCCACAAACGCCTGTACTTTGCCTTTTTTCCAGGTGAGCCCTCTATTGCTCAACATCCTCTCTGTTGTTCCTCTCCATGTCTCCTTTGGTCTACCCTTACTTCTGTTCCCCTGCGGTGTCCATCTTAGTGCCGCGAGAAATGCCTAGGAGTGATCTCCTAGATCTTGCTATTTTTTGGTTAACATTTACTATACATTTACTATTCCTATTTTCGGCAGGGGCGGCCGAGGCCTATACAGGATAAACTAGAAAGGAAAACAATCATTTGTTTTTCTGCCTACAACAGTGACTTTATTACAGCTGGCATATGCTACACCGGGGCGGGGGGGGGGGGGGGGGAAGGCATGATGGTGATAACTGGGAGGAGAGGAAAGGAGAGAGAGAGTGACATGAAGCCAAAACTGAGTGACAGTACATAATTTAATGCAGTGACTCCGCGGAGATAAGAAAGATTCCAAAAGATTCTCTTGCGGGAATAAACAAACAAACAAATAAAACCTGAGAAAGGCTGATTTAAACAGTTATTTCTGTCGGTAGAAAATATTTTTTAAATTATAAGACAAAAGTGGATAAAATTAATTATTCGCTAATCAAAACTAAATAACATATTTTAAGTGAGTTATATATATATATAATGAAATTAAATTTCTTACCTAATTAAATCAATAAGAAAAACGCCATTCAACATTTATTGAACAAACAGTGGGAATGGGAGGACTTAACGTCATAACAACAGAAAAGATAAATGGAAAAAAAAAGAGGAAGGGGGAGTTTAAAAGAGAAAGTCATGGAAGGTCTAATACGATGGTGTGATTAAAAGGTCTCCAAATTCTATGATGGAAAATATCAAGATCTGTGAAGAAGTTCGATTAACAATACCTGCCAGCACCTCACCTGGTGATCATAGTCTGCATTTGTGTCACAACTGTCTTTAAACAAGAGGATTTTTTTTCCCCAAAAAAACTGTATCGGAATTTTTGAAACAACTTGCTTATTTCAAACAACAAATCTTATTATTTTTTGTTTTGTTGTAAATATCACAAAACATTCTTTAAACAAAGCAAATTAGGCAAAATTAAAAAAAATGTGAAAGAAATGGACTTTTCAACAGAACTTCACTTTATAAAAATATATCATCATCATCAGTCCTCTGTACTTCCAATGAAATGTAAAGCATCAACCAAGGTTCTCCAGCCAGAGCTGTTCTGAACAAATCGAGATACCTCAAGCCATGCCTATATCTGTATTGTGTATCTCCATGTCCCCAACGGCCTGCCTCTCTTTCTTATCCCTTGATGTGTCCAAGTCAAGGCGGTACAAAATAGATAGTTTATCATCGACGAGTGCGGGAAATCTACATATTTTATGTCAACTTTTTGTTCTACTTCAAGACACTGAGAACAAATATCACACGGACTACTGGTTGACCTGTTTCCGGCTTTGAACTCTTTGATGTTTATGCTACTGAAGAAACATCTTTTCCCCCGCTTATCTTACTGATAAACATCGTGTTAACGGAAGCTGATTTTCTTGGAGATATTATTTTTCTGTTTTCACAGTAAAAATTGTTAACTAATTCCTGTTTTGTTAAAGGACTACTTCCCCCGTAATTTGACCACTGTTTCTGTTACTGGTAATCTTCTGTTAAATGATGCTCCTTTTTATTTATTTATTTGTTTAATTATTTGAAGAAAAAGAGCGATTTTATCAGAAAATTTTCAACATAATTTTTGTCTCTAATCTTGTATTGTTCTTGTACGTTATGTTATTTTTAAAAAAAACGACGGAATATTCGTTAACAAATTAAAACTTTAAAATACGCGAAATCTGAACAAATACAGATAATTTACAAAGGCTTTTATTAATTTCTGAAATTGAAATATTTCAGATTTAAAAAAAAATTATTTGTTTCGTTTCGGCAAGTATGGTATTGCATTTTTTAAAGAAATTTCTGGAAGCTGCACATGTTCTTTCAAAATCCTTCTAGACTTCTGTGGGATTTTTCTTTATCACATCTCTTTAAAATCGTGTATAGTCTTTTAAAAGTTGTTTATAATTTTCAAATAATGCAGTTAGTTTGTAATAATAATTGTTCCGTTTATTTGTCTGTGCGGACAGGTGTCGAGATTGTTCTCCCCCATTTTGTGCTGTCCTTGGTGGCTTCATATTAGAACGGTTTGACTTCCATTTTGTGCTGTCCTTGGTGGCTTCATATTAGAACGGTTTGACTTCCATTTTGTGCTGTCCTTGGTGGCTTCATATTAGAACGGTTTGACTTCCATTTTGTGCTGTCCTTGGTGGCTTCATATTAGAACGGTTTGACTTCCATTTTGTGCTGTCCTTGGTGGCTTCATTTTCCTCTTTTACTTGGTCAGTTCGTTGAAACTTTTCCTTGAAACATCTCTCTCTCTCCCTCTCTCTCTCTCTCTCTCTCTCAGTTATCTACTGGTTATTAAGTTCTCTATCTTATCATGGCACATCCACATATTTTAAATATTTTCTAAATGAGATTTTCGTTTTGCTTGTTATTGTCATTTTTGTCAGTTTAGGAAATAAATTCTGAAAATTATAGTTTTATTAAAATTGTTGTTACTTTATATGCCATTGTTTATTATATGTGTGATATTTATTATAATCCAATCTTTTTATTTATTTAGTTTTCTCTTATAATTATTGTTATTTTTCTTGTACAAAAAATGGTTGAAACTGTCACCGGATAGGGATGTTTCATTATTTATTTTGGTGCCATTTGTTATATGCTAAAATAATATTACAGAGGTAGAGGGGAAGGCGACTGTAGAGTTTTTTAGGGTACTGGAGTCGATAGAGGTGCATGATTTGTAAAAATATGGCATGTACGTCAATCTTCCTTAGCTTACAAGGCCTGGAAGGTATATCCACTTAAGAATACATGTCTTTTTGAAAATGTCAGACGTTGATGAATCCAGCGCTTCTCTTTTTAAAATGTGTCTAAAGTTTCGAGATTAGTGGGACGCATGGAAAATGACATAGATTTTTTTTTCTTGACAATAAGTTTATGAGAGAGAGAGAGAGAGAGAGAGAGTTGGTTGGTTGGTTGGTTGGTTGATTGACTCGTTGGTTGGCTGGTTGGTTGGTTAGCTAGTTAGTTATTTAGTTAGTTAGTTAGTTAGTTAGTTGGTTGGTTGGTTGGTTGTTTGGTTGGTTGATTGACTCGTTGGTTGGCTGGTTGGTTGGTTAGCTAGTTAGCTATTTAGTTAGTTAGTTAGTTAGTTAGTTGGTTGGTTGGTTGGTTGGTTGGTTGATTGACTCGTTGGTTGGCTGGTTGGTTGGTTAGCTAGTTAGCTATTTAGTTAGTTAGTTAGTTAGTTAGTTAGTTAGTTGGTTGGTTGTTTGGTTGGTTGGTTGGTTGGTTGGTTGGTTGGGAGGGAGGGAGGGAGGGAAGGAAGGACCATGCACTCCAGACGCATAGACAGGTGCTCCGACCTCCTCTTCAATATCTTCAGCGTACAGTAACTGAAGACACCAGTTCTGTGCTCACTGACCATTGGTCTAAAACTCATTTTTTCACTACCCTAAGCCTGACTTACTACCCTAAGCCTGACTTACTACCCTAAGCCTGACTTACCGCCCTAAGCCTGACTTACCGCCCTAAGCCTGACTTACTACCCTAAGCCTGACTTACTACCCTAAGCCTGACTTACTGCCCTAAGCCTGACTTACCGCCCTAAGCCTGACTTACTACCCTAAGCCTGACTTACCGCCCTAAGCCTGACTTACCGCCCTAAGCCTGACTTACCGCCCTAAGCCTGACTTACTGCCCTAAGCCTGACTTACCGCCCTAAGCCTGACTTACTACCCTAAGCCTGACTTACCGCCCTAAGCCTGACTACCCTAATCCTGACTTACTACCCTAAGCCTGACTTACTACCCTAATCCTGACTTACTACCCTAAGCCTGACTTACTACCCTAATCCTGACTTACTACCCTAAGCCTGACTTACTACCCTAAGCCTGACTTACTACCCTAAGCCTGACTTACCGCCCTAAGCCTGACTTACTACCCTAAGCCTGACTTACTACCCTAAGCCTGACTTACTACCCTAAGCCTGACTTACTACCCTAATCCTGACTTACCGCCCTAAGCCTGACTTACCACCCTAAGCCTGACTTCCAACTCCTTCATTCTTGAAAACGATGCCAATTTTTGCATAGTTAAAATTTCCTCCCATACTCCACAGTTTTAAATCAAAACCACAGCCAAATAAGATAATAAACACGATTTGTGAAATCAATTTCCCATCAAGAACTCCTTATAGCCATGCATGAGCTAAAGACACTCTCCTTATAGCCATGCATGAGCTAAAGACACGTTTTAATCAGTCTGTAGAGTGTCTCTTACAAAAGCTAGCACAGATTGATGTGGATGAGAAAAATCTGTCTTGGAGAGGGCAGAGATGACCAAATACAGTCAAACCAGATAAGACAAGTGCAAATATTGGATGGAAAGACTTGTTCAGGAGTGTGGTGGTTTGGGGGAGGGGTGGGGGATGTCGGGGAATGTGCTATCTGAGAGTAATAGATTCCCTGAATTTTTTTTTCTTCTTCGCTTTTTTTTTGTTTTTGTTTTCTAGACCTGCTGATGTTTGCAGCCGATGCCCTGAGAATGTTGAATTCGGACGGGGAGTGGATTACATCGGCTTGTCTGAAGATCCTGACGGGACCCCCGAAAACCCCAACATCTCGCCAGTTCATAGGAGACCCCTACGAGCCCAGCTCTTGCTACTTACACTGAGAAGCATGTGAGCTTTTTACTGTGATCATTAATGAAGAGGACGGATAGAGTTCTGTCCGGCTTTCACTCCTGGCTTACAGGTACCAGTGCCTTCGCCATAGCACAGTCATCGGTACTCCTTTCTCCTTCTACATGTCCCCTTTACTCTAGCACAGCCATTATTACTCCTTTCTCCTTCTACATGTCCCCTTTACTCTAGCACAGCCATTATTACTCCTTTCTCCTTCTACATGTCCCCTTTACTCTAGCACAGCCATTATTACTCCTTTCTCCTTCTACATGTCCCCTTTACTCTAGCACAGCCATTATTACTCCTTTCTCCTTCTACATGTCCCCTTTACTCTAGCACAGCCATTATTACTCCTTTCTCCTTCTACATGTCCCCTTTACTCTAGCACAGCCATTATTACTCCTTTCTCCTTCTACATGTCCCCTTCACTCTAGCACAGCCATCATTACTTCTTTCTCCTTGTACGTTGTCCCATTCACTCTAGCACAGACATCTTTACTTCTTTCTCCTTGTACATGTACTCTTCACTCTAGCACAGCCATCATTGCTCCTTCCTCCTTGTACATATCCTCTTCACTCTAGCACAGACATCATTGCTCCCTCCTCCTTGTACATGTCCTCTTCACTCTAGCACAGCCATCATTGCTCCCTCCTCCTTGTACATGTCCTCTTCACTCTAGCACAGCCATCATTGCTCCCTCCTCCTTGTACATGTCCTCTTCACTCTAGCACAGACATCATTGCTCCCTCCTCCTTGTACATATCCTCTTCACTCTAGCACAGCCATCATTGCTCCCTCCTCCTTGTACATGTACTCTTCACTCTAGCACAGCCATCATTGCTCCCTCCTCCTTGTACATGTCCTCTTCACTCTAGCACAGCCATCATTGCTCCCTCCTCCTTGTACATATCCTCTTCACTCTAGCACAGACATCATTGCTCCCTCCTCCTTGTACATGTCCTCTTCACTCTAGCACAGACATCATTGCTCCCTCCTCCTTGTACATGTCCCCGATGTTGTGGTTTTTCTGACCCACTTTTTCACTTTATCACATTCTAAATTTATCACATTCTAAATTTATCACATTCTAAATTTATCACATTCTAAATTTCGGATATCCGTTTGTTGTGAATTTGTTGCTGCCCTGCAAAACACCACAGGGCGTACAGGGTGATGATTGCTGACCAAGGACATGGATGGACGGATGGACTTGTTATGAACAAGTTACAGAAAAATAAATGTTACAGAAACGAACTATCTGAGAAAATTTGTAAAAAGCTGTTCAGATTTCCAACTATAAAAGGGAATGTAAACATTATGTAAGTATCACAATTTGTCACATAAGTCACTGATGACATTGTTAACCACCACCAGCAAGAAGAACTGTGGCGGGTGACATGGACGATCATGTCTTTACAGATTCTTCGACCTATATAACGCACACAGTCACCTCAGTTGAAGCCTTTCTATGAATTCTTTTGGGACAAATTATCCCGTTTTTGTATTAAGAAGCATTTTGTCACCTGCCTGCATTTCATATTTACCTTTCTTGTTGTGGTAGTACCCTGTAGCATAACAATGTCCAATAAATTATGGTTTTTACCTGTTTTAATTAACTTATTTCTACCTTGATTTTTCTTGGCGATTTCTAATTGAAACTTTTTGGCTGTATCAGTGGACTCTTAATATTCTGCTGAAAGAGAACAGTCTGTGTCTAGTGGCTTCAGTCTTCTTCTTCTATTTTGTTTGTTTTATTTTTTACACATTTTTTTTCTTCTAAATCTGCAGTTCTGTCGTCGGTTTTATTTTATTTTTATTACTTTTTTTTTTTTAGTTCATGCACGGGATTATAGAGCCCAATTTCTTGCGTGGTTTCCCTTGGCCGGTGGATGAATCTCAGTGTTTTAAAGCTGGCAAAGTTTTGATGGTCGTGTCCCACAGTCTGAGGTGCCCAGGCACTTTGCACAAAGAGGACAACTGCCAGCCTTAAACTCTGTGTACAGTGCCTTCAGGTCATCGTCATGATCTTCGTACAAGAAGATCAAGGATAGTCCCAGAGTAGCAAAGATCAAAGGTGAGTGTAGCCATGTAGTGACATAGGAACCGGACCTGGAAGACGACTGTGTTAGTGCCTATATTGTCACTGACCTGCCAGCTTACAAGAGGGTGATGTGGTCAGAATCAAGTCTGGGTACCTTTACTTTCACGTAAATTTGTCAATAAATTTTAGTCCTGTATCGTCATCTTGTAAGTTGAGTTATTCATTTTATGAAGTTAGAAGTTTGACAATCGCAACAAAAAAAAAAAAAAAAAGAAGAAAAGAAAAGAGAGAGAAGTACGATGTGGAAGTACACCAGGTCTCATTAGGATCGATGGATTGAAATCTGGCGAGAAACTTTGTGTATGGGCAGTTCATTATCTGAGACTGCCGACAGTAAAATCATTAAGTAATGTAGTAATCTGACTGACAAGAATAGATATGAGAAAGAGAGAGAGAGAGAGAGAGATTAAATTAATGTTACTTACCAACATAAAGATGCCATGAAAGACAAATCTTGTACCATCAATAGCTGGACTGGGTAAATATTCAAATTTTAAAAAATGTATACATAGGCAAATGAGTCTTCCGTATTTTGTTCAAAGTCTTTGGTAATCGAGAGTTCACAGCTGCAGCTTTAGTAAATGCTTGGGCTCCAATACACCGATAGCAAATGACCGTTACCTGCGACTGTTCCAAGGAACAATGAAAGAACAATGGGTGATCTGATGCGAGAAGTAATATCGTGCTCAGATTCGCTGTATGGTGTGCGGAAAATGGCGGAGATCCGGGTACTTTGTTATCATTCATATGTTTGTCCAGCTTTGTGCTTCTGTGATTGACAGTCGTTAGATCAGCACACCGTGGCGACAGGTTCTCATTGGTCCTAACAGGGACAAAAGATGCGTTAGACCTGCCCATAAGGGATTAAGGGTGTGAATTCGCCGTCGTTGTCAGAGCGATCACTTTCAATATTGCTATTGATTGACGCCGAAATGGGGCGGGGATAACAGTCTCACAGCCAATCAGATACTCACACTACTACCTTGGTCATGTTTTCGATCTATAGACGGAGAATATTGCTTAAACAGAACAATTACATTTATCAAACGACGAATGCCTAAATCAAATTACTATGACATGGCACACAAGGGATTTCAAAATATATTGTAAACTTCTCTAGACATTCTTTGAAATAATCTTCGTTTTTTGTGTTTTTTTGTGTTTTTGTTTTTCAGCTTATAGATTAAAAAAAATATTTCGATCAATAAACGGATAGCCAGTGAAACTAGGAAAGGATGATAGCACCAAAAGTTTTAGCACAGCTTGTAGGCGATATAAGGCACGGAATCAAAAGAGAGTACACATGGAAAGAATCAAAACTCACATCGAATTCACCTCCACAGTGCCGCGAAAGTCTGTGATTATAACGTTTCTTTCCATGCAATCTTAAGGGGCTCAGTAAAACATGAAATATTCATTCATGAAAAGCATGATTCTTTATGTTTTGTATTCACGGTGTAATTATTTAACGTAGCGTTAGCATGTGAAATAATACTCTGTATTAGTAGTATATATTAGTAGTAATACTTCTTGCATATCTCCGCAGCGAGTTGCTTTCACATGACTTGTCTTAGTTTTGCATTTCATTCTTCTTCTTCTTCGTTCGCTTGCACTTCATTCTGAAAGGCTACGAAAATTTCAACACAAAGAAATATCCTCTGGAAGGGAGGAGAGGGGGGCACCTGAGTAGTGAAGCGGTTAGTGTACTAGTTTTTCATAGTGAGGCTTCGTGCCTGAAATCTAGGCGAAGTCTCTTCCCCCCCCCCCCCCCCAGACGTCGGCCTGTAGTAGCTTTAATAAAAAGTTTAAGACTGGCAGTTCTCATCTTTGTACACGTGACCAGGTAGCTCAGACTGTGAAACACATCCTCCAGAACTGCACCAAATAAGAAACACTGAGAAGCACCTGATGGTCCACTGAAAGCGGTCAAGAGCCCACGCTCTAAAGTCTTACACGTGAAACAGAAAGGCAACCTTCTGTCTCTCCACTGTTCCCATAGGTCGAAGAAAAGAAGGGCACCAACAACAAATCCTCTAAGAGCTTCAACTGAGCCACAGCACAATCGTTTGTCTTACCATTAACCTTATCTCTAACCTTATTTCTAACATTTCCTCTAACCTTACATCTAACCTTTCCTCTAACATTTCCTCTAACCTTACCTCTAACCTTTCCTCTAACCTTATATCTAACATTACCTCTAACCTTACCTCTAACATTTCTTCTAACCTTACATCTAACCTTTCCTCTATCCTTACCTCTAAACTTTCCTCTAACCTTACATCTAACTTTACCTCTAACCTTACCTCTAACATTTCCTCTAACCTTATATCTAACTTTACCTCTAACCTTACCTATAACATTTCCTTTAACCTTACATCTAACCTTTCCTCTAACCTTACCTCTAGCCTTACCTCTGACTTTACCTCTAACCTTGCCTATAGCCTTTCCTCTAACCTTGCCTCTAACCTTACCTCTAGTCTTACCTCTAACCTTAACTCTAACGTTACAAATCACTCTAAATTCAGTTTTACATGTTTCTTTATTATAAAAACTTACAGAGTTATTTATTACAAACACCATCTAGGAAACAAATATATGAAGCCTTTGTTGTCATAACATAAGGACTAGAAACAATAAAACTAAAAAGCTGGTAATAATTCTGAAAATATCATTTTTCAAAATTACCATAAGAAATAATCTTTCACAGCTTAAACTGAATACTATGAAGATGACAACAGCATGTGATCTTAAATTTAAACAAAGCACTGGGAAAGCAAAACTGTCAATATTCTTCTGAAAATGCATTGAAATTTTGTTGCGTTATAATTGCATAAATGGCTACTAATTCAGTGATTCCTGGTTACGTCCCAGTAGCTGAGGTTTTTTTTTTTTTTTTTGGGGGGGGGGGGGGGGGGGGAGGGGTTTCGGTAGACACCAAAAAAAAAAAAAAAGGGGGGTACTAGAGAAATCTGGAAAGGTAAATACGGCCAGGCGTGATACTGACCACATCAGACTTTCATGTGCCGAAGGTCTTGGAAATACGGGCCTAACACAGTGTCACCAAATATGACGTAATGGTATGGAAACAGGATTTTTTTTTTAAAAATTGTATAAATGACATAAATATAAAGTGATCTTTATCGAATTTATAATTTAGAAAAACACAGTTTCATTTCTTTTGCTGCATTTATTTAAGGGGGAAAAAAAAGAAATTGTTTTAATAAAATTTCTTAGGAAATATAAAATTTACATACACAAAAGTTTGACGTGCCGAAGGTCATGGAGATTACGGGCCTAACACCGTATTTCCCAATATGCCTTAATGGCGTGGGAACGGGAATTTTACCTTTTATCTTTACTTACACAAAAAGACAAAAAATGAAATGATTTTTTTTCTTCCAGAAATATATGAGACAAATAGTCACTTTGTTTCGTAAGCGCGATGTCAGGTTTAGGACTCTCTCGTAAACGCAATGTCAAGTTTAAGAGTCTCTCGTAAACGCAATATCAAGTTTAAGAGTCTCTTGCCCCCTCCCTACTCCCTCAATTTTTTGACAATTTCGAATGTTGATTCATGAAATCGCAAGTTGCAGTGTTCGTTCTCATGACAAAACAAAAACCTAAAACGTTAATTCATCTTTGAAAAAAAAAACCCCCAACAAACTTGCGCTACAAATTACAAATTTTAAAACACCACAGCATGTGACCGTAATAATTCACTCCTTTAACCTTTAACCCGAGAGAATGAAATCCATGCTGGGAAACAAAGCGAAACAAAACGTTAAAGACGGAAATGACGAAAGAAAACTGTGCAAACTGGGGAGATGTGCTTAGGCCTGCACCGAAGGAGAATTGCTTGAAGGGCTCCACTTTAAAGTGGATGCAGTGAGTGGACATGAGATAGAAGACTTGAAAAAAAAAAAAATGAGCTGTGAGCAAAATAGAACGATGCCAGACACGAGACGACGTGTATACTAACATAGAGTGTGTGTCACTAGTTTTTGTGCGCAGATGTATACAGAGTACAAGAATGGTTATTCTAACTAACTAACTAACTAACTAACTAACTAACTAACTAACTAACTAACTAACTAACTGACTGACTAGCTAAATATCTAGCTAATTAACTAAGTACTTAACTAACTAGCTAATTAACTAACTATCTAACTATCTAATTAACTAACTAGCTAATTAACTAACTAACTATCTAATTAACTAACTAGCTAGTTAACTAAATAACTAGCTAATAGATAATCTTAACTAACTAACAAACATATTAACTAACTAACAAACATATTAACTAACTAACTAACTAACTAACTAACTAACTAACTAACTAACTGGCTGGATGGGTGGCTAACTGAGTAATTTCTACTGTTGCAGAAAGTTGATTATGACATAGATCTAGCAGATTTTTTTTCCCCTTCTGTCTCTGTTGCGTAGTGCAATGTATCGCAAACAGCTTTATTACCAGCATCCGATGTGAAGCTCATGATGGCACCTGGCGTGTTTCTGGCACGCAATTTCTCTTCAAGAAATCAGCTGATATCACCCACATCACAAAATAATTCAGCCAGACAGAAGATTTGGCCGATAACTGTGAAACAACATTTGTATTAGGAATAAAGGAGTAAGGAATAAAAATTTTATTTTCCAGAATTGATAAAATGTCAAGGGTATTTGGAGAGATGTCGTTAACATAGAAGGAGTGTTATCAGTCAGTATACACTGACAGATAAAATAAAGAAGATAAACAGAGCTATAAACATTTCTGGAATCTATGACTTTCGAACCTGTAAATTCTAACATCAGCTGCAGAAAGCTTACAGCATTAGCCAGTGATTCCCAGATTGGGCAAAGTTGTCCCTTCTGTGGAGATAAAGGCAGACAGTAAAATCCTCGTTTCCATGCCATACGAGGGATACGGTGTTAGGTCCCACATTTCATCAGCACATGAAAGTGTGATATGGTCAGTATCACGCCTGGCCGCTTTACTTTCCCAGATCTCTCTGGTACCCATTTTTAGAGGCTGAGTGGGACCCCAGGGGGGGGGGGGGCTTTTTTTTTTTTGCTGCGTACCAGGAAAAAAAAATATCCCACTGCTGAGATTTGAACTCGGCACCACCGGATTAGTAAACCGAGCGTCTAACCACTCAGCCACCCTGGCTGCCCCTTCTCTGGAGGGCGTACGTACATTTTCGAGGGACGCTGGGGGAAAAGTGGAGCAATAGGGGGCGTCAGAACCAAATCTGGGGGTGCTGAGGGATGTTGAGGGGCGCTAGGAACATGACCTAGGCGGCAAGGAAAATGTTCTCTTACTACCACTGTCTCTAAATAAAGAAAATCTTACCAGGCCGTTCTGTGCATGGAGTCCGGCATTAGAAAATCAACACTGAGAAAGAAATTCCAACTCAGCCAGAAAGAGAAATAATAAAACCCAGATTCTGGGAAACAAAGCAACAACAACAACAACAAAAGCCCATGATCTTTACTTTTTCCTTCCTTGACTTCATGTTTCAAGCCCAGTATTAGAGGCTGAGATTCATATACTGACAGGATGTCTATAAGATCAATCGTGGACACCTTTCATTACCGAACTTATCACAAAAACTGCACTAATATGATACTCATTTTTTTCCTTGTAGGTAACATGTTTGGAATTGTAATGATGTAGTGGCTGATTTTTCCTAGTACATTTTTTTTTCATTAAAAAACAAAAAAATTAATGCTGAATAATGGACTCTATCATTATGATAGAAGCACGTGACCAAACAGGTAGCATCTATCGGTGGAGTTAACTTACTAAACAAACGCTTTCTAATGTTGAACTTTGTTGTTAAATAACAGCTTTCACGTGTGCAACTTTGTTGTTCTCTTCTTTTTCTTCGTACCCACACTGGCGAGGATGCATGGTACCCTGAATTTTGCCATGCGCCTTCTGGCTGAGTACCTCCAACTTCAGCACCTTTCCTTGCTAGGGCAGACTGTGGTCTTGCTCGGACTGCAATGAAGACAGTGGTGTAGGCTGGCCTGGCCAAAACTTTGTTTTCCAGCCTCTGGTGGATGTACTTAAGCTACTTCTCCATGTCAGACGACTTTGAGACAGTTCTACAGAGACACTCCGGCTTTGGGATGAGGAATCCGGTGAGTGCTTCAATGATATCCATTCCCCGCCACCTGTAGTCTGCTGGCTCTGTTTTGTTTACCTCATTCTGATAGCCATTGTTGTAAAGACCCATAGGCTTGTCACGTCCTGGATTCATTGGTTTCACACCAGACTTTCCTCATCCCCGCCAGCGATCTCCATGTCCCCATCCGTCCACCAACCTGACATTACATTTTACAAAAATAACAATTACATTTATTGTTGATTGCTACAGATGTCTGGGCTACAGAAGTAGGTTAGAGTTTTTAAGCAAACATGTTCCCTGTCTGACAAAGACTATGTTAAGATAAGTGTGTTCTTAACAAAGTTGTTCCCAGGGGAAACCTTATTGTTAAATAACAGTTTTCATATATGGAACTTTGTCGTTAAATAACAGCTTTCACGTGTGGAACTTTGTTGTTAGATAACAGCTTTCATATGTGGAACTTTGTTGCTAAATAACAGCTTTCACGTGTGGAACTTTGTTGTTAAATAACAGTTTCATGTGTGCAACTTTGTTGTTAGATAACAGCTTTCATATGTGGAACTTTGTTGCTAAATAACAGCTTTCATTAGTTGAAATAAATTGCTGAGCATCGCGTTTATTAATGGAAATAGCTCACTAAACAGTTGGTTTCTTCACTGAAAGCTGGTGATATCTTAGATGTGGGCATATGAATCTCACACGTGAAGTCAAGGAACAAAATAAATTAAAGAAAATGATTATGTGTTTTCCAACCTCTGGTTTTCTCTGTTTCCATTGACGAAACTGAGTTATTAAACAATGGTTTACACAGACTAAAGTAGGTTACTAAACAAATAGGTTTCATCGACAAAACCGTTTATTAAACAAACAGATTTTGTCATGGAAGTTACGTTACTAAACAAATAGGTTTCATCTACGAACTTGATTAATAAACAAAGAGGATTCATGCACGAAACTAGGTTACTAAACAAATGTTTCATCGAGGAAATTCAGTCACTAAACAATAGCTTCATTTTAAAAAAAAATGAGACGGAGGAAAAAACAAAACAAAACAAAGCTCATCATCATCATCATCAGGTGCCGTGCCGACTGGCGTTGGCTATTATGCTTCTCCAGAGTACCCGATCCTTCATGCAGGCCATCAGTTCAGTTGGTGATCTCCTCTCACACCATCCCGTCAGACTGTCCAGTATCATTTCTCTTGGTCTTCCTCTTGATCTTCTTCCTTCTATTTTTCCTGTTGTTATAATATTTTCAATACCCCCTCTTCTCATTGCATGTCCTATGAAAGTACATTGTCTCTCTCTTATCTTTCTGACAAGGTTTTTTGTCTCTCCAGCTCTTCTCATACATTCTTCATTAGTTATTTTTGCTGTCCAGGGGATTCGCAACATTCTTCTAATAAACCACATTTCTGCTTTTTCCAATGATTTTTGTGCAGACTTGCCTATTGTCCATGATTCACTTCCATATAACAAGATAGGTTCAATATAGCATTTTAGGACTCGTTTTCTAACATTCATTGATAAAGATGTGTTAGCTAATATGTTTCTCATTCTCTGAAAAACAAAGCTACCAGACAGTAAATTGCCATCAATTTCAGATATTAAACACAAAAGTCGCCATTAGTTAAATGTAAAAAAAAAAAAAAGATTACATTGCGCTTACACAAGTTTGACGATAGAAGTTAAATTAAAGGCATGATACTCGTCGGTTTCATTTCCTGAGATACAACGTTTCAGAAAGCTGACCCAACTTGAACGATAACACCTGGGATTATGTGTTAAAACTGTTCTCCACTTGCTGTGAGCCTTGGCCAGTCTACTCCGACCAGACGTGAGAAAATGTTTACATAGTTCATTCATACTCCTTCAAGTAAGTGACCACAAACAATGGCGTCCCGCTGGAACTGAGACCTGCTCAGAGCTAAGTTACACAAAAGTTATTGAGAATCCCCCGCCCCGCCACTGCTGCTATTGATTCTATGGACAGACACACAGCGACTGGAGAAACGTGTATAGGTCATTAATTACAAAACTTATAGCTTGAGCCCGAGCTGGACTTGGAAGGAAGACCGATATGAAACTCAATAAAAGAACATCCTAGGGGAAAGGGTAAGGAGACCGGAAATGAAGAATAATTGACTGCGCATGGCAGGAATTAGCACGAGAGTGAAGGAAGACCTATCAACGATATTGACTTCTAGGGGGGAGCTGAAAGGAACTAGGATAATGGACTCTTCCATGTCAGTTTGTTTGCCTGGGTCGTTAGAAGGCGTTAAGCTGTACTATTATTCGTGGAGGGCTTCCCTCCAAGTGTTTACTCATTTGTTTAAACTTCATCTAGTGCAGCCGGGATTTGGAAAATCGATCGAGCGTATTTGAACTTATCGAAAGTTTTGACGTGATGGATGAGAATGATGATGGTTGGAGGGAGGGGGTGGGGGTTTGAACCCTGACTGAGTTTTTATTTTTGTTTTGTTTTTATCCTGGCTTATGCTTATAAAGTAAATAAATTAGTAGATAGAAATAAGTAATTGTCTTTGACCATATTAACTATGTGGAGCGAGTGAAACATACCGTATGGGAGACAGTGTTCTCATCATATGACAGGCTGTTCAGTCTGGAGAAGGTGTGGCATGAGGAGAAGGAGGCCGGCATAAAGAAATGGTCAGAAACGTCCGAATCCATTCATTAATTGTGTACCCCTAACACAGAGGCATTAAACTGCTTTCCCTTCATTCTGCGCGCTAAATGGAGTTTCCGGACAGAGAGAACTTCCATTTCTCTTGCCAGCTGCTCTGCTTATTCAGTTGTTTTCTCTATATCTCTCTATGTCTCTCTCTATGCCTCTGTGTGTGCCTCTCTCTCTCTCTCTCTCTCTCTCTGAGCTTTCTGTCTCTGTCTATGTCTCTCTCTGTGTCTCTAGTGTGTTTCTCTCTGTGTGTCTTTCTGCCTCTCTCTGTCTCTCTATAGTGTCTCTCTCTGTAGTGTCTCTCTTTCTGTGTCTCTCTATCTCTCTGTCTCTCTCTCTCTCTGTGTCTCTTTCTCTCTCTCTCTCTCTCTCTCTCTCTCTCTCTCTCTCTCTGAACCTTTAGGTGCCCAAGACACAACGAGCTTCCACAAAGGTTTCCCACAAACGTCTGTTCCTCGTCTTAATTTTCAGCTCGTGCAAAGATGAGCCCTCGATTACCCAGCATCCTCTCTGTATTTACTGGACCAGTTACGGGACAACTACACTTGCATGTGACTGTCATCACCATTAAGAGCTTTATTCCTAGAATCAATCCGAATTCTAGAACATTCAGAAATAGGGAAGAATTTGTCCACACAAACCACATAAACATGTCCCATCTTCTTATTCCTCTTCTTCAACCTCACTAGCGCTGAGAGCCGGTGTTCTTTGCAGCCGATGCGGTGAAAATGTTGAGGCACATTATCGTGTCGGATCTGGAGCGGGATACGGTGGTTGCTTTATTTGTTCAGTCCCTGCGTGGAACTAAAAAGCAAGTTGGGGGTGTGGGTGTTCAATGCTTCTTTAGCAGACTCCACCACTATGACGATCCCGGTCCCGCTACCCAGGCGAGGCCTGTTATTGGGGGTACCACGGAGAGCTGGGGCAGGGTCTTGGTCAGCTATGGCTTGCCAACCTTGATGTCAGCTGTGACTCGCCAACCCTGATGTCAGCTATTTTGTCGCTGATTGTTTAAATGGACAATGTCTCTGTCCCCAGAACGTGTTGTATAATATTATAATAAAGAATAGCCACTACAGAAAAACAAGTGTAGTCTAAACAATAGCCACTACAGAAAAACAAGTGTAGTCTAAACAATAGCCACTACAGAAAAACACGTGTAGTCAAAACAATAGCGACTACAGAAAAACAAGTGTAGTCTAAACAATAGCCACTACAGAAAAACAAGTGTAGTCTAAACAATAGCCACTACAGAAAAACAAGTGTAGTCTAAACAATAGCCACTACAGAAAAACACGTGTAGTCTAAACAATAGCCACTACAGAAAAACAAGTGTAGTCTAAACAATAGCCACTACAGAAAAACACGTGTAGTCTAAACAATAGCGACCACAGAAAAAAGATAAGAGAAATGACGACTGCGATAAAACTGCTTCTAGTAGACAGAAGTTTAGTTCTATGAAAAAAAAAAAGATAGGAAAAATGAGGAAAGAGGGGAGGAACGAGAATGTTAGAATGTAAGATGAGCACATATAAATGAAGAAAATAAAACAATCCAGTATTTCGGCAAACGCTTTTTTTCAAGGACCACATACAAAAAAAAACACAACAGAAAAACACGTGTAATCTAGACAATAATGGCCACGGAAAAACACGTATAATCTAGACAGTAATGGCCACAGAAAAACACGTGTAATCTAGACAATAATGGCCACAGAAAACACGTGTAATCTAGACAATAATGGCCACGGAAAAACACGTATAATCTAGACAGTAATGGCCACAGAAAAACACGTGTAATCTAGACAATAATGGCCACGGAAAAACACGTATAATCTAGGCAATGATGGCCACAGAAAAACACGTGTAATCTAGACAATAATGGCCATGGAAAAACACGTATAATCTAGGCAATGATGGCCACAGAAAAACACGTGTAAGCTAGACAATAATGGCCACAAAAAGCACGTGTAGTGTAAACATTAATATCCACAGAAAAGCACGTGTAGTCTAGACTATAATGACCCGCAGCAAAGCACATATAGACAGTAATGACCACAGAAAGACACGTAACGTAGTGCTGACAACAGTGACCACATATGCTGATAACTGGAGCATATATATATATATATATATGAATAATGTCTATTAAACAGGCTCCGTCACAAAAGCATTAGGAAATGCTACGCCAACTACCGTTAAGTCTCGAATTAACAAAAGCAACCTAAAACCTGTTTTAAAAAAAAAGGGCTGAAGATCTGAAGTCTATGTAACCGAGATGTACGGAACCGTGACGCATCAGTGACACCGTGTTACCGCAACATGACACCTGGAGCCGCGTGACTTAACCAGGTGACGATCACTGAACTTAGTCACAACTGGCCAACGCTCGGGTCACAGGACCGGAGGCTGCGCGAGTTACGGGAACAAAAACCAAAAAAAAACACACACAAAAAAAAGTGGCCAATCCCAGGAAAGAGAAGGAAAAAAAAAAGACGAAGAAGAAGAAGAAAGAAAGAAAGAAATTATGGCGACAAGCACAAAACCCCAACAAAATACTCAGATACCTTGAAATCCTAGAAGACTTTCAGAACATTGCTTGCATATCCTGTCGTAGGCGGAGAATTACAGAATAAAAATATAGTTTTTCGCGATGTCGTGTTCCATTGAAAGCTGCCATTGTTATGCCGCTGGCCTCAAACGGTTGATGTTGGCTACAGTTACGCCACTGATTACTATACTCTTTTCTTTTTTTTTTTTCCTTTTTTTTCCAGCGGAATAAAACTTGTTTTCCAGTTCTTTTGACACGAAATTACGGGCCGACGTTTTGGCGGTGAATGAGTGTTTAATTGTTGGCTTCTTCCTAAATGTTTGCTTTTGGTAGTAGTAGTAGTAAGTAGTAGTATTAGTAGTAGTAGTAGTAGTAGTAGTAGCAGTAGCAGTAGTAGTAGTAGTAGCAGTAGCAGTAGTAGTAGTAGTAGCAGTAGAAGTAGTAGTAGAAGACAAAAGAATTAAAGACACGTTAATTTTTGCAGTTAAACGTCATGATAATCTAGAGAAAACCGTCTTGGAGGGTACATAATGGGAAAAAGAAAGAGAGGAAGACCAAAACGAAGATGGCTGCAAGACATCGTTGATGATCTGCAAGAGGATGCATCAGCGGCAGGCCATCTTGCTCATAACCGAGAGGCCTACAGGAGTGCTGTTTGGGAGGCAAAGTTCCGCAAGGGACATGCAAATGAATGAATGAATGATAATTGTTGCAACATCGACATAGGGTAAATAGTTCACACTATAGGTAGAGCCGTGTTTCTCGAAATGTGCAGTTCCCCACCCCAACCCCCTCCTCTAGGGATCTCGTGAAGATCCAGGGTGGCATGATAACAGGAAAAAAATAATAATAAGTTTTGCGTATCAGAACCGAATGGGAGGAAAAATGGAGGGGGGGGGGGGGAGTCGTTAAGGATGTGGCTTGTGAAGCAAAGGAAAAAGGCGGCATCACAGAAGTCTGGAAATCACTTCCTGGTTGATTCATACCACAGATTCAGGCCAGAAAAAAAAAAAACCACCCAATGGCCGTCGACATAGCTTGAAGGAGCGTCAGTAACAGACCATATGATTGGCTACATGCCAGGGATGTCATGGGAAAAAAACTCAGAAATTCCACATCAACATTTACAATGAGTTCAAGGGGAAGGTTAATATCTGTCACACCGTGACAGTGGTCAGCACCCCTTCTATTCCCCTCACCCCCAGTACTGCGTGCTCAGTCACCTGTCTATGTTTTGCAGACAGTCACCTGTCTATGTTTTGTCTGCATTAGAATCAGCACTGAGAAGGCTACTAATGCAGTGATGGTCAAATCACTGTCAAGAAAGTGTGAAGCCAAACCTGTGGCTTCTAACAAGACCTACTTTGGAGTAAGAAGGTCATTGCAGACTTCCTGTGTGATGTCTCTCTCTCTCTCTCTCTCTCTCTCTCTCTCTCTCTTGTGATGCAAGTCTTCTTGCAGACTTCTTGTGTGATGTCTCTCTCTCTCTCTCTCTCTCTCTTGTGATGCAAGTTTTCTTGCAGACTTCTTGTGTGATGTCTATCTCTCTCTCTCTTTCTCTCTCTTTCTCTCTCTTTCTCTTTCTCTCTCTTGTGATGCAAGTTTTCTTGCAGACTTCTTGTGTGATGTCTATCTCTCTCTCTCTCTCTCTCTCTCTCTCTCTCTCTCTCTTGTCATGCAAGTTTTCTTGCAGACTTCCTGTGTGATCTCTCTCTCTCTCTCTCTCTCTCTTGTGATGCAAGTTTTCTTGCAGATTTCCTGTGTGATGTCTCTCTCTCTCTCTCTCTCTCTTTGTGATGCAAGTTTTCTTGCAGACTTCCTGTGTGATGTCTCTCTCTCTCTTGTGATGTAAGTTTTCTTGCAGACTTCTTGTGTGATGTCTCTCTCTCTCTCTCTCTCTCTCTCTCTCTCTCTCTTGTCATGCAAGTTTTCTTGCAGACTTCCTGTGTGATGTCTCTCTCTCTTGTCATGCAAGTTTTCTTGCAGACTTCCTGTGTGATGTCTCTCTCTCTCTTGTCATGCAAGTCTTCTTGCAGACTTCCTGTGTGATGTCTCTCTCTCTCTCTCTCTTTCTTTCTCTCTCTCTCTCTCTTGTGATGCAAGTCTTCTTGCAGACTTCTTCTGTGATTGTCTCTCTCACAGTATGTTAACTGCTGAGTCGACTGGAAGGAGTTTGAGCAAGAAGCTCATCAAGCTACAGACCAGCAAGTCACGTGACGCGTGGTGGCTTAATTTTTTTTCCGCGGAAGGTCTTAACAGTCTCATTTTCTTCTGATTTGCCGTCCATGTTGTTTTGTGGGGAAAAGAAAGAAAGAAAGAAAGACACAAACAAAGAAACAGACACACAAACAAACAAAATGATAATGATAATGAAGAAGAAGAAGATGATGATGATGATGATTATAATGATGCAAGATTAACTACCACCACCCTTCCCCTTCGATTTTCTCTCTCTCTTTCTCCATATATCTGTCTCTCTCCATATATCTGTCTCTCTCCTTGTATCTGTCTCTCTCCATATATCTGTCTCTCTCCTTGTATCTGTCTCTCTCCATATATCTGTCTCTCTCCATATATCTGTCTCTCTCCATATATCTGTCTCTCTCCATATATCTGTCTCTCTCCTTATATCTGTCTCTCTCCATATATCTGTCTCTCTCCATATATCTGTCTCTCTCCTTATATCTGTCTCTCTCCATATATCTGTCTCTCTCCATATATCTGTCTCTCTCCTTATATCTGTCTCTCTCCATATATCTGTCTCTCTCCATATATCTGTCTCTCTCCATATATCTGTCTCTCTCCTTGTATCTGTCTCTCTCCATATATCTGTCTCTCTCCATATATCTGTCTCTCTCCATATATCTGTCTCTCTCCATATATCTGTCTCTTTCCATATATCTGCCTCTCTCCATATCTCTCTCCCTCCCTGTCTCTCTCTATCCCCCACCTCCCTCTCGTTTTTCGGTATTTCCTCTATATTTGCAAATGTTGTACCCAACTTCCGGAACGTTTTATACCACAGATTCAGGCCCGAAAGACGACCCAATGGCTGCCCAGATATCTTGAAGGAGGCTTGTGTCCACAAATAATACTAATGGACGTCAATTCACAGAAGATCACCATTTTATCTTTATGGTGTATAATAACTTGCGCATGGTTAGACCTCACGCTATTCATCGCTGGACGTAATAGCTCCACATTGTGTGATACGGCTCGTAGATAACACCACAACCTCTAACCAGAGAGGGGAGATAATAAACAAGACGCGTTAAAAGGTTCATTCCTTCTTCCTTCAATTATATTTTTCCGCCCTTGTTTTTCATCTGCTAGAAGGAATAGTTGGTTGGTAATCAAAAATATTTCTTATTAACGACTACACGATAAGCAGCGATTACCGCCCATTCTGCTGCTTTCCTGGCTCCTCACTAATGGCCTACATGTTGCGTCGAAATGCTAAATATGGCGATTTCACTGCTTCCGGTGCCGTGGTTTCTGTTTGCTGATTGGTGCTCGTCTTAAATGTCAAGCACGCGCTGCCAGATAATTTCAGCCTCGTGTGACTCGGAAGTGCCTTTTTGATACGGCTAACCCGGGCTGGTGTCACGTGATTAGCCAATTGCACAATCTATCTGACTGCCTCCCGCGATCTCTGATTCCGCACTTCCGCAGGGGCAACAACTTCATCTCCTCGCTAGAAGAGACAGTTATCACGTCACCAGCTTCTGATATTGGTCACTTCTCTGAGGGGGGATAGGTATTATAGGAGGGAAGCTGAAATATATTCAGCTTTCCAATGTAATGAATGCTTTTCTGTTTCAGAAAACTGAGATGGAAGTTTCTAATGGATCGGCAAAGCTGAATTGTCGGCCTTCTTTCTCGGACATGGCGCTCTTCTGTTGTTGCCTAATGCGATCGTTGTTTGACACAGAAAAGAGCAAATATATCCATACTACAAGAACCTAATACCGATAAGGCTGCGTACTAAAGAGGATTAAGCAGAGAAAACTTAAATATTTTGGACACATTAAACGTCATGAGAATTTAGAGAAGACCGTCTTGGAAGGGTGCATAATGGGGAAAAAGAAAGAGAGGAAGATCAAGGCGAAGATGGATGCAAGACATCGTTGATGATCCGCGAATGGATGCGTCACCAACAGGGCATCTTGTCTACAACCAAGAGGCCTACAGGAGAGCTGTTAGGGAGGCAAAGTTCTGCAAGGAACAGCCAAATGACTGACAGATCGTAAATAGTCGTACTTAGCACTATTGCAATAGACATTGTCGTTAGTTGTGATAACAATGTCAGTTACGACTATTGCAATAGACGTTGTCGTTAGTTGTGATAACAATGTCAGTTACGACTATTGCAATAGACGTTGTCGTTAGTTGTGATAACAATGTCGGGGATGGTACTTTTACAACGCCTTCTTCTTCAGTCTCCATGTAACTGCGAGCTAGTGGCGTTTTGTTTTGTTTTTTGCGGCCGATGATGTGGAGATGTTGAGGCACAGCAATGTGCCGGTTTAGGAGCGGATCTTGACGGCTATTTTTTCAGTAGTGCGAGGGCAACTAAAAAGCAACACTTTTTTTTAAAGTAGAACAAGAGCGGATCGCACTAACAGAAATGTCCTGTTTTCCCCTGTGGTTGCTAAGGCAAAAATGTTTAGCCACAGGTGTCCAGGCCCTCTTAGGAATATCACTGAGATGCTGGCGAAGTCGATCTCCTAAGCGTAAGCCAGTCTCTCCTATGTACTTCAAGCCACAACGTTTGTACATAATAGCATAAATAACATTGCGTGAAGTACAGGTGAAACCCTCCTGAACTGATAACGTGGACTTAGGGAAGGAGATCTGGCTAGCCTCGACAACAAACGGACAAGTGTTGCATCTACGGCGTCTGCAACGTCTGGTACCATAAAAAGTGTCATCTGTCTTAAGATGACTACGAATGAAAAGGTCCCTGAGGTTCTTATCCCGTCTGTAGGCTACCAATGGGGATTCCCCAAAAAGTTCACGTGTATCAGGCTCGGTCTGGAGGAGATAGAGATGGCGAAACAGTATGTTTTTAACTGCCAAGCTATGAGGGTGGTACGTGAGTACTAGTTTCACTCTGTCCGAGCTACAGTGCGGTTTAGGGGTGAGGGCTTGTTGCCGCGATATATGGCTGATGCGGTTCCAAGATGACGAGAGAACATGCTCTGGATAGCCGCGATGACGGAAGAAATCTAGCATTTTATGGCCTTGATCCTGGAAATCCAAATCGTCATTACACAAACGTCGCAACCTAAGAAGATGGGAAAAAGGAATAGAGTCCTTACACGATCTGGGATGGGAGGAAGAGTATAGGAGGTAGCTGTGAGAGTCTGTAGGTTTATAGTGGATAGAAGTAGTAAGCCCGGAAGGGCCGATAGTAACGGCAATGTCAAGAAAGTTAGCGGAAGTAGCAGAGATATGGGAGATAAAAGATATAACAGGATTGTACTCCTTAACAAAACTGATAAAGTTGTTAAGATTTTCCTCTGGCATTGATGTGACCCCAATGCATCAATGAAGATCTTAACAATTTTATCAGTTTTGTTACGGAGTACAATCCTGTTATATCTTTCATCTCCCATATCTCTGCTACTTCCGCTAACTTTCTTGACATTGCCGTTACTATCGGCCCTTCCGGGCTTACTATTTCTATCCTAGACTGGCTTACACTTAGGAGATCGATTTCGCCAGCATCTCAATGATATTTCTAAGAGGGCCTGGACACCTGTGGCTAAACATTTTTGCCTTAGCAATCACAGGGAAAACAGGACATTTCTGTTAGTGCGATCCGCTCTTGTTCTACTGATGTACGATCTCGGAGGGTCCTAGAACAGCGCCTTATTTTCCAAACTGGCTGTCTCCACCCAGCTGGAATTAACAATGTCTTCAGCCTTCTGTAACTTCTTTAGTTTTCCACCCCCCCCCCCTTTTTTTAAACTCTATTTTCTTTCTCTATGCTACCCCTCCCTACCACCACCCTCTTTTCTTCTCTGGCAACATATTGGTGTCTATAGGGTCTTGTCCTATTCACCAGTTTCAAATTTTCTCCCTGCAGGTGTTTATGTTCTTCATTCATTATCTCTTTGCGTTCCCATTCCCCTCCTCTCCCCCCCGACACCTCCTCTAGCGGCTATCATGTTTCTGTTGCCTTCCCCCACCCCTTTCTACCATTTGTTATCCTCCTCTCTCTCCACCTCTTCTTTACGATTGGCCCTATCTGGTATCCTTTGTTGTGGTCAGCGTGGTCGTTCCTTCAACTACACACATTTCTGTTTTCTACTTTTGGAGGAAGCCATAGTCAGATAAGTTCTTCGTTTTTTTAATTTTTATTTTTGTCTCGTGTGTGCATGTAATCCTCGAAAAAGGCTCACCCCGAAATACTGGATGTTGTATGTTTTTCATTTATACATTCTTATACTTTCTATTCGTTTTTTCTCACCTTACTCACTCCCTCCCTCACTTCGTAAAACTGCACCATACAACTCTATTTACCTTTTTTATTTAAACCAGTTTTACTGCAGTCACCATCCTTTTTAAAAGTAGACTCCACCACCATTAGGACTCTGGTGATCCCTACCCCGTTAGCCAGACCAGGCTTGTTACTGGGGATACCAACGGAGAGGTGAAACTGGGTCTTAATCAGCTCTGGTTCGCTAACCCTAACACCAGCATATCAGCTCTGGTTCGCTAACCCTAACACCAGCATATCAGCTCTGGTTCGCTAACCCTAACACCAGCATATCAGCTGTGTGTTGCTTATTGCCAGATCGGACAGCGTCTTCATTCCAGTTGGAGACAAGATGGGAAACAGAAAACTGGTTTGGTTAGTGAAAGGCTAACCGTTGTCTCTGGTAAGAAAATAGTTCCAAGAAATCACTGCGCATTAGAAACAGGTGTAGCTCTAACAATCGTTCAGCGGAACGAACAACAATTTTATACGGCATTTCACAGAAAAGTCGCTTCCGAAAGTCAGCCAGCGTTAACAAAGCCAGTTTTAGTACTCACACAGAGATAAAAAGGCAAGTTTTAATAACGAATTTTAACAAAGTTAGTCTCACGAACCATGGAATGTTGGGAAACTAAAAAAAAAACAACAATCCAGTGATTCATCAAAAAAGGTAAATGTAAATGTGTCACGCCTTAGAGGCAAGTAGGGATATGGTGTTAGTGTCCATATTTTCCTTGACCTGTCAGCACACTAGAGGGTGATATGGTCAGTATCACGCCTGGCTGCCTTTCCTTCCCCAACTCCAGAAGTCGGGTACCCATTTCTACAGTCTGGGTGATTTGGGGGGGGGGGGGGCGCTTCCAGCCGGATTCAAGCCTCCGACCTTCGCCATGAGAGACCAGTGCACTAACCACTTCGTCACTCAGACGTGATTCGTCAAACGTAGGTCTGGGAAAAAAAATATCCAGTGATTCTTCACCAAATTTTTCAAATGTGCAATGGCAAGCCCACATTTCTTCTATCAGCCAGTGAATATCTTCAGAAACTAAACCAGTTCCGTTCTGCTCTCTACAGAGATCCACAAAAACTGTCTCCCTCGACGATCTAACAAACTCGCAGCAGCCATCGGTGTGGGAACATTTGCGATGTTCTTTGAGAAAAGAAAAAGCTGTTATAGACAATAAACACCCCCTCTCCGTTTACACAATAAACACTCCCCTCTGTTTACACAATAAACACTCCCCCTCTGTTTACACAATAAACATTCCCCCTGCTTACACAATAAACACTCCCCCTGTTTACACAATAAACTTTCCCCCTGTTTACACAATAAACACTCCCCTCTATTTACACAATAAACACTCCCCTCCGTTTACACAATACATATTTTTCCCTGTTTACACAATAAACATTCTTCCTTGTTTACACAATAAACACTCCCATCTGTTTACACAAGAAACACCCCCCCCCCCCCCGTTTACCCACGCTGCTCTCACGTGATCAATGACAGTTATTTTGATCCAAAAATCGACAAAACCATGGCTACTCATGTCCAGCCCAGACGACTTATCCGTGCATTAGCCACAAGAGAGACGAAATTCTCCTGCTGCTAGCGCCTGTTACAGCCCTCTTAGTTTCAGCTAAAATTCGCCCCGAACGCGCCCAAGATCTGGTGTTTGGAGGGACCAGATTTGCATAAATTTGCATAAGAAGCTCTAAGAAAGAAGCTTTCAGGATGCTAGAGTGAATTAGGAAGCTAAAACTGAGTATTCAGTTTAGGTACCAGGATCGATAACTCTGGGTTAAAGTAAGCCGAACAAGAGTTGTCGTACTTCCTGAACACACATATAGACACACAAGCACACACACCACACACATATATAGGTTCAGGGAATACAAAAAGTGGCCAGCTGTAGCTGAAGACTGGGCCATACGGGTGCCACATACAATTTCCCACCCCACCCCCTTTTTAAAATGGACATGGCTCAATTATTTCTCTGAACGCTGGAATCTGATCTGGAAAATATTAATGTGCACTTTTCACGATCGAATGCTAAAATAAGGAGATACTTTCCAATAAATAGTTGTAATGTGAGCAATTATTTTATTAATAATTTTTTTCTACACAAAGTTAATATATCTTAAATAGCCTTTCCTTGTAACTTGATAACTATTTCAAGCACTAATTAAATTATAGGCTGAACCCTGTAACAATTATGCGATTCAAAGAGCGCTTCAATTTAAACAAAAAATAAAAGAAATTGTTAAATAATGTAATGGAACGTGCTCCAGCAAGCCGCACTAGCCCCCCGGGCCTGTAAATGCCCATCCGAGGACTAAATCTTCTCACCTATAGGTCCTCTTCGACTATTGCTATTTGCTAAAGTATACTAATACAAAGTATATTTCTAGAATACATTTACATGGTAATATTAACTAGAATTGAAAGCGCCAATAACATTCGTGAAAATGGATAACTCCAGTCACTTTGGAACAACAATAACAACAGATGACAAAAGAAGAAAAGGGGGCACATGAAATCGAGCCAAGAGTAGAAGAGGTAAAAGCATCTCATTTCGACAAGAAGAATGTACTAAAGAATGCCAGAATGCATTTAAAAGTGAGAAAAAGAGTTGTTATAACCAATATAACCTCGTATTATTTTATGCTTATGAGACTTAAAGAATGGAGCAAATGATGAAGAAGCAGACGTTTCTCCATGGAGAAAGAAGAAGCAGACGTTTTGCCATGGAGAAAGAAGAACCAGACGTTTCGCCATGGAGAAAGATGAAGCAGACGTTTTGCCATGGAGAAAGATGAAGCAGACGTTTTGCCATGGAGAAAGATGAAGCAGACGTTTCGATATGGAGAAAGAAGAACCAGACGTTTCGCCATGGAGAAAGATGAAGCAGACGTTTCGATATGGAGAAAGATGAAGCAGACGTTTCGATATGGAGAAAGATGAAGCAGACGTTTCGATATGGAGAAAGAAGAACCAGACGTTTCGCCATGGAGAAAGATGAAGCAGACGTTTCGATATGGAGAAAGATGAAGTAGACGTTTCGCCATGGAGAAAGATGAAGTAGACGTTTCGATATGGAGAAAGATGAAGCAGACGTTTCGATATGGAGAAAGAAGAACCAGACGTTTCGTCATGGAGAAAGATGAAGCAGACGTTTCGTCATGGAGAAAGAAGAACCAGACGTTTCGCCATGGATAAAGATGCAACGCATCCTGTGGACAGGCATGGGGGACAAATGAAGAAGTTGCAAGAGAAGTTGCTGAACAACGAAACATAACAAAAAGTTAACTTTTTTTTTGTTAACATGGTGTGAGAGAAGAGGTGTGACAGAAGCTGGCTGACATTCACTGGAAAACTCAAGGATAAAAGAAAAAGAAAAAAAAAGGAAAGGACAGAGAGACCAACAGAAGAATAACTAAACGAGTCTACCAGGTGGGAGGCGGGAACGCAGAGATTGCAGAAACATGATCGCCAACGTCTGTCAGCATATCGTCGTCGTCAACATCATCATCATTATTTACAAAATGCATCTTTGCTACTTTTCTGGTCTTCTAAAATACTAGACATAGACACCCTCATGAACACGGACGTAGACACACTCTCATGAACACGGACGTAGACACACCCTCATGAACACGGACGTAGACACACTCTCATGAACACGGACCCAGACACACCCTCATGAACACGGACCCAGACACAATCTCATGAACACGAACCCAGACACACTCTCATGAACACGAACCCAGACACACTCTCATGAACACGGACCCAGACACACTCTCATGAACACGGACCCAGACACACTCTCATAAACACGAACACAGACACACTCTCATGAACACTGACGCATCACCAAAAGCCAATTAACTAATCTTATAAACACTAACTCAAAACTCATTTCACGAAGTCCAGGCAATGCTATAGAAGGATCCTAATATTAACGCTAGTTTAACGTTAATTCCCCCCCCCCCCCCCCCCCATCATAGCGACACATATTTACTTCTTATCATGACGTTAAAAGCACTTAAGATCCATGCTCAAACTACGTGCCTCACGAGTTGTTCCAGTACATTATATTGCCATAATCTTCTTCGGAAACTAGGAGGTGTAAGTTCAATGGAAAGGGCTACCAGATTTCATCAGCTTTCCCCATGTCTTCGGAAACAGCGTCGAAATGTAAAAACCAGGAGAAATTTTCCGATTGTTATCTGGTGGAACGTTAGTGTCAGCCGGATAGACGGATAAAGTTTTGACGAGTTGTCTAGTGCCATTGGAAGAGATGAGAAAAGGCCCGTTACACAATCTGACAGGTTGGGAGTAACGTCCCTTCTTGTTTCGGTGGCTTACGTTGATTTGTGGGTGCGATTCTCTTCTTTCCAATCATCGACTGTCCACGCCATTCCTGGCGACAACTGGCCTACACAAGGCCAAATAGGTTCGCTTTGTCCAAATGCGCGGACCTCCACGACACCTAAGAGGTCATTATCGTGGTCATTGTGCGCCTAAATTCCTGTCACTGCCAGCCCTGGTACAGGACAATTCCCGCCACTGTAACCAGATCCGAGACTTGGAATAATCGAACTGAAGCGATACAAACATCGGCCTAGAACCAGAGGCGCCTAAAGGAGATTGCGGAGTCAATCCTGACGTAGCCGGTCTCACCCAGACAGTTTTGGGTATTAACTCTGAACTGTTGTAACGAGCAGAATAGTATCATTTGTTATAAAACATGTTATTATCAACTTAAGTTTGGTGACACGACAGCTCGTGTTAAAA
Organism: Achatina immaculata; assembly: GCA_009760885.1. NCBI lineage: Eukaryota > Metazoa > Mollusca > Gastropoda > Stylommatophora > Achatinidae > Lissachatina > Lissachatina immaculata. Next base: position 49,416,481 of record CM019718.1, read on the forward strand.
ATATGTAGTGTAAATAGTAGTAAACAGACATATAACAAACATATACCTACCAACGCACTTTCACACACACACACAAACATATAAAAGACAGACAGACGGATAGATAGATAGATAGATAGATAGATAGAGATAGATAGATAGATAGATAGATAGATAGATAGATAGATAGATAGATAGATTCAGAATTGCGAAAACATGTTACACAAATTAAGCTAGGCTGATAAACATACGATGATAAACATAAGAACAAACAGTGACAAACAAAATAGCAAGCAGCGATAAACTGACAAATTATGAAAGTGGATGAAACAGAAACACGAATATACCGAAAAATATATGAAAACAAAATACACGAACCAACAGAAATAACAAATTTAAAAACGGAAAACAAATTAAGAGCCCTCATTCCTTTTTAAATACAATAAATAAATATCTGACATTACAAAATAAATAAAAATTTTGTTTCGTGACTGGCATTGCAAGAAATAAAGAAATGTTTCGTTTCTTTTCCCAAAGAAAAACTGTTAAATCAAAGGCGTCTGGTGCGAACATTTTCTAGCACTATAAATACTTATTATCTTCTCCTGACTGTAACATTCGAACAAGAGTTGAACTGAAGTTTCAGGATTTATGATTCTCAAACGAACTACAGTTGAACTGAGGTTTCAGAATTTATGATTCTCAAACGAACTACAGTTGAACTGATGTTTCAGAATTTATGATTCTCAAACGAACTACAGTTGAACTGAAGTTTCAGGATTTATGATCTCAAACGAACCATAGTTGAAATGAAGTTTCAGGATTTATGATCTCAAGCGAACTACAGTTGAACTGAAGTTTCAGGATGCATGATTCTCAAACGAACTACAGTTGAACTGAAGTTTCAGGATGCATGATTCTCAAGACGATTGGAGGTGAATCTCCACGAACTAGAAACACAAACAGAGACAGGGACCCTAGACAGGTAAATAAAACAAGACTAATAAAGGATAGACAACATTGTCTTGACAACGTCTCTCCCCTCCCTCTCTCTCTCAGCAGTGGGTTAACCACACTGAACAGCCCCCCTTCACTGTCACAGAAGATCCCCGACCACACAAGGCGGGAGTGAATCAGATTTCCCTATCCTCAAAATAAGACTGGAAAATGAAGTAGTGACGTCAAGCAGAGACTGCGCCGACAGATATTCAGCATTTTTACTAGAATTTCAAGCTCAGTGTGATGACGCAGCTCACCCTTGAGTTGGGGAATATCATAACACAAACCCCTTAAGAGCGGCTATCGTCGGGACCTGTTGTGGCCACCCATGCGTCTGGATATATTGTCCGACATTTCACCTGGACAGGCACAGCGGAAAGAGGATACAAGACAATTCGTTCCCATATACCATTTCCTTTTCGTCGCAGAACCATCGACTGCCAGCAGACTTTAATCAAACTCAAGGTTTGAGATCTCGATGTCGAGAACATATTCTCCGGGAGTGTCCAACAAATCAGGCGTAGAGAACATTGACGTAGTTAACTTACGACGTGCAGGAAAAAAAAAACACATACAGATGTGGCCAACATACGAAGTGCAGAGACAACAGACACGACATGCAGAAAAAAAAGCAGATATAAATTTTTAAAAAGCCAGATGTGGTCAACATACGATATAAATAAAAAAAACCATATGTGGTCAACATCCGATACAAATTTTAAAAGCCATTTGTGGTTAACATACGATATAAATTATAAACCATATGTGGTTAACATACGATATAAATTAAAAACCATATGTGGTCAACATACGATATAAATTAAAAAACCATATGTGGTCAACATACGATATAAATTAAAAACACATGTGGTCAACATACGATATGCAGAAAAAAACAGGAGGTGAATAAGCTGTCCGGTGAGGCAATCATCGACCCATAGCTGATGTGCTGGCGTCAGGGTTAGGGAACCATAGCTGTCCAAGACCCTGCCCCACCTCTCCGTTGGTACACCTAGTAACAGGCCTAGCCTGGTTAACGGGACAGGGATCGCCATAGGCCTCATGGTGGTGGAGTCTGTTAAAGAAGCATTGCCCACCCCCTGCTTTTTTAGCTTTATGCCGGAACTGAAAAAATAGTTGCCATAACCCGCTCCCACGCCGATACGATGCTGTGCCTCAACACCTCTACAGCATCGGCTGCAAAAGAGCAACAGCTCGCAGTTACAGGGAGAAAGCACACAACAAGACAAGACGCAGGAAAAAAAACACCAGATGCGGTCAGTCACGATATGCAGAAAAAAAAAACAGATGCTGTCAACATATCAGAGAAGACAGATGAAGCTAGCATATCAAGTACAGAGAAAACAGATGAGGCCAACATATCAGATGGAGAGAAAACAGATGAGGTCAATATATCAGATGCAGAGAAAACAGATGAGGTCAATATATCAGATGCAGAGAAAACAGATGAGGTCAATATATCAGATGCAGAGAAAACAGATGAGGTCAATATATCAGATGCAGAGAAAACAGATGAGGTCAATATATCAGATGCAGAGAAAACAGATGAGGCCAACATATTAGGTGCAGAGAAAACAGATGAGGTCAATATATTAGGTGCAGAGAAAACAGATGAGGTCAATATATTAGGTGCAGAGAAAACAGATGAGTTCAATATATTAGGTGCAGAGAAAACAGATGAGTTCAATATATTAGGTGCAGAGAAAACAGATGAGGTCAATATATTAGGTGCAGAGAAAACAGATGAGGTCAATATATTAGGTGCAGAGAAAACAGATGAAGTCAATATATTAGGTGCAGAGAAAACAGATGAGGTCAATATATTAGGTGCAGAGAAAACAGATGAGGTCACTATATTAGGTGCAGAGAAAACAGATGAGGTCAACATATCAGGTGCAGAGAAAACAGATGAGGCTAACACATCAGGTGCAGAAAAAACAGACGTGACCAATCCTTTTATCATTTCAAGACATCCTCTTCTTTTATTTCCCTGAAACTGCCAGCTGGTGCTCTTTGCAGCAGATGCGGTGAAGATGTTGAGCCGCAGCTTCGTGGGAGCGGGTTACACCGTCTATTCTGTCGGTCCCTAAGAGAGGGTTTAAAAAAAGCGGGGGGGGGGGGATATGCAGTGCTTCTTTAACGGACTCCACCACCACGGATCGCTGACGGGTCAGTCGGACAGTGTTATCAGTCTCTCAACACCGCACCCATCACGTCTTCCTCCTTGATGTCTGCTCCCTATACACTTCTATCCCCCAATGAGGATGGGCTCCTAGCACTCCGCTATCTTCTCGACAAAGACTCTCACCCCACCACTAGCACTGAGACCATGATCAGACTTAACACGGCTAGTACTAAACCTGAATTCTGTCGAACTCAACGGCGAATACTTCGAGCAAATCAGTGGTGTTGCCATGGGAACGAAAATGGGTCCCAGTTATGCATGTCTATTTATGGGCTTTCTGGAAGTCAAATTATGGGAAACCTACACTGGCAGACTTCCAGAATTCTATAAAAGGTACATCGATGATGGCATTGGAATCACAGGTATGCCACGGGAAGAGCTAAAAAAAATTTACTGAATTCGCCAACTCACTCAGTAACAACATAAAATTCACTTATGAAATTTCTGATAAGTCTGTTAACTTTTTAAGACATTAAAATTTCTATTGGCACAAACAGGCTTGTCACCTCTGTATTTTACAAGCCCACCGACAGCCACGCCTATTTGCTTTATACCTCTTCTCATCCTGAAGCCTGTAAGAACTCCATCCCATACTCCCAACTCCTCCGTCTTCACCGCATATGTCAGGATAATTTGGACTTTATAGATCAGTCCAACAAGTTATTAGAATTTTTCCGTCATCGCCACTACCCAGAAAAGGTCCTTCATGAAGCCTTCAACCGTATCCAACTAGTGAGTCACAAAGAAGTATTCAGGAAAAAGCCTGTTACTCCATCTGACAGAGTTAAGTTAGTACTGCCTTTCCATCCGCATGGTCAGATGGTTAAGAACATTCTTTATCGTCATCTGCCGCTAATCCAACTCGACCCCGACACTCGCGACATTTTCTCTGATCCACCCTGTTGGCATACAAACGTGAGCCAAACCTTAAGGGCATCCTCGTCCACATCCACTTGAAGCAGAGCCTTATATATGTTGGCACCAGAAAATGTAACCGCCCCCGCTGGGTTACCTGCCCTGTAGTCTGGGAAACGAAAACGATCACCTTTCCCAAAACTATCCTCACTCTCCATGAGGGATTCACATGCGAGTCCCGTAATGTGATATATGTCATCGCACGCAAAATATGCAGTATAATGTATATTGGTGATACTGGCCTCAGATTAGGGGACCGCATGCAAAAAACATCTGTACGACATCGCCCAGCATGCTTCGAAACCAGTCCCAAATCATTTCAATGGTCCCAATCACAGAGGCAAATCTGATTTTCTGGTAACAACCACAAAAACAATGTCACGCAGATGACACAAGCCGTCTGGCGCTTGAGAACCGCTGCATTCAAAATTATGAAACGCTGGAGCCACATGGGTTAAACTCGCTGTTCAGCTACACTTAACATTCTCTTCAATCATCATAGTACCTCTCCACTAAGCTCCACCCCCTTCTTACTTGTCACACATAGTTCAAAATCTCTTCACAGCATCACTTTGCAACCCTTCTCCCCTAATCATCTGTTTCAACTTCTTCTGGCTAGGTCAGCATTGTATCACTCTCTCTCCTCTCCCCGGTTCCCCATCCACCACCCCCAGTTACAACCCACCTACCACATATCACAGGTCTCTATTTAAACAGTCTCCACGTTCTACTAAATCCATTCCTGACACACACCGCGGGACAAGCCACATCTTACAATTTACATCTAAGTACCCTATTTATTTTTTTTCTTTCTTTTTTCTTTCCTTTTTAATAGTATTCATGTGAATCTATACTTTACCTTCTCTCTCTATTTCTTCGTCCTGTATGTTTTTGTATGATTAAGGCTCACACCGAAACGCCACAACTCTGTAGTTGTTAAGTAATAAAGCTGCTCCTACTTTTTTCCTAGTTTATACATTCTGGTATCACAGCTTTACTGCAGTGCTTCGTGTATAGTTGTATACTTATATACTAATTATTGTGTCTTCACTGAAAGAGAAGCTATACAGGGATGTTGTAAATCAACTCCAGCTGAGCAGATCACCGAAATACTTCAGAAGTCGATGTCTGAGAATAAATGAATAGAACAATTCTGGACACACAGAACAGCTCCAGATCTAATGATCTGATGAATGTGCTCAGTGAATCGTCCTTTCCTGCTTGGTTGCGCCTTCCCGCCCGGTACATCCGACTTTGATATATTTTACTTTTACAACTAAATCCGACTGCTATCAGAAATACCACTTGGAAGTATTCTGTAGAGTAAGGAGTTGGCCAGCCATAGTTCTCTAACTCTGACGCTAGTAACAAGCTATTGTCTCATTAACCTTGAGTACTGCGTCTTTGTCCTCTGGACAGTGAGCCCTGAATAGGAACTTCCAAGGATTATTTTCTCAGAGATACTCAGAGGTTCTTATACTCTGAAGTTCTTATACTCAGAAGTTCTTATACTCGGAGGTTCTTTTACTCAGAAGTTCTTATACTCAGAGGTTCTTATACTCTGAAGTTCTTATACTCAGGGGTTCTTATACTCAGGGGTTCTTCTACTCAAGAGGTTCTTATACTCAGAAGTTCTTATACTCAGAGGTTCTTATACTCAGAAGTTCTTATACTCAGGGGTTCTTCTACTCAAGAGGTTCTTATACTCAGAAGTCCTTATACTCAGAGGTTCTTATACTCAGAGGTTCTTATACTCAAAAGGTTCTTATACTCAAAAGGTTCTTATACTCAAAAGGTTCTTTTACTCAAAAGGTTCTTATACTCAAAAGGTTCTTATACTCAAAAGTTCTTATACTCAGGGGTTCTTCTACTCAAGAGGTTCTTATACTCAGAAGTTCTTATACTCAGAGGTTGTTATACTTAGACGTTCTTATACTCAGAGGTTATTATACTCAGAGGTTCTTATACTCAGAGGTTATTATACTCAGAGGTTCTTATACTCAGAGGTTATTATACTCAGAGGTTCTTATACTCAGAGGTTCTTATACTCAGAGGTTCTTATACTCAGAGGTTGTTATACTCAGAGGTTGTGATACTTAGACGTTCTTATACTCAGAGGTTATTATACTCAGAGGTTATTATACTCAGAGGTTATTATACTCAGAGGTTATTATACTCAGAGGTTATTATACTCAGAGTTTATTATACTCAGAGGTTATTATACTCAGAGGTTATTATACTCAGAGGTTATTATACTCAGACGTTCTTATACTCACAGGTTCTTATACTCACAGGTTCTTCTACTCAAGAGGTTCTAATACTCAGAAATTCTTACACTCAGAAGTTCTTATACTCAGAGGTTATTATACTCAGAGGTTCTTATACTCAGATGTTCTTCTACTCAGAGGTTCTTATACTCAGAGGTTCTTATTCTCAGAGGTTCTTATACTCAAAGGTGCTTATACTCAGGGGTTCTTATACTCAGAGATTCTTATACTCTGAAGTTCTATACTCTGAAGTTCTATTCTTAGAAGTTCTATACTCAGAGGTTCTTATACTCAAAAGTTCTTATACTCTGAAGTTCTATACTCAGAGGTTCTTATACTCTGAAGTTCTATACTCAGAAGTTCTTATACTCAGAAGTTCTTATACTCAGTTCTTATACTCAGGTCTTATACTTAGAAGTTCTTATGCTCAATTCTTATACTCAGATGTTCTTATACTCAGAGGTTCTTATACTCAGAAGTTCTTATACTCAGAGGTTCTTATACTCAGAGGTTTTTATACTCTGAAGTTCTATACTCAGAAGTTCTTATACTCAGAAGTTCTTATACTCAGTTCTTATACTCAGGTCTTATACTTAGAAGTTCTTATGCTCAATTCTTATACTCAGATGTTCTTATACTCAGAGGTTCTTATACTCAGAAGTTCTTATACTCAGAGGTTCTTATACTAAGATGTTCTTATACTGAGAGATTCTTATACTCAGAGGTTCTTATACTCAGAGGTTCTTATACTCAGACGTTCTTATACTCAGACGTTCTTATACTCAGTTCTTATACTCAGGGGATATTTATACTCAGAAGTTCTTATACTCAGTTCTTATACTCAGGGGTTCTTATACTCAGAGGTTCTTTTACTCAGATGTTCTTATACTCAGAGGTTCTTATACTCAGAGGTTTTTATACTCTGAAGTTCTATACTCAGAAGTTCTTATACTCAGAAGTTCTTATACTCAGTTCTTATACTCAGGTCTTATACTTAGAAGTTCTTATGCTCAATTCTTATACTCAGATGTTCTTATACTCAGAGGTTCTTATACTCAGAAGTTCTTATACTCAGAGGTTCTTATACTAAGATGTTCTTATACTGAGAGATTCTTATACTCAGAGGTTCTTATACTCAGAGGTTCTTATACTCAGACGTTCTTATACTCAGACGTTCTTATACTCAGTTCTTATACTCAGGGGATATTTATACTCAGAAGTTCTTATACTCAGTTCTTATACTCAGGGGTTCTTATACTCAGAGGTTCTTTACTCAGATGTTCTTATACTCAGGTCTTATACTCAGAAGTTCTTATACTCAGAAGTTCTTATACTCAGGTCTTATACTCAGAAGTTTTTATACTCAGGTCTTATACTCAGAAGTTCTTATACTCAGAAGTTCTTATACTCAGGTCTTATACTCAGAAGTTTTTATACTCAGGTCTTATACTCAGAAGTTCTTATACTCAGAAGTTCTTATACTCAGGTCTTATACTCAGAAGTTCTTATACTCAGGTCTTATACTCAGAAGTTCTTATACTCAGATGTTCTTATACTCAGAAGTTCTTATACTCAGGGGTTCTTATACTCAGAAGTTTTTATACTCAGAAGTTCTTATACACATAGGTTCTTAAACTCAGAGGTTCTGATACTCGCAGGTTCTTATAGAAGTTCTTATACTCAGTGGTTCTCATACTCAGCAATTGTTATAGAAGTTCTTATATTCAGAGGTTCTTATACTGAGAGGTTCTCATACTCAGAAATTCTTATAGAAGTTCTTATACTGAGAGGTTCTTATACTCAGAAGTTCTTATAGAAGTTCTTATACTGAGAGGTTCTCATACTCAGAAATTCTTATAGAAGTTCTTATACTGAGAGGTTCTTATACTCAGAAGTTCTTATAGAAAAGTTCTTATACTGAGAGGTTTTCATACTCAGAAATTCTTATAGAAGTTCTTATACTGAGAGGTTCTCATACTCAGAAGTTCTTATAGAAGTTCTTATACTGAGAGGTTCTCATACTCAGAAATTCTTATAGAAGTTCTTATACTGAGAGGCTCTTATACTCAGAAGTTCTTATAGAAGTTCTTATACTGAGAGGTTCTCATACTCAGAAGTTCTTATAGAAGTTCTTATACTGAGAGGTTCTTATACTGAGAGGTTCTTATACTCAGAAGTTCTTATACTCAGAGGTTCTCATACTTGAGACATAACTAAAAGTCAACAGACATTTTTCTTCAGAGCTGATTCAAGACACTCAAAACTTTAAGTACGAAAGTGAAAAATATTATAATCCTCGCCAAAAAAAACCAAAAAAACAGTAAAACTCGACCCATGATATGGAATATACGTATAAGATACATTATGTTTTGAGAATCCTAAACGAAACGGATATAAAAGAGCACAAATGGACCCTCCAGAAAACTATATCACCCAGAATGAGAAATTTATCTCGAAGACTATGAGCAGAATTTTCCTAAAATCCTCCAAAATTGCTCCACTCCAACTCCAGAACTCCCCATGTCTCTTAACTTGGGCTGGATATTGTGTTTGTTCTTTAAGCCACAAGGAGAGTAGCCAGGATGAGAGTTATCCGAATGTGTGGTTCAGATCGGTCAAGACTCTTTTATGTAATACGAAAAAAAGGCCCGATCTGCTAGGTAGGGATGATCCTGTTCCTAGTGATAACAAAGTCTGCTGAGAAGACTCCACCTTGGGTCAACTCCTTTCATTGAAACAGGCTACCATAACCTACTCCCATCCATCTCCAGCTCCACGTCTATGTTTCAAGGTCTTCGTAAACGGCGCTGGTTACATGGTTAATCACAAACAACCAGGAGCCAGATTTTTGTGCACTGCTAAAACCATATGTCAGGGAGGTAAAGTTCCGCAAGGGGCTTGCAAATGACTGACTGACTAAAACCATAATGTGGTTATTTTATTTTTTTTAAAAAATCCTCTCTTGAATGTGTTGTACAGATGGCATCTTAGCCTGCTGTGCCCGGTAGGTAGCATTAGGATGATGCTCCTGCTCTTCTCTGTTTAGCTGGTAGTAGGTAGTCCGGGCTAAGTCTGCTCTGAATGCTATTTCTCCCATTTCTATGATCAGCTGACGAATTTGCGTGTGCCATGAATAAGATCACGGCACATCACAGACTGCAGGAATGCCCAGTATATGAGCAACAGAGGAGGCAAATATGGAAAAAGACCACACCAGTCCAAGACAAACTACTATGTCCAAGCCCTCCAGATGACTACCAACTACTTCAAAAGTATACGAGTCGAAGTCTGAAACTGATCGAAGAAGAAGTTAAAAAATAGTTAACAAAGGCTAATGCCTGTGAAATGTTATCGATAAAAAAAAGCGGAGAGGCCAGGGTTTATTTTATGACCTAAAACTGCCTGATCACAAGAATGTTGTAGTTTCCTGAACCGTGTACAATTTATAGCCAGGTTTCTTTGGAAGAAAGTCTAAAAGAAATGTCGGCACCTTGTAACACGCTACCTGATTGGCTGTCAACTGCCGCGAAAAAAAAAAAAGCCAGCCTGGCCAAGAGAACAGCTTCTTACTCTTCATAAAATTTTATCAAAGCTGATCTTCGCATTAACACAATGTCATTTTCTCCTGACTTTTTTTTTCTTTCCAAACATTAGGCTCTAAGGTGCGTTCCTTTCATGCATTTTTTAAAACCCCCCTATACAGCATTTATGCTTTAAAAAGTAGGAGGGGACAAAAAAAGAAAGGCCCAGTCGTTTGGCGAGGACCTGACAAAACATATGTCAACGTATCCTCTTAGATGGGTTTTGGTAGATACATATCTCACTAGTCGTTTAACTGCGCCTAGATCTGAACCGCTCGCCGCGCAGAACCCGCGGTTAATGCTTGCATCAATAGATATTAACATTTTTTCCTACTCCCTCACTTACTAATGTCCAAATGAAATTAAATTAAGCGCTGATAACATTTACAACACGGACCTCCTGAAAGGGGCCTTAACTCTATAATCGTGCTGGTATAATAGGGCTACATATGGCATTATGCACAGACCTTTCTTTTGATAGAGACTACAACAACAACAAAAAAACATCAGACGGATACCCGCTTTTCGCAAGTGCTCTTCAGATCTTGCAGCTTCTCTTCAATGGCAGTTTGCTTTTTGAGATTATAGATTTGGAAGCTCTATTGTGTGGGAGTTTCCGTGCTTTGGCAGATGCCCGTTCTTCTAAGTGGTTAAGTTATTATTGATTCATAGCTGTTGACTGCTAAGCTATATTTCTTAGCTTTGCTCCCCGTCGCCTGCACCGACGGTGATAATACGATCAATACTCCCATCACCACATAAACCTGAAAGCATTGCGTGCAATTTTATACTCTGTTGCTGCGTCTGAAGATTTCGCTTCATTCCACGAAGCTTCGGGGTTCTGCTTGACATGCAGCCGTGCAAAATCTGTGTTAAAGCTTGAGAGCGCTTCCGATCATGGAAGGTCTTACGGACATAATGGTCCCCAAAAAAAGCGTTCGGCCTTTCCTGGTGCTGGTATCTTCACAGAGCCGCCAGGTTTACAGCCGTCTCAGACAAGGATCGGCCTCCGGGCATCCGGACAATAGGACTGACGTTTGATGAAGAGTGAAAAAAAAAAGTTTACAGCCCAATTAACACTATCTGCAGAGGCTAGGGGGCCCCTTTAATTTTAATATCATGAAATCTTCGATCAAAGGACATAGTGAGACGATGGATGAAATCTACATAAGCCTTCTTCTCTTGGCCAGTACAAGTAAGTGGTGCAGGTTAAAGCGAGTTTTTATTTTCTTTGTACATTTTCATTGATGTTTTCAGTAAAAAACATTGACCCTTTTTACTTTCATGTCCCCATACAACTAGATCTGGCTGTACGTACAACTTGATCTGGCTGAACGTCCGTGCGTCCTACATCGTGAGGAAGACATTCCTGGAGTATATGGAAGTGGTCAGTAATTCAGTTTGTTCTGAAGGTAGCATGAAAAGCTGCTCTGTGTGTTGTGGTCTATGTTGAATAATGTAGGTTATCTCTGCTGAACTCATACAATACGTGTTTTTTGTTATTTATTGAATACTTCCTGTTCCTAAACGTCTTTGATGTAAGTTCAGAAATGAAGACAAAAGAGTTAATGTTACTGTGACTGATTCTTGGAATAAAACGCTGCTACAAAGCTGCGGTGCTGAATCTTTCTTGCCCCATGCACTCTTTCTGCTGTGTCAGAATCTCGCTGCTGCTCTCCCCCCTCCTTTCCAAGATTGTCTGCCTTAAAAGATGTGCTCTGTTGGAGGATCAGAAATATTCCAACAGTACAACCCTGTCAATATGTGGCCCCATTTTCTTGACAACCTTAAAATTCTACCTTGGGGGAACGGGGGGGGGGGGGGGGGGGGGGGTGGGATTGAGTTGTTTTTTTTTTGGGGGGGGGATCGGAAAAATTCCCCACTGGTTGAGAATCTCTACTATAAGACATTTACCAGGAAAAGCTGTTCAGCAAAATCAAGCTCAGCAGGTTCTACAAACAGTAAAATTATACCTGTTCTACAGGTTCTACGAACAGTAAACATATACCTGCTCAGCATGTTCTACAAACAGTAAACATATACCTGCTCCACAGGTTCTATAAACAGTAAACATATACCTGCTCCACAGGTTCTATAAACAGTAAACATATACCTGCTCCACAGGTTCTATAAACAGTAAACATATACCTGCTCCACAGGTTCTATAAACAGTAAACATATACCTGCTTCAACCCGTTTTCTGAGACGAACAAATGAGGCATTTTCGGTGTCTTAATCCGTTTTTTAACATTTGTCTCAACGTTTTTCATCCTGAAATATTTCAGAACTTCTGTCTCGTATGTCAGAAAGCGGTACAACTAGTCCCTGTAAACCCGCTGTCTTGTTTGTCTCTTATGTCAGGAAGTAGTACTTCTAGTCCCTGTGACCCTGCCGTCTTGTCTGCCTCGTATGGCAGAAATTAGTACAACTAGTCCCTGTAAACCCGGTGTCTTGTGAATGGCGTGGAAGAATGAAAGGCCGCCGGAGTAAACCCCGAAAGAAAAGACTCAGAATAGGGAACATAATGTCGTTGCTGGCAAGGCTCTTCAGTCTACTCTAAGTTCTGACTTGCCTTAAAACTGATATATTTTCAGAACGTATGGATCGGGTTCTTCCTCCGAAAGTGATTGACAGAGTCGAGAATGGGAAAGTACACATTGGTCAAGGCACTTTATCTGAACCAGCTGGCCATGCGTAAGGATACAGCATTTTATCATGGAAATACGACAGCTAGATCTGAAGATCAAAAGTGTAAGGCACAGGGAGGCTGGTCCTTTGAATACAAACACTGCTTGCTCTTACACTGATTACATAAATCCAGCGTTGATAGAATCAGACACGAGAGGAACTATTTAACAATATAATACTCGAAAAAACTCATAACTGACAACTACGAGGGGTGATTGATAAGTTCTCGGCATAAGGTACTTGAAACGCACAGTTGATATTAGGTGTATTTGTAAATCAGCTTAATGTAAGATTAAACACCAAGTTTCAAGAAATTAACTGCAACCTTTTTTTTTTTTTTTCACAGGCTGCTGAAGTGGTAAGGGGTGGCAGAAATTGAGAAAATGGATAACATTTCTCATCTAGCAGTCATTCGCTACCTTTGCATCAAGGGCTTATCATCGAAGGAGATCCATGAGGATATAGTGGAGACTCTAGGGGAGAGTGCTCCTTCTTACAACACAGTGAAGAAATGGGCAGCTCATTTCAAACATGGAAGGGAGAGTCTGGAAGATGATCCCCGTCCAGGAAGACCAAGAACGGTAACCACCGATGAAACCACCGAAAGAATCCAAGACATGATAATGGAAGATCGACGACTAACTGAGCGGTACATTGCTACTGAGCTGGGCATCTCTCAGGAACGTGTTCGTGCCATTATTCACAACGATCTTCAAATGACAACGGTCTCTTCTCGATGGGTCCCGAAACTTCTTGGAGATGATCACAAACGACAGCGTCTCAACATGTCAAAAGACAATCTTGGCCATTTTTTTGCAGATCCTGAAAAGTTTATTCAGCAATTTGTGACTATGGACGAGACTTGGGTTCATCATTCTCAAACAGAAACCAAAAAACAGTCAAAGCAGTGGAAACATCATGGATCCCCACCTCCAAAGAAAGCAAGGGTGGTTCTGTCTGCAGACAAAGTGACGGCTTCCATCTTTTGGGATCCAGAAGGTGTGCTGTTTGTAAACTATCTTCAAAAGGGCAGAACAATCACCGTGGCCTATTACGCTAATCTTGTGAAGCAACTGTGGGTCAAACTGAAGGAAAACTATCGAAGGAAATTGACGAGAGGAGTCTTCTTTGATCAAAACAATGCTCCAGTTCACAAGTCGGCGGTAGCAATGGCTGCCATTCATGAATGCGGCTTCCAGCTTCTTGAATATCTTCCTTATTCTCCAGATTTGGCCCTTCGGACTATTACCTGTTTACCAAACTCAAAAAGGAGCTCAGTGGTCGGAAATTTGCTTCAGATGATGACGTCATTCATGTTGTGGACCACTTTATACTGGCACAAGATGCTGACTTTTATAAGGAAGAGATCCGTATACTCCAGGATCGTGGACTAAGTGCATAAACTTGCAAGGGGTCTATGTTGAGAAATAACCCAGAAAAATTGTCCACAAATAGTCCGTTGTGCCTTGTGCCGAGAACTTATCAATCACCCTCGTACCGGATCTCAAACTGTCTTCTACTAGTAGTTCGAAATATGGTAATTGTTATTATCTCTTTGTATCTTTTATATCTTCCTGTTGTACAGTGCAATGCTGATTTAATTTACAGTAAACTTTTAGCACAGTTAACGATGTGTGAGAGGGGTAAATTTAGAGTAAAAGAACAAAGTAAACGATAATGTGTTAGAGGGGTAAATTTAGGGTAAACTTAAGCAAATAAACGATAATGTGTTAGAGGGGTAAATTTAGGGTAAACTTAAGCAATAAACGATAATGTGCTAGAGGGGTAAATTTAGGGTAAACTTAAGCAATAAACGATAATGTGTTAGAGGGATAAATTTAGGGTAAAGGAACAAAGTAAACGATAATGTGTTAGAGGGGTAAATTTAGAGTAAAGGAACAAAGTAAACGATAATGTGTTAGAGGGGTAAATTTAGAGTAAAGGAACAAAGTAAACGATAATGTGTTAGAGGGGTAAATTTAGAGTAAAGGAACAAAGTAAACGATAATGTGTTAGAGGGGTAAATTTAGAGTAAAGGAACAAAGTAAACGATAATGTGTTAGAGGGGTAAATTTAGAGTAAAAGAACAAAGTAAACGATAATGTGTTAGAGGGGTAAATTTAGAGTAAAAGAACAAAGTAAACGATAATGTGTTAGAGGGGTAAATTTAGAGTAAAGGAACAAAGTAAACGATAATGTGTTAGAGGGGTAAATTTAGAGTAAAGGAACAAAGTAAACGATAATGTGTTGGGGGTAAATTTAGAGTAAAAGAACAAAGTAAACGATAATGTGTTAGTGGGGTAAATTTAGAGTAAAAGAATAAAGTAAACGATAATGTGTTAGAGGGGTAAATTTAGAGTAAAAGCACACAGTAAGCGATAACATGTTAGTGGGGTAAATTAAGAGTAAACACGCAGTAAACGACATTATATTAGTTGGGTATGTGTGATAAATATAGCTGTGTTACTTCTTAATTTACACCAGCGGTTGTAAACCTCTGGTCTACTGATCTCCAAGTGGATCCACAGACCATGCTTTAATATTTCAATTGTATGAGCTCAATTTTTAAAAAAATATATTAATGTCATCTGGGTTATATTTATTGCTTCACTTTAATAAGGGGTCCACATCTGTTCTCAGGCCAGAAAGGGTATCTAGGGAGGAAAACGTATAAGAACCACTGCTTTAGACTTATTTTGTATTGTGTCTGGAAATCGGGTTTGTAGTCAGAATTCGCGGAATAAGTTAGCTTTTTTACTCTTAATCAATAAACAGAAAGGAACAAGTCACCATCTTCCGTCTCCGAACAGGTCACAGCCGACTCCGAAGTCATATGTATACAAAGTTTAAGGTTGGTACTACTAATCTATGTACATGTGCCCAGATGCCCCAAACCGTGGAACATATCCTCCAGAACTGCATCAACCACGAGACACTGAGAAATAATTACTGGCCCAGTGAAACCACTAAAGAAGATAAGCTCTACGGTTCCATACATGAGTTACAAAAAACAGTGAAATTTATCCAAGAGACAGGACTGCAGATATAGACAGACAGTGCGAACGAAGAAGAAGAAGAAGAAGACTCTTAATCAACACTGGTAGGATTGGTAGATCTGGCACGTCAGTGTTCAAAGCGATATTTAAGCAAAGTCTAACTAAAATGGCAAGCAGCATATTTCTGATATAACCCATATTTTTAAATTACAGGGTAATTTCTTTCCGGTTTCTTTCTATCTAAATTTCTCATCAAGATTTATTCTATACTGTTCAAAAAAAAAAAAAAGAAGAAGAAGAAGAAGAAGAAACGCAACGCTACTGTAGACGTAATGCACATCAAATTTCAAACCTGTATCAAAGTTTTATTTTACGAAATTAATGTTTCAATCCTAGCATGAAGAAACTTTAAGACTTTAACAATGAAATGATGTTCATTAAATTTGGTTTGGACTTTTATTCTTTGCGACTGAGGCCTCGGTTTCAGTAAAGTGTATGGCCTCCTCTGGCCTGTATCAGAGAACGACATCTCCTTGATATGGATCCGATTAGCCGTTGGATCTGTTGTTGTAGTATGGCTGCCCACTCTTCCCGTAGTGCACAAGACAATTGTCGGAGATTGGTTGGTGCCACGTCTCGCTGGTGGACATGTCTGTTGAGTTCATCTCATAAGTTTTCTATTGGGCTTATGTCTGATGACATGGATGACCACGGAATGGTCTGGATGTTGTTGTCAGTGAGGAACTGGGTGGTGATTTGTGCCACATGATGTGGAGCGTTATCCTGGTGAAAAATCGACCCTGGTGCAGCCAGAAGTGGAAGGACGTAAGGACGAAGAATTTCAGCGACGTATCGTTGGGCATTTAGGCGTCCTTCAATATGCACCAGGTCATTTCTTCCCATGAAGTTGATCGTCCCCCACACCAGTACAACTCCACCACCATGTGGAGGAGCCTCATCCACGCAGTTCTGGGCGTAGCGTGCATGGACTCTATGGTAAGCTCTTCTCCGTCTATCGTGTCGATGGAGCAGAAAGAATGATTCATTACTAAACCAACCCTTTGCCAATAATTCGTAACTGTCCTTTGACAATGCTGGTTCGCCCACTGCAGTCGGTTCTGGCGTTGCCGGTCCGTAAGAACAGGACCTCTGTAGGGTCTTCTAGCCCAAAGACCAGCGTCGTGCAGCCGGTTCCTGACCGTTTGATCTGAAATTCGACGAGCTGCTGTCATTGACTGGACTATTGAGGACGCAGACGCAAATAGATTCCTGAGGTGACGCAGCCGTACGAAGCGGTCTTCGGCAGGAGTTGTGACTATGTGTCTTCCACTGCGCGGCCGGTCTGCAACTGAGCCAGTTTTATTAAGCTTTGTGACTGTTCAGTCTATAAACGTCCAGTGATGATGAGTCGCTGTTCTGTAGTGAGATGAGCCACACTTGCGCACTGAATTTTCAAATGAATTGATTCGAGGAGCGTCAATCTTTTATAGGCATTCAATAACATGGTCAGTGAGTTTTGTGTTCAGTAAGTTTCACGGGATTCTCGCGAACTTTTCATAAGTTATTGTCAAAAATGCTGTTTTGACTAATGTGGCTTTTCTGTGCTCATAAATCATCTGCTGAGTATAAGTCAGGTCAGCACGTGAAGTTGATGTCCATGTGAACTTTTCAGACAATTTGCCCTTGTCTGATCAGCAAACTTCAGTTTAAATCGCAACATGGTATTTGTTAAGTTTCTTTTTTTGTTTTTAGAACAATATAGCAGAGCGTGAAAATTTATATTACTTTAGAGCTGCTTCCCTGGAATTCAATTTATTAAAGATTATATAGCCCATAAAGGATACCAACAGTGGGGTATGGAGAGCTAGAAAGAATACTGAACTTATTTAAATCTCAACCAGTTATAAACGTCTTGAAACTGAACAGATTACGCTGACTGGGCCATGTAGAAAGAATGGAAGAGAACAGATAAACGAAAATGATGTATGTACAAGAGATGAGGGAAACGGGTAGACCAAGACAGAGATGGAAAGACAACATAGAAGAGGATATAAAAGAAATTGGTGTCACCAACCGGAGAAAGAAGATTATGAATAGAGAGGAATGGATGAGAACTTTATCTGCAGCAATGAGCCCTAATGGCTCGGAAAACTGATGAATAAGAAGAGAAGAAGAAGAAGAAAAGAAGAAGATGAATATGATGATGATAGGACCAAACAGTCTGTGTCTGTTGTAGTAACGGTCTGTGTCTGTTGTAGTAACTCATCAGTGTTATCATACGTGTGCTACATACTACAATCAGTTCCCAACTTCTCTTCGTGAAACTTATTTGGTTACGTAACAGAGCTCTTGCGACCATAGTGAAAGTTCATTTGTGAAAATGGATTAACTTCTGAAAGGAAGGAAGAAAGAAAGAAAGAAAGAAAGAAAGAAAGAAAGACAACTTCTCTTCTTCTTTATCGTTCGTTCAAACATCACACCACTCTCTCTCTCTCTCTCTCTCTCTCTCTCTCTCTCACAAATGCCCCAACTCTTCTCAGGTTTTCAGCATCACTGTAGGACTTCTCTTCTTTGGGGTGGGGCTGGAGTCTGGCCAGGTCCTCTGTATGAGTGGGTTGTGTAGCCGGCAACTCTGGAAGATGCGAGGTGGCGTCTAAATCTTCTCTGGACAAGAACTTCTGTGGAATTAATAAAATTGTCTTCGCATGGGAAAATCATAACAAGAACTAACGAATAGAATATTAAATCAAATTATGATGAAAGCTTGGAAGCACTAAGAATTAAGAAGATAATGATGATTTTAAAAAAAAACAGATAGTCTTGTAATATTTTCCTGATGTTAACATAACTATCGTCCTTTTTTTTCTGATGTTAACACACCTATCATCATTCTTTTTTATGTTAAGATACCTAGCATCTTCTCCGTCACCATCTCTCTTCTCTTACATCAGTCTTCTTCAAAAAAATGTTAAAACTCAACATCTGACAAATTTTGTAAGTTTTTCTCGCCAGGGGCGATAACTTTGAACTCAGATTCCTCAAACAGTCTCCACACCCCCTCGGCAGTTGACCACAATTTGCGCTGATGCTCGTGGCTCGTTCAGGTTCATCTTCCTATCGTTTTCACCTTCTCCGGGTGTCTTTCTTTATTGCTTCTTTATTGCCACCAATTAAAAACTGAAAGACACCTGCTAGTGAGGACCTGCCTCTTTCTAAATGGCCAGCCGCTCTATCCTTGCATTCACTAGCTCTGGGGTGCTGGCACGAGATCAAAAGGTCTTCGGCTGATCGTCTTGTTTAGTGGAATAGTCGTTTACTGTGAATGTAGTCATTCAGGACTATTTCTCCTTGGAGAGTTTTCCAATAAAAAAATAAAGATTTTCCTGATAACGAACTTCAGAAATGTACTGAAAATCCGAAAGCTATAACGGGGCGTTAACAGCTCACGTATTTTTCAAAGAAAACCATAATGGCTTTTCTTTCCTTTCTTTTACAAATTTTATGTAAGCTGTTAATGGGATTCTTCAGATTCTTTCAAATGCTCCTTATCTTCGTCCTTCGTCTTAACTCATGTACTCCTTAATTAATTTCTATGCTCTACCAGAATAGATTTTGCAGAGAAATTTTGGTAGAAAGAAACTGGATGGAAGTTGCTTTATTATATAAAAAAAAAAATATGGGCGGGAAAGAAATGTGATACTTTTCTCTTTATGAGAATTTATCTAAATATTACAATTCTCTCCACGAGGCTTTGTCTAAATATCGCTTTCTCTTTATCGGGCAAGGTAAAGGTAAAATTCACGTTCCCGTGCCATTAAGGCATATTTTGAAATACGGTGTTAGGCCCGTATTTTCCCTGACCTTCGGCACATGAAAGTTTGATGTGGTCAGTATCACGCCTGGCCCGCATCTACCTTCCCAGATTTCTCTGGTACCCTTTTTTAGAGGCTGGGTGAACCCCGTGGCCTTTTTCAGTGTGTACCAGAAAAAAATCCCACTGCTGGGACTGAATCTGGTACCACCTGATTAGTAAATCAAGCACCTAACCACTCAGCTAACCAGGCCGCCTCTAAGGGAAGCTTGGGCTTTGCCTAAATATTGCTTTTCTCTTTATGACAATTTGCCTAAATATTGCTTTTGTCTTTATGACACTTTGCATAAATATTGCTTTTCTCTTTATGACACTTTGCCTAAATATTGCTTTTCTCCTTATGACAATTTGCCTAAATATTGCTTTTCTCTTTATGACAATTTGCCTAAATATTGCTTTTCTCTTTATGACACTTTGCCTAAATATTGCTTTCTCTTTATAAGGCTTTGCCTAAATATTACTTTTCTCTTTATGACACTGCCTAAATATTACTTTTCTCTTTATGACACTTTGCCTAAATATTGCTTTTCTCTTTATGACACTGCCTAAATATTACTTTTCTCTTTATGACAATTTGCCTAAATATTGCTTTTCTCTTTATGACACTTTGCCTAAATATTGCTTTCTCTTTATAAGGCTTTGCCTAAATATTACTTTTCTCTTTATGACACTGCCTAAATATTACTTTTCTCTTTATGACACTTTGCCTAAATATCGCTATTTTCCTTATGAGATTTTGTCTAAATATCTCCCTGAGCATTGATTCCCATAGGCATGTAAGATCTACCAACACTGTCAGTGTCATTTTGGGAGAGAAAGAGTAGGGCTCCTCTTCAGATCTCCCTGGAATTGTGCACTTGACAGAGTGGATAACGATAATGATGGAGGTGGAGGAGGAGGAGGAAGAGGAAAACAACATGCCAGATGGTAAATGGACTGCCGTGGTCCATGTTGGAGGCTCAAATCTCTCACTCACTCACTCTCTGTCTCTCTCGTTCTCTCTCTCACTCACACACACACACACGCACACAGTGTCCAGCAGATTCCATTACCACCAATAGCGATGCTTCGTGTCGTAAGCCATGGAAACGTTCACCAGCCTGTTCCCAAGAAGCTCACGAAGAACGGATACATGATTCACTGGCTTTGATTTGCCGCAGAAATCCCTCAAACAAACTCATCTTTGTTCTTAGCCTTTACACCCAAAGAGAAAGAAATTAACGAAACTTTTGAATTTTGTGGAGAAGAAATCGCGCCGAAAATAATTCATATTTACACAGCAACAGTAATACAGTCTTGACAGAAAACTGTGTGGAGAGTAGTTAGCCTATTCTTTTGTTCAATTAGAAGGCTTTTTGTCGAAATATTATTTGTGTTTTACATGCGACCACATCTCTTTCTTTCTTTCTGTATCATGACTGCACCATGTACATCAAAAGTTATGGCTTATACTTTTGCTTCCACGTGGCAACAAATTGGTTTTTAATGAATAATAAATGCACAGTACAGCTGATGTATGCACATTTAATATTTACATACCGATGTCCGCTAGCGATTATGTAATAAAACTTTCTTCTCAGACCTTCATCTCTTATGAACAACGATCAGAATCTTGAGCGTTCAACACTTAGTCTTGTACGCCTGCTCAGACAAACAGCGGCCATTTTTCAGTTATCTTGCAGAGAAGCGTCGCTGAAACTCTGCGATGATTACCGTGCGGGAATCATGTGAGAGTTGATAGCACTTCTGTAGAGGAAATGTTCGTCTGAATGCTTCAATTAAATGCCGGCGTATCAGACCTATTGTTTTACTGCAGGAATTATTGTGTAAAAGAAAGGGAGAGTATGCGCTCTCTCCTCCTCCTCCTCTAGTTTCAGCGCTTTTGTGGATGTATTTTGTCCGACGTGGAGGGAATTGAAAGACGCTGTCCGTTCTGGCAATCAGCGAGCCGTGGCTGACATGTTAACGCCGGGGTTGGTGAGCCATAGCTGACCAAGACCCTGTACTGCCTCTCTGTTGATACCCCCAGTAACAGGCACAGCCTGGCTAACGGGACAGGGGGTGGCCGTAGCTCCATGGTGGTGGAGTCTGCTAAAGAAATATTGCACCTTCCTCCCCCCCCCGGCTTTTTAGTTCCACTCGGCCAGAAAAATTAGTCGCCATAAACTGACACGACGCTGTGCCTCAACGTCGTCGCCGAATCGGCTGCAAAGAACATAATCTCGCAGTTCCGGGGAGGTAGTAGACGAGACAGCAAGACAATGTTCTTCAATAATTCGTTATCTCCTGATGAAAAGAAGACGTATTTTAAAAAAACAGCAACAACTTCTCAGGTGTAACAATTGTGGCTATGAGATTGAGCGAGTGAGTGAGTGAGTGAGCAATTGCATGGAAGTACGTAGGTAAGCTTATGACCTGCTTTTTTTTCTTTGCTGTATCTGCTGACAGGTAGTGAGCTACGACATCGCCACCACTGTACGGTCCAGCTGTGTCTAAATTTGGCCTCCAGTTTTTTTATTTACCAACCACAAAAGAGGGGGGGGGGGCGTAATCAGATATCTATAATAATAATAATGGAGCTTTTTCTGGGTGCCAGAGTACAGCTTTGAAGCTGACAGACGTCAGTTGCTGTGGGGGTTTGTGCCGAGCATCATCTCGTTGAACAGCTCCTCTCGCGACCAGTGATGCTGGATTTACATAATATTCCACAGGAACAGCAAGCAATATCTTGTGCTGCTGTCCATTCTCCTTGCGCCTGGCTCTTCTAACAACAAATCTGATCCCATGATAATGCTGCGTCATTTCGCTGAGCTGTTCTCCAACTCGGTCTTTCTCAAGTTCTCCACAGCCCTCACAGCTATGAGAAAAATCTCACAATGATAATCTTCAAATATCTTTGAATCTTTTTTTTTTTTTTTTTTGGGGGGGGGGGGGGTGGTCAACCACGCGACATACTTCCCTCCAGAAGTTCGCCACATGAAACCTGCTTCGCGAATACGGCGCTATTGGTACAGTAAGTGAATGTAGTGAACTTTAACTTGCAAGCCCAAAGAAAATCGCCACTGCAGAGCAACAAGTGATGTCGCTGTGACCGGTGTAATCAGATTAAACACTGGCAGAATCTGTTATTTTCTGGCGGGGGGGGGGGGGGGGGGAGAAGAGGTTAGGGTGCAAAACTCAAGCTAGACGGATCAGTCTTAAACATACCCGACTACACTGGTTTGCGAACTAGAACCAACCAAAACCCCTTTCCACCCCCCCCCCCCCAAAAAAAAAAAGAGAAGAAGCCTGGCAGAGTCAACAGAGATCACAATGCGCAGACAAAATTAGTCCTAGAAATACACCGAATCGAAGTCGGACATGTCGTACCACAAGGCGCGTAACAGTGAAACAACTTAACCAATGCCTTTATGAGGGTGGACACCGAAGTTGGAGAAGAGGAAGTCAAGATAGGGTAGCTGTTCATCAGCACACGCCACAACAGCCAACATGTCTGTTTCAAAACCCGACTCCCAAGATGAAAAGAGCCGTTATTTTCTCCGTGTTATTAAGAATAAGGCAAAGAGGACGGATCTAGAGTAACGGAAAAGCCCAGAGTCTTGTTAGTACACTGACGTCCAGGATAAAGTGGGTTTAAGAGCATCAAACACTTGCCAGCGTCTACAACTTACGCCACGCTTTCATTAAATAACACTGAGATTTTGTTATTTTTCCCCCTGATTGTTATCGACCTGGAAATTGACATCCCCCTAAGGGGACTATCGTACATATGACGATAACATACCTAGACTTGAAAGTCCGTCAATCTGGGACTTCAATTTGAAAAACTACCTCCAGGGTTTGGGAGCTTAATGTGTATTGTCCCTTACGCCGACACAGCGTGTTTGTTAGCTGAAAACGGTTTACCCAAGGGCAGACAACTGCCCCTGGGGGACCATCAGGTTAACGGTAGCCTCTAAGATTGTCATCTGGTGACTGCGCGCTCTATTGGCCGGTCTGTAAGCTTTCTGTGAGCTTGTGAACATATCTGAGATGATTATCTGAAAACTGGGCTCTGAACAGGACCTGGGTTTAAGTTCATCGAATAGCGATGCTTCACTGTACCTTCATGACTTGCTATCTGCCAGCTAGTCTATCTGTCCATACATACTTTCCAACCAAAACCAACTAACCAACCAATGAACTAACTAATCAAACAATCAATTAGAAAGCACGACCGACCATCCATCCAACCAACCAACCAACCACCCAACCCAAAAGCACAGCCAGTCAGTAAACCAATCAGTCATTTAACGTAGTTTTCACTATGAGAAGAGTTGGTATCGGTCCTACATGTACTTTCAAAACTAAACCAGGAGAATCCATCTAGCTGAGAAAAAGAAATAAAATGCAGGGTGTTCCATAAGTAACTGTGCACTAACCCATTATCGATTCCGTTTGCGGTATTTAGCCACATCTACCTGCCGTTACATGACTACGATACCGTAATCGATACTGGGTTAGTGCACATTTATTTTCCGAACGCACTGTATATGGAAAAAAAATTATTAATCGAAGTTTAGCATTATAAAAGCACAGTTCCCTATAATTGAATTTAAAAAAAAATACACAGGATTAAAGAAGACATCTAGTCATCTTTCTAAATGTAAAAAAAATAATCACATATGAAGACCTATAATCCACGCATAACTTATGTCTCCGTCTCATTTGAAGAACTCCGTAGCCATTTGATAGACTTCGACAAAGTGAAGTGCGTTTTGGGGAAAATTAATCTAACTGATGATATTTTAGTGTCTTATAACGACCCACGACAGCGTTATCTGCCGCCCGCAGGAAATGAAGTGTGGAGAAATAAAGATGGATTGATAAACTTAATGAAAAATATCACCAGTTTCGAAAAAAGGATTCACAAACGCGATTCAACAAAGGTTCTACAACTCGGTAATAACTCTCCGGTAGAGTTGTCTGATTGTTGTCTTTCTTGGTTTTGTTAAACATGGATTTCACGGACTCTTAAATAGGCACGGAATAATCCACACACTCAGTTTGTGACTACTGCTGGATTAACGATCAAAACCTTTGATTGGCGGGGGGTCGGACATCTGGCATTTTGCCCGTCGTAAGACCTGGGATCATGGCTGTCGGTGCCGCGGCTGTTAATGGGTTGACGAAATAAGATCGAGGGCAAAAAAAGTGACATCAGATAAACACAACATAAATGATGACCTTTGTCTAGCCAGTAGGTAGTAAACATATATCAAATAACAGTGATTCTCTGGTGCATCTTAAGACATTCGAAAATATACTGTCCCGCCCCCTCCCCTTCATTTTAACGTCTTCAGTTTCTTTTCCCCTAAAGCTGAAACCATCACCCCATTTTAACATCCTTCCCTGTCCCCCATTTTTTCCAGTTGCAATTTTTCTTCTTCTTCTTCATATCAAGGTGTCGTTCTCTTCCCCCCCCCCCCTCCCCATTTTAACGTCTTTTCTTCACTTTTTTCCACACAAAACTCTCCCTCTCTTTTTAACCCCTAATTTTTCGGTTTCCTACGTAAGTGAATGTGTAACGGTTTTCTTTCACTATTGTCTTGAACATTAATTTTAAAAAAATGCAAACTCGTGTACCGCTAGTTAGTTTTTACAGGCTTCTCTGTCACAGGTCAGCTTTTGACGTAGTGCCAGGTGTTCCCAATGTCAACTGGTTCAAAGTGTCAGAGTTTGCCTCATTCTATGGCGTCGCTAGCGGAGAAAATCGCCCACAAATCCAGGAGAGACCAAGGGGAAATCACCGCCATACTTTCATTCTCTATTAGTAGCACACTACACACAAAGTTACCGAACCTGACATTCATCAGGGCTATGGGTAAAATGAAGAGTGAGGGGACAAGAAAAAAAAACCGAGCTGACCTAGTGTCACTGGAAAAGAAAGGTAGCCTGATGAAATGCAAAGAAGCATACAAAAAAATATGAAACGTGACATCCAAACGTTTATCAGCACAGCACTAAAATAATAACGGCGTATGAATATTTGCATTGAAAGTTTTATCAAAGAATGGTGGGAAATTCCCCATTCCCCCCCCCCCCCCCCCCCCCAACATGACACTGCCAGATTTTATTAGCATGTGCAGTCTAGAAAACAAACAACAACAACAACATAAACGCTCACTTATCAATAATTACAATGCTCACACACAAAAAAATCTCCTAGCAATTTTATTTTGCAGGTAAAAATCAAGGGAGTCTTTTTTTTCTCTAAAGAACGCCACAACACAAGTCAGACACGACTAGAGAGATCTGCAAAACTCATCCAGATATCTCCATCCTTTTAGATTTCAAGAACCCGTCCCTGGCCAATCTCAAAACACTTTTCCCGGCACACAATCCTCCTGCTCATAAATAATACACTGTGTGACACGACATACAGTATGTAAACACATATGGTGGAACATGGTATTTCTTTAACCACGACATACAGTATGTAAACACATATGGTGGAACATGCTATTTCTTTAACTACGAACGTGGGGCAATGAAATGGGAGTATATTCCAATAATATCTCAACACAGAAAGGTACACATCTGACGAATTCTGCCCTAGTCGTGTTGGGAAAAAAATGGTTAGGAGATGATATTCCAATCATGTCTCAGATTAGAGAGGTATCCATACATATCTGACACAAGAAAGCTCTGCCCCAGTCATGCCAACTAAGTGCAACAAAATACTTAACAAGTGATTATATTCCAGTCACATCTCATAACAGAAAGAGGCCCCCATACCATCTGACACAAGAAAGTTTTGCCCTTAACCATGCTGAAACACTGCATGAATCATCAAAAGTGGTAAACATGAGTTAACATTCTTTCAAAATTCACTAGTATAGAGCACACAGTCCACCCATACCATCACCTTCAACATGGGGGACTTCACAAAGGGCAAACTTCAGTGGCCTCTTCTATCCATGGAGCAATAATCTTCTGTAGAACCAAATTTATCCACAACTTTTCATTACTTCCTTGTTTTTGTGTACTCTCAACACCACAATGTACTTTATGAAGGATAATTGCAAAACATGAACCAAAAATTAACCTGAGCAAATTATTTCTTTTCTTTATATACAACTAATTAGATTTGTTTCTGTAGTGAACCGCTTGTATAAGACAGCTTGGACAACATGACTGTAAGGCTGACAGTGGTAAGAAGTTCTTGACTGAACCGCTTGTATAAGACAGCTTGGACAAACATGACTGGAAGGTTAAAACACTGGCAAAAAAAATCTTGACTGAACTACTTGTTATAGAAAGCTAGGCTCTTTATATCCAAAGAAAGGGCAGTCCCAACTGACTTCTCACACACTTCTCCATATCTAAAATGTCTAAGAAGAAAAAAAGATGCAGGCAGAATTTGATGAGAAATCCCAAAAGACAACTGCCTATACTGCGAGTCCTGAAGACGCAGCTGCAACAGTTAGCGATACTAGGCCCCAAATCACTGGTGACACACTCTATCTGGCTGAAGGCAATGGCTCTCTCCACTGCTGCTGTCACACTACAGTCGAAAAAGTTCTAAAACGGGTACTCTGCAAATCACGTTGAGGAAAACTGGATCTGAAAATGAGTATCCTCCTGGACGAGATTCACTGGATTACACTGCATATATAGGGCTGTCAGTACATGAAAGGGAAATGGGATATCACACCCAACACAGTTCCATCAGTACGAAACTGTCATCAACAAAAAAAAAAAACAAAAAACACTGCAAATATAGGAGTCGATAAAAAACCCCACTGCCATAGGCTGAAATAAAAGAACAAATAATGCAGTAACACACAACATAGCCACTTTACCTAAGTCTTTCTACCTGCATTAAAATACAGTACGGACATGAGCCTAAGAGTAGCTCTGTCACTGTGAAATGATTTCTCATGTGAAGTAGTTGCTCAGAGACCCACACCATCATAATTTGGCCAATGTTATAAAATGTGTATACCTGATATACCAGAAACTGCATTAAAATGAGAAAATGCCTGCCTGCAATGTGAGCCAAAGCTGGTAAACAGAATAAGCAGCTTCAAAGATGTTCCTATTTAAAAGAAAAAAACAAACTTCAATGTTTCTGTGACTACATTACAAGCTACTGTAGATCAACAGAAAACAAAACGATGTAAACATCTTTACTGAAGATAATTGTCTATAGCCATTCTCTGCTGACTTTCTAATCCAGAGTCATCTTTACAACAGTACTCCAAAAGACTAAACTTACTCAAGCGGCTTGCAAGTACACCCTGGGGTGCTGACAAAGCAACACTCAGACAACTGTACACAGGATATGTTAGATCTATAACAGATTACAACCTCCCCCTACAGCATCAACAAGCTCTCATACACAAGTAGACAGAATCCAGAACCAAGCCATTCATTTCATTTATGGGGCAATGAGATCAACACCCACAGCTGTATGTGAAACTGATGCAAACAGAGCAGTTAGATATAAGATGCGAAAAGTCAACCATTGAGGTAGTAGAAAGATATAAATGCATGCCCCCAGACCATCCTAACAGAATAGTGGTTGATAAATGGAAGCATAATAATAGACTGAAACTGAAAACTCCAGTGCACATAGCAGAACAGTTCAAGACACAAACTCCTTGAAGACAGAGAAGAATAACTTACAGAAGTACCAGACATCCAACCAAACACAAATTACACTCTTCCTCAAACTAACACCAGACTCAAGAACAAATTAGTGAACAAATCATCAGATCCCAACACCCTAAAGCTGTGTGCACTGGAGGCCATAGAATCCTACCCCAAGGACTGGATCCATGCATACACTGATGGGTCGGCATTCAAGGAAACAGACAATGGAGGATATGGGGTACTCATAATGTTTCCAGACAAGACAACAAGGCACATTTCTGCTCCTTGTGGATCTCACTGCTCCAGTTATGATGCTGAGATAAAGGCAATATTAGCGGCCCTGGCAGCCACCACCACCAAATACAAAAACAGTGCCAAAAATAACTGTTATTTTCTCAGACTCCCAGTCTGCTCTCCAGGCCCTTGAAAACTGGATACCATCAGCTGATCACATTACAACTGACATATTCAGTGCAATAAACCAACTCGCCTCCTATGATATCAAGACCACCCTACAGTGGATACCAGGGCACATAGATATCAGAGGAAATGAACATGCTGACAGACTGGCAAAGAGTGGAGCCACCATGTCACAGCCCCACATCTCCACCAACATGAGAACAGCTAAACACATTATACACAACAACTGCAAGCAGCAGTGGATGGACAGCTGGGCCAGTAATCCAACTGGAAGATCCCTATATACACACCTGCCAAAGCCTAACCCCGGAGACCACATCAACAGCTTATGTCGTAGAAACCAAAGCACAATTTTCAGGCTGAGAACAGGACACATCACCCTCAATAAGCACTCACACAGAGTGACCGCTGACCACACACCATACTGCATGCACTGCAACAGTCAAGAAGAAGAAACTGTTAAACACCACCTGCTGGACTGCAGTGCATTGAAGGACCTTCGGAAGAACCTGACACCACCAAACTCCTCAATCACTGACATTCTGAAGAGGACCTGTACATTTCATTATCTGACACAAGGGAAAAAAGAGCGAAAACTGGTAAACCCAGGGATGGGAAAAGTCAGTCAAGTAGAAAAGTACTCAATTAAATTCAGTGTTACGGGCACGAGCTCTACCAACTAGCCTCAGATACTTCAGAGAGTGGTGTTCAAAAAACCTTTGGCTGGAACTGATCTTTATAACACAAACACCTATGTTCTTCTCAGTTCACACATGAGGAAAAAAGTAAGCTAACAGTCTGACCTGTGATTACAACAACAACAAAAAACTAAACACTCAAAATCACTCCCATGATTAAAAAAAAACAAAACAAGACACAACAGACCTATGGTTACAAAAACTAAAGGCTCACACTTAGATCTACAATTACAAGAAACTAAAGACTCACAATTAGACCTATGATTACAAAAACCAAATGCTCACACTTATATCTAAATTACGAAAAGAAAAGCTAAGACTCACAATCAGACCTATGATTACAAAAACTAAAGGCTCACACTTAGATCTACAATTACAAGAAACTAAAGACTCACAATCAGACCTATGATTACAAAAACTAAATACTCTTCTTCTTCTTCTTCTTCGTTCACTTCTACCACCAAAAACCGCACTGTGAACCTACTGAATTCACGCATGTGGTCCTCGTTAAGTCCCGTGGTCCCCTGTGTGGTCCAAAATAGACCACACGAGTTCCACGAAAGGACCACAAGGGGTTCAGAGTATCACAGTGCTTTAGCCTGTATTCTTGGTGGGTCTCGGAAGCGGGATTGCGTGACACCGTGGTTTTCATTGCACCAGTTTGGTCTAGGGTTGGACTTTCTCACCGGAAGACCTCGACGTGTTTGGAATATCAGTGCATCCCCGCTGGGTGAGAGGCGTTAGCCCACCCAGGCCAGAGTTGGACTTTCTCACCGGAAAACCTCGACGTGTTTTGAGATACCCGTGTATCACCGCCGGGTGAGAGGTGGTTGCCCATCCAGTCCAGGGTTGGACTTTCTCACCGGAAAACCTCAGCGTGATTAGGATACGCAGACATCCCCGCCGGGTGAGAGGTGGTTGCCTATCTAGACTTCCCTGGTCCAGTGTCTCCGACTTCAGCATTTTGCGGTCGTGGCCGCTACCCTTCCTAGTTGTGACCAGGATGGAGCTTTTGTCCAGGAGGACGAATCCTCACCACTAGTGACTTCTACCCCTGGGTTGAGCCGGTTTAGGCATTTCCCAGTATGGGCGTGTTTGGGACGGGACCGACCTCTGGGGCAGAGGTACTGTGACATTCATAGCCTTCAAGATTCACCCCTGGTATGAGCCGGTTTAGGCAAAATTCACCAGTATGGGTGTTTATCAGGCGTTACCGACCTCTAGAGCGGAGGTGGCATGACATGTCTAGCCATCGAGTACCACCCCTGGTGTGTGCCGGTTTAGGCATATTTCACCAGTGTAGGTGTATTTCGGACGTAGGCGGCCTCTAGAGCAGAGGCGCCGTGGTATAGCTCTCGTAGCGATACTACTGGACATACCAGGTTAAACTTCACTTTCCACCACCTTTTCCCATCGGCGCCGCACAGCAACCTTTATTTCCGCATTTACTTCCTTAACCGGGAGGAGCTTCACTCCACGCGCGGCATTTGAAGGGTCAAGCCAGCAGTGACTTAACCTCTGGGACAAGCCGGTTCATGCATTTCACCTGATATGACTGCACTCAGGACGTGGCCGACCTCCAGACCAGAGGTGCCGTGATTTGACTGTTTGCTTCGATTTATCCTTTCAACCACCTTTTCCGCAGTGATGCTGCGCGGCAACCTCATTTGCAAATTTCTTCATTGGCCGGGAAGAGCACCGCTCCACGCACGGCAGCTGAAGATCTCGCCAACAGCGGACTAAATACTCATATTCAAACCTATGATTAAAAAAAAACCACAATCCAATGCATAATTACAAAACCTAAGACAAACTGCCACACAAGTCATCGAGCTATCCAAACTACATTGCCTGCTGGAAAAAACTCATTTCCAAACACACACAAATATTAAGAAAAACTATGAGACACATTTTATGCATAGAAGTAAAAAAAACCAAAATGGTTGCCAATTCTATATTCTGATGCAAATTAGAAAGAGAAAAATAGGAGATGCAAACAAATCTGGTAACCTACTGAAGCGATATCTGGACAAAAATTTATCCATGCCTGACCAAAGAAAAAAAAAATAGATCATATATTTTAATGTGAGTGTACTTAACTTAAATTTTATACATATATTATACATTAATGTCATGGGCTCACTGTTCTATTGTACAGGTACACTACCATGCATAGAAGTAAAAGATGGTTGCCAAACATGAATATTCTGATGTTTAACAACAAAGTCTGACAAAACAAAAACAAAAAAAAAGGAAAAAAAAAACTGGCAGGTATCACTTGCCAGGTGGAATGAAAGTTTCTGGGAAGTTTTAGTCAAATTGTTTCTGAAAAAGCACAAATAATATCTACTTCTCAGTACACTATACAGGAAATCTGGCATATAACAAAACAGTAACTTTCTTTTATAAGATATTTTACTACAAAATCATTAACAATATCGCAGAGATGAATACCATAATGACAACATAATCAAAATGAGTCAATGTACAAAATCTTAAACTACTGTTATTTCTTCATTTTGTTTTGTTTCTTTCTGCCAAACAGCTTCACAAACAACTTTTTTACAACTATAAAATCTGATTATAGACAACTCCAAAATGGCGACATGACAGCACAAAGTTACTGAATGGGAACTTGCAAAAGGACTGCATTCTGGCAATGTCCGCATGCACTAAAAAAATAACTATTTGAGGAAGGAAGGTGGGGGGGGGGGGGGGGGGGCCCTTGAGGCAGAAAACGTATGTACAAACATATGAATGCTACTAGAATCTACATGATTTTGATAGTAACGAAAGACACATACAAACTTTACATTAAGTCCTTTTATATATATAGATTTATGATGCTTTACTCAGTTAATTACAGTTTTATGTTTTTATGAAGTTCATAACTATATATATATATATAAAACACAATGCAGCCCTTTATGAAGTTCATAAATAACACAACACAGCCCCAGTTTATTTTGTCTAAGCCTTGACAGATTTACTTGTCAAGTTTTTTTGTCAACTCATAAAGTTTTAAATATGCTGGGAAAGAAAAATAAAAAAAGAGCCATACTATTATTGAGACACAAGACTGGATTCAACCCTTCTGAGGAAAAAAAAAATGACTTCCTAAATATCACAATATTCTCACTCTCACAAATGCCTTGATAAATATTTCTGGGAATTTTATCTCCAACTTATGGAGAAAAAAAAAAAAAAAGGCAATCTGCTTGAAGCCATCTTTCACATCAATGACTTTGAAAAAAAATTCTTGTTAGTTTGATTAAATAAACAAAGACTATCATCATTCTTTCAAGCTTCAGTTATTTAATAACATTTAAAGAATGACTAGAAAAAGAATTCCATTCTAAACTGTGCTCAAATTTCATTCTAAAATGGCAGTCAATTTGTTATTCATACAATTCAATGACATGACTTCCTACAATTCTAAAATGGCAGTCAATTTGTTATTCATACAATTCAATGACATGACTTCCTACAATTCTAAAATGGCAGTCAATTTGTTATTCATACAATTCAATGACATGACTTCCTACAATTCTAAAATGGCAGTCAATTTGTTATTCATACAATTCAATGACATGACTTCCTACAATCCTTTGAGAAAAAAATATCCTACAATGCGTGGATTCTTACGATCTTCTAGCCACTTCACCATAACCCAAGATGCAAATTTTTAACTCTGTGTGTGTGTGTGTGCAGGTATTATACTTTAGTATATAAATATAACTACTGCAAAATAGATGATTCAATGAAATAAAGATAACATGATTTTAAAAAAACACAAAAGGAGCACTGAATCGAGCTTTGAAGAAACATCTCAATCATCAGTAAATCATTTACTAAAATAACAACACAAATGCTTGATAATATAACAGATTAATAATTTGGAAACCAGAACTGACAAATACAAGGATACAAATCAGATATGACAACAATGGACTGCCAATGACAAACTGAAACATCTGGAAATGAATAGGCAGTATAGGTAGCTATTTTCATTCGGCGCTCTTTACTTCTGTAGTTATGTCTGCAGTTCCCCAGTTTAATCTGTGCTGTAGCACCACTTAATAAAAATATCCATCTGTATCCTTTGTCTGCAACTGGCTAAGCAATCACCGTCCAATACACTGTGGAGTCTTGCAGGGCAGCAACAAATTTCTCTCCACCTCTCATGGTCTGCAGCCAGTCATTGTATTGTGCCCCAGTTGTGCTGCATGCTACTCAACTCCGCTTTTATGGTTCTCTATCAGGTAGCCTTTGGTCGGCCTCTCTTTCTTTTTCCTCAGGCGTCCATCACATGGCTGTTTTAGCAATGCTGCTGGGGTCTCCTTGGAGCATATGACCTATTTAAGACAAATATGACAGCATTTGTTTCCCTAGATGTGCGAACGAAGAAGAAGAAGAAGAAGTTTCCCTAGATCATTCAACCCGAACCACCTGTTATTCTACCTGAACCACCTGTTTCTGGATTTTAGTACTTTTTTTTTTTAATACATGAGAATTTTAAATTACACTCTTTAATCTGACATTACGATGCATATATGCTCCCATCATATTTTTTTTTCCCACAAGGATTAAAATTCATTGCATGAACTTTAGAGGCACTATTACAAAGTCATCAAATGATCCAATCCAGCATATCCAGTGTGGCACTGTGGGACACAGAAGAAAAAAAAAATGCTAAACTCTCTAAAATACCTTCAACAATTATCCCAAATGACTATACGCAAGTAGCAGCAAAGGCAAAGATAATTGTGACAAAATGACGATGCAGTTATTTTATTTAAGAAACCTGAAGTGGTCAAGGCCAGATCTTACATGTGATATTTCAAGAAAGAAGATGTTGCTTGCCTTCAGACTGGTTAATGGTGTGTGGCTCAATATGCTCTCTATTGTGCTGGTGAAGAAGCCCACTTCATAGTACCGAATCAGAGATTCCAGCTAGCCACTGTGTTTCAATACCTTGATGGCAGTGACAAGGAACTCAAGTACACTACTACCAGGAAAACTTACAACATAACAGAATAAAGACTATCATGACATACAGACTTGATACCTTGATGGTAGTGATGACAAGTACACTACTACCAGGAAAACTTACAACATAATAGAACAAAGACCATCATGATATACAGACTTGATACCTTGATGCTAGTGACAACAATAAACCTCAAGTACACTACTACCAGGAAAACTTACAACATAATAGAACAAAGACTATCATGACATACAGACTTGATGACAGTGATGACAAGTACACTACTACCAGGAAAACTTATAACATAATAGAACAAAGACTATCATGACATACAGACTTGATACCTTGATGACAAGTACACTACTACCAGGAAAACTTACAACATAACAGAACAAAGACTATCATGACATACAGACTTGATACCTTGGTGACAGTGATGACAAGTACACTGCTACCAGGAAAACTTACAACATAATAGAACAAAGACTATCATGACATACAGACTTGATACCTTGGTGACAGTGATGACAAGTACACTGCTACCAGGAAAACTTACAACATAATAGAACAAAAACCACTGTGACATGCAGACTTGATACCTTGATGGCAGTGACAACAAGAAACTCAAGCAGACAGCTTCTTACACCAAAATAACAGAACGCAGACCACTACGACAAACAGACTCACCCAATGTCATGCTGCATCTGTGCAATTTTTTAATATTAAGGTAAAAATTAACACTGGATTCCAAATTTTCAAACTTTTGGCAAGATGTGTCCTATTTTCACTTGTGAAATGTAATTCTATGTTTAGTACAAAGACAAGCCCAAGTCACTATTCCCATAAACATGCAAATTCCTATCATGCAATGAAACAACATATCTAAACTACAAGAGGATAAAAGAAATCTAAATAACAAAATTACATTTGAGCAATGACTTCTTTAATGAACACAGAATCCAATATCTACTAACAGAAAATCTCATGGATAACAATTAATATTCCTAACTCGAGGATTGTGCTTTGTTACAAACTAGGTCATAAACTTCAAGGACCTCGATCCTCAGATATTGGGGAGGGGAGGGGGGGGGGGTGGTGGTGGTGGTGCGGGCACAGGCCACCAAACACAGTGTCCAGGGTTGGCAGTTAACAGCTGACCAAGACCCTGTTCCACTTCTCCACTGGTACCCCCAGGCCTAGCCTGGCTAATGGGGCAGGGATCATCACATAGTCTGCTAAAGAAGTATTGCACACTCCCTGCTTTGTAGCTGCATCCCGGAACCGGAAAAAAAAAAAAAAAGGTAGCTGCCATAACCTGCTCAGCATCTGACACAAAGCTGTGCTTCAACACCTTCACTGCATCAGCTGCAAAGAACATCATGCTTGCAGTTCCAGGAAGAGAGAAGAATCCTGAGAAATCAATGGAGGAAGATACAGCCGAGCTCTATGACTCCTGATCAAAAAGCTGTTTTATCTGAAATGTATCGTAACCATTTTCTCAGCCTTGACATAGCAATGCTATATCGTATATTCTCAACACAAAAAAATATCTGCAAAACAGTGAAAACTGATCAAAATCATTAAAGAAAAGACAACAAATAACTCTTGGCATGTCATGAGAAGACAGAAGTTTGATAAACCTGACAATCACAGGAAAAAGTCAAGAGAAAATGAAAAAAGATACTGAGGAAAAAAAATATGTGAACACTAACCAAGTGGGATTCACACCAAAAAAAAAAAAAGGAATTCAAACTGATTTGAATAGAAATACCAAGATCAGCAAAAACAGAGAAACTTTACTGCCAGCTGACTATCTGCTCAACGCAGAATAAATGAAATACAGAGAGTAGAATTTCATTCTGGAAATGAGCTATTTGTCTTAAGAATACTTTGTTGGCAGTGGACTGCAAAATCAAACATGGTCTGTCTAGAAACCTTTGACAAGGATAAAGGCAAAGGTAACTCTGTGGAGTGTCATTAACACATACACAAGATATGATAACTGTGGTCAAATTATCCTTGACCTATCTGACACTCCAGCACAGTAAATTTCTGCAGATCTGTGAAGGGTTGGGCAAGTGTCTGCAGAGCAACTCTAGACATGTAAAATATTAGAAATATGTAAAGAGTTTTCATTAATACCAAGAGGGAGTGAGGCAACAAGTTATCACTGACTTCAGGACCTCAGTAATTGACAAAGTTTGGGAACCACTGATCTAGTGGGCGAAATGATCTGTATCATGTCTGGCCACTTTTCTTTCTCCAGCTCCAAGACATATCCAATTCTACAGCTGACCAGACAGTGCAAAAGACAGAAAATAGTTAAAGAACAATTCTCAATGGACTGACACACACGCCAGCTTCAACTGTTCCAGGAATCATGAACCTGCAATATTTGCTTTATGTCACATAACCCACACCGGAGGCAAGTAATAGTCCTCCAGGCTTTTCAGACTTAATGAACTTAAGTGAAATCTCTGGACACTGCGCAGACTCGGGGGGGTAGATGTCTGGCTCACGTGTTAGAGGTCATGGGTTCAAACACCACCAGAAGGGGCAGAGATTTTTTTTAAAATCATGAATCCTCCAACAATAAATTCCTCTGGTCTCTAAGCAGTGGGCCAGAATGTCCGTGGGTGCACTGTCATGCATGTTAAAAATCCCTTGGCAGCTGGAAACTGCAAAAACATTAGGCCAAATGGCGGTTGCCCCTGCAAAATTCTGGGAAAAATCTAACCATGGAAACTGTCACTGGTGCTTGGAGTACTATGCTGCCTACGACACCTGGTCCAGGGTGGCAACTGGAACGGTGGCTGGGTGGGTAAGGGAATGTCCTGACTGTAATAAAGTCATTTTCAAACAACAAAACAAAACAAAGAAGTGAAAACTAGGGCAAGCATTAAAATGAAACGTAAGCAAAGTAAAACAGCATTAAACTATAAAAACACGGGGGGGGGATGTTACTAAACAACAACAAAAGCGAACTTATGTAAACAAAAATACACATCACACAAGATGCATTTTGATTGACGGTAAGGATGCAGGTGATGGTCTTTCATTTTCTAGCTGTTTGACATTCAACTACAGCACATGAAATCTCACATCTAGTAACACAACAACTTTGCTTTCGAGTTCAAAAGCCTAAACTTGTGAAAATGATCTGCTTTGTGTACTGTAAGGTTTGCTGGAAGCATGACAGTTTTGCCACGTTCAAGGAAGGCTTTTCTGACACCTTTCCTCTCATGTGTGTAGTGTTTACAGAAAATGTAAAAATGATTTGCAATATGTACACCGAGGCCTGCTGCAAGTGTGGCGATGGTTTACCATGTGCCATGGAAGGTTTTCTGAAACTGTAGTAGCAGTTTACTGTGTCTAATGAAAGACTTACTTGAACTCTGACAATGGTCTAGATAGAGTAGTAAAAGACACGCTGGTGCTGTGCCAATATTTAGCATCTGCATGAAAGGCCTTCATGATTCTGATAATGGTGAGGCCTGGCTTAAGTGAAAGAAAGGCAGTCCAGATCTTACTGGCCGTTCAATTTAATGGCTGTTTTGGCAATTGAATGTTTGATGCTGACCTGTATGCATGACCACTCTTTCTGAATACAGCTTGGAGCTGTTTTAATGCAGTTTTACAGCTGCAATAACAATGTGTCTGATCTTCCTTTTTCCGAGTCCGCTGCTTCTTTTTAGCTTTGTGGTTTTAGTGGTATGTATTTTCATATATTTTTTTTTTAAAATGCAAGAGTTGTATAGCCACAGCTTCTCATGAAAGAGCAGTTAAGTATGGGGCTGTGTTATCAACTGTTTACTCCTGTGGTAAAAATGGGTACAAGACCAGCCTATGTTAGGAAAACTGCTTCTAAAATCAAAGAGTATCTGACTGCAAGATAGCCACACTAGTGCAATACATGTCTGCCAGGACAGCAAGTCATGAAAAAAAAAGAACTTTTCATATGACTGTCTTTAAGCTCTTTCTTGTCCAGTTTTTCAGCTTTATAATAATAAAATTTAAGCTCTTTCTTGCCCAGTTTTTCAGCTTTATAATAATAAAATTTAAGCTCTTTCTTGACTACTTTTTCAGCTTTATAATAATAATAGAATTTAAGCTCTTTCTTGCCCAGTTTTTCAGCTTTATAGTAATAATAAAATTTAAGCTCTTTCTTGACTACTTTTTCAGCTTTATAATAATAATAATATTTAAGCTCTTTCTTGACTACTTTTTCAGCTTTATAATAATAATAATAAAATTTAAGCTCTTTCTTGCCCAGTTTTTCAGCTTTATAATAATAAAATTTAAGCTCTTTCTTGACTACTTTTTCAGTTTTATAATAATAATAGAATTTAAGCTCTTTCTTGCCCAGTTTTTCAGCTTTATAGTAATAATAAAATTTAAGCTCTTTCTTGACTACTTTTTCAGCTTTACAATAATAATAATATTTAAGCTCTTTCTTGACTACTTTTTCAGCTTTATAATAATAATAATAAAATTTAAGCTCTTTCTTGCCCAGTTTTTCAGCTTTATAATAATAAAATTTAAGCTCTTTCTTGACTACTTTTTCAGCTTTACAATAATAATAAAATTTAAGCTCTTTCTTGCCCAGTTTTTCAGCTTTATAATAATAATAATAATAAAATTTAAGCTCTTTCTTGACTACTTTTTCAGCTTTACAATAATAATAATAATAAAATTTAAGCTCTTTCTTGCCCAGTTTTTCAGCTTTATAATAATAAAGTTTAAGCTCTTTCTTGACTACTTTTTCAGTTTTATAATAATAATCATAATAATAGAATTTAAGCTCTTTCTTGACTACTTTTTCAGCTTTATAATAATAATAATAGAATTTAAGCTCTTTCTTGCCCAGTTTTTCAGCTTTATAATAATAAAATTTAAGCTCTTTCTTGACTAGTTTTTCAGCTTTATAATAATAATAAAAGTTAAGCTCTTTCTTGTCGAGTTTTTCAGCTTTATGATAATAATAATAAGATTTAAACCCTTTCTTGGCTACTTTTTCAGCTTTATGATAATAATAATATAATTTAAGCTCTTTCTTGACTAGTTTTTCAGCTTTATAATAATAATAACAATAAAATTTAAGCTCTCTCTTGCCCAGTTTTTCAGTTTTATGATAATAGTAATAAAAATGGTCTTTAGCAGCTGTAATGGGTGCAGGCTTACTGCTTCCAGCAGAATTTTTGCTTCTTATAGAATCTTTTCAGAAATCTAATATCACTTCTAATAGAATGTTTTTTAAAACTCCACTAAATAATTTCCTGAGGCTGTCTGTCAGCCTGCAGCCTCTGCTATGTCTTACTTAATAGGGAAGGGGGCGTATCAAGAAATATAGTGGGTGAATGTTTGCAGATCGTCTCAATGCCCAGACTTAGGTCTGCAGAAAGGTAAAACGAAATGTGTCTCAGGATTTCTATTGGTAATCATCCCTTCAGGTGGCACATTTTATTTTTGTCAGATTGCGAAATATACATATTACTGACATCGTTCCTGGGAGTAAAGGTCAAATTTATTTGGGAAAAGTAATTAATTCAAATAAAAACCATATTTTCATTTCTTATCCCATGCTATTTTTGAGGAATCCTTATTTGCATTATTATATTTACTATTATATATGATGAAATCGATTATTATTAAAGCACACCAAGTAATCATCCAACAAAGTTAAACAAAATCCTTAAGCAAATTTCTAATAATATGCAGAGCAATAATACAATATTCTAGTTATTAAAAATTTAACATAAATAATTATTCCTTGAAAAATTAGCCCCTAAAGTTTATCCTGTGAAAATCTGACCAATGAGAATCACCTGCAAGAGATTTAGCCGATTAACATCCTGGCACTTTAAGTCACATGAACATCGTTTAACCAAAACCACTCGTAATCTACCACTGGTACAAGCACTAGCAGAATAGCTAGCCAGCCATATTTACAGCAATAAAGCAAAACAATCTGAATGCCCATATTGTTTAATATCATCCTAAAGTAACAGTTTCAGCAGCTCACTGATCTATGCTGCGTATTTACATCTCATGATATGTTCTTTTAAGGAGCTGATATATCAGCCTGCGATGCAGACACAAACACTGCTTTTGACTGCTCAGTGCACAATGCACACAGCTAAAAACTAGTACTAAAACACAAACAAGAAAGAAAAGGAAATGCTCCTTCAACTCGCTGTCCATCTGTCGACCACGGACAGTTTTTGCACAAAAACAGATATATAAAAACAGTATAAGAATATACATGTTCTGAAGTAACAGAGGAAATGATTTTCATGGAATAACAAACAACAAAAACAATTTGGTCCTCATGGGCCCTCTATGGAGGTAAAGCAAGGTCAAACTCGGTTAGGTCCACTCAACTATACATGCGCATAAATCCTCAAATCAGGGAACTACATGTGACTACCACTGAATTATCTTTACACACAAACGAATTCTGGGATTGCACATGGTCAAAAAAAGCAAGGAACAACATTCGGTGTAATAATATCTCCAAAAAATACGCACTAAGAAACCCTTTCCATAAAAAAGCCAGTTTTTCACCAGAATTTCAAGCAAGGAAATTATGAAGAAATTTTAAATATACAAAACTTATTTACATAAAGACGTATGAAGGCACATATTTTATATTTTAATTTCTGAAGAGCTCCAGTAAGAAAAAAAAAAAAAGACCAAAAACCTGGTCTATGAAGGGGCCAAAATTGCCACTTTTTTATGCTAACATAGTAATTCACATTCTTGCTTCACATGGAACAACTGCTCTATGACAAATGTTATTTCTAGTGTCACCCTGAACAGTACCTATGATTTTAAGAGGTAAATAATATATCGAAATATCCTCCAGATTTGATAATCAGCCTATAACAGACTTGATAATCGGCCTGTAACACTAACTGATCTCGTGTGCAGTTAGGCTGTTTTCTTGGCCTGCTGCTTCTTTCTTGCAGCTGAATTGGAGAAATCTGCCAGACCCTGTTGTCGTAGAGCTTCCTTCACTCCAGTTTCTGCCAGTCTGGCATAAGCATGACTCAATAACTGAAATATTGAGAGAGAGAAAATTTTTACAACAATAAATAAACTCCTATAATTGTTGAACACAACTGGCTATCAAAAGAGTGGGTGTAATCACTTGCTGTACACTGAAGGAGATTTTGAAGAGGACATCAGAGCACATATGGATGTATTCAGAGTGCATGGATGATGGCCCTTCCTAAATAACTAACTGGCTATCAAGTACAAGCTCAAATATATGCATACATTGCTAGTGTATACAAACATAATATAAGCTCAAACATATGCATACATTGCTAGTGTACTCAAACACAATCTCTTCTACTAGCTTCAATATGTAGTAGCTACAGCTACATCATGTTGGCTAGCACTCTTGCATCATCTCTATAACCATATAAAACTGTGCTTGTGGTCGTGGAGTAATGGTCTTAGAATAAACGTGCCAGAAATGTCCAATGTTTGGAGACCTAGGAAGCCAAATCGAGTTACAGGATATAGATCTGAGATACAAGTTATCAAACTGCCCCAAAAACCTGGATAAATCTGAACATTCTGGTGAATTTACTGCAGAATTATCATGGCCTAGCAGTTCTAAGAACTGTTATAGTTGGAGGTAGGGTGGGGGATATGCTCTCTACGCCAATGAAATGTCGCCAAGGCGTACGTTTCAAATAGCCTCTGACAGTCAAGTCCAGCTCCTTGCCTTCTCGTGGCAGAACTGTTCAAACTGACAGGAGAAGGAGTGAAGGCGAGTATCTGGCGCATGAAAACCGGACGGTTCGGGTAATAATAAGTCATGTTTGGTAGCTCATCTACTGCTGCTTGCGAGATTCTTCAGCTGCCGTGCATGGAGTGGGGCTCCTCCCGGCCAGTGAAGAAAGATGCAAATGGGGTTGCCACGCAGCGCCACTGTAGAAAAGGTGAAAGAAAGAGATCAGGACTGCTCAAATCACAGCACCGCTGCTCTGGAGGTTAGCCACGTCCTATGTGCACTCATGTTGGGTGAAATGCCTGAACCGGCTTAACCCAGAGGTTAAGACACTGCTGGCGAGATTCTTCAGATGCCACGCGTGGAGTGAAACTCCTTTGACCCATCAAGGCCTGCGACACTCTGAACCTCTTGTGGTCCTCTGGTGGATCTCATGTGGTCCTTTCGGGGACCACAAGACTATCGAGGACCACAGGAGTAAATCCAGGAGGATCATGGGACGGTCTTGTTGGTAGAAGCGAATGAAGAAAAAGAAGAGATCATTTCCCAGCAAGTAAACACATAAACCTCTACAATATCTGAAACTGTTTTAAAATTACATCTGCAATGGTTTTGCTACAATGCTGATGGTGAATGATTTTGACCAGACTTAGCTTTGATGCAGAAGTTAGGGCAATTATTGCTGCAGTTGAAAAACTATCAGACTCCAGAAATGATACATGTCCTGTAGTAATTCTCACAGATGCAAGATCAGTACTGGAGGCTCTTCAGTGCAACAAACTACCAGACCTTAAGGATGCCTTGTCAAAAACTGGCTTACAACATGGAGTCACTTTGCAATGGATTCCCTCCCACTGTGGGATACCAGGCAATGAGAAAGCTGACCATCTGGCCAAAGAGGGCACTGAAATGGAGCAACCAGACATACCAGTCACCTATAATCAGAAGAAAAGCATGATAAAAACCTACAGGAAGCCACAAACACCACCACATGATGACTATCACATGCTAAACAGAAAGGAACAAGTCACCATCTTCAGTCTCCGAACAGGACACAGCCGACTCCGAAGTCATATGTATACAAAGTTTAAGGTTGGTACTACTAATCTATGTACATGTGCCCAGGTGCCCCAAACCGTGGAACATATCCTCCAGAACTGCATCAACTACGAGACACTGAGAAATAATTACTGGCCCAGTGAAACCACTAAAGAAGATAAGCTCTACGGTTCCATACATGAGTTACAAAAAACAGTGAAATTTATCCAAGAGACAGGACTGCAGATATAGACAGACAGTGCGAACGAAGAAGAAGAAGACCAGACTTAGAAAGTCCAACTCTAGACTAAACTTGTGCAACGAAAACCACGGTGTCACGCAATCCCGCTTCTGAGACCCACCAAGATTACAGGCTCAAGCCCTGCGATACTCTGAACCTATTGTGGTCCTCTCGGGGATCTCGTGTGGTCCTTTTGGGGACCACAGGACTTAACGAGGACCACAGGCGTAAATTCAGTAGGATCACAGGGCAGTCTTGGTGGCAGAAGTGAATGAAGAAGAAGAAGACTGGTCTGGTGGTTAGGGCACGTGTCTAATGAACTAAGGTTCAAGTCTCACAATGTGATTAGGCTTTTTTCATAAACCTATTACTTCCTAAGTGATGCCATGAGCACTACTTCTGGGAAGTAAGCTCACACACACAAGGCCTTGAAAAAGTCGAGGACGCTGTGATTCACTGCACTCTCACTTACATATTTGACTTCACCATCTCCCTACACTGACAAAGGTTTTGGGAAATTACAAATGGACTGCTTAATCCTGCTTCAGACATCTGTGTCAAGTATCCAGAGACTCAGTCAGTCAGTCAGTCATTTGCATGTCCCTTGCGGAACTTCACCTCCCTAACAGCTCTTCTGTGGGCCTCTTGGTTGTAAGCAAATGCTGCTGATGTGTCCATTCACAGATCACTGATATGTCTTGCAGCCATCTTTGCCTTGGTCTTCCTCTCTTTCTTTTTCACATTATGTACCCGTCCAAGATGATCTTCTCTAGATTATCATGACGTTTAATGTGTCCAAAATATCCCAGTTTTCTTTGTTTAATTCTCTTTACTAGCCATCCTTCTTCAATATTAAGTTCCTGTGATATGGATATATTTGTTCTTTTTTGTGTCCACGATATTTGAAGAACTCTTCTGTAGCATTTACATTCAAAGGCATTTATGTGTTTCTCAGCTTTTTTGTTAAATGTCGAAGTCTCACAGGCATATGTTGCGATGGGAAAGATGCATGCCTTTAAAAATCTTATTTTTGTAGATCTGTATGTTCCTCTCCGCATCTTCTTTAGTTGTTTCATTTTTTGAAGAGCGATAGATGTAATGATCCAAGATATTCAAAACTCTCCACCTCTTCTAATTTTTTTCCTCATTGATATATATTTCAGCTGCCTTACTTGTTTTGTCAGCTGTCATCAATTTAGTTTTCTTTGCATTAAGATAAAGGTTTTGCTCTTCACTGTTCTTATGGGAATGTCCACAAATAGCTGTTCCATTCCTTAGTATCCAGAGACTACT
Source organism: Achatina immaculata (assembly GCA_009760885.1). Lineage (NCBI taxonomy): Eukaryota > Metazoa > Mollusca > Gastropoda > Stylommatophora > Achatinidae > Lissachatina > Lissachatina immaculata. The sequence goes on from CM019718.1 coordinate 49,461,041, forward strand.
GGTAGTATTCAGTTGTTCTTACACCCAGTGCAACAAGTGGAGAAAGAACAAAAGGATCGTAGGAGGTTTTTGGTGGCTTATCCTATGTACAGATGCCTGTTGGGACAGCAGAAATAGGGCGATTGATGGTTAAAAGTGTTATTAAGTGTTAAAAGTTTATTAGAAAAAAAAAACATAATGTAGCTGTGGAATTATGATATGGTCTTAGACTGAACATCCCATGAAGCACTCACTGGTTGTACAAATGTACGCCATAACAACCAGTCACAAATATATAACTACTAGCTTCCCTACTACTTGTGACTACCATGCATGTATGATGGATGAAATCCTATGATTCAGTGTGTATCTTTGTTTAACTTCACCTCCCTCATCCAGAAGTATCAAAATTATACTTACATTATCCCAAAGAATATCTGCAAGCTGATCAATGGTGAGAGATATATTGCGATGCTCTCCAGTGTAGCGTGTGTACAACCAGGCAACCAATAAAACCAAGAACAGAATCATCAGAAGGTTCACAAGGTTGGCCAGGGTCTCCAGACCAATCATGCCCAAAATGCCGGACACAAAGTAGCATGCAACAACAACGGTGAACAGCACAGCTGGGGTACGGGCTGCGCTGAAAATATTTTTTGACTCATTATGCTTGGCATAATTTTCATATGTCTCTGTGAGGTCTTCTTTCAATTTGTCCTCGTATGTCTGGCTAAATTCCGGCCCACCCATTTTGCGGGTTGTGTGGAAGAGGTCAACACACTGCTCTACACATCGGTTGTGTTCAACATGCAGAGCCTCAGGGTTGAGATATGGCTTGTCTCCACCACATATCTGGATAAACCAAAATTACTCATATTTCAAACAAGTATTACATTACATAAATGTTAAACAAAAAATATTAAACAGTATGGCTCATAGCACCTACTATATTAAGCAAAAAGTATTTTTCTCCTGTAACTAAAGGTAATACTTTATGCAAAATATTCTTTCTTTCTTTCTTTTTTTTTAACTTCTATAGCTGCTACATGGCCATCTTGCTCACAACCGAGAGGCCTACAGGAGTGCCATTTGGGAGGCAAAGTTCCGCAAGGGACATGCAAATGAATGAATGAGCTGCTACATTATGCGAATACGAGTACTTAATAATGAAAAATATTTTTCATATATACACTGTTGAAACTGACTGTTCAATAACGCAGAAATGAAAAAAAAAAAAAATTTGTAGATACCAAGCTTTAAAAAGAAAAATGAAATAAAGTGGTAACGGTACAAGCTGTAAAGCAGCATAACTGCACATAGTCAAACCATAACTGCTCTGCTGCCTAGTCAGTAGCTGACCAGAAACTGGCAACTAGTGTTGCCATCAGCACAAACTCCACTTCTTTTCCTTCCCAGAGCGTTAACCCTAATACCCAGTTTTTTTTTCTTCAGGCTGGGTGAACTCCTGGAGTTTTTGTCAGCCACAGTTGAAAATTGAAGAAAATATCAAGTAATTTTTGTTAATCAAGTGTCAAACTAAAAAAAAATAGATAAAGCTAAGTAATATTTCTTGATTTACCTCCTCCATTAATTTGATATACAGAGCTTTAGCATTGGCCACTGCTGCCAAGTTGTTGGCTTCTGCTGTTGCCTGGTTGGATAAATTTGGTAAATAAAGTTGTCTGTCAGGAACTTGTTACTTAACAATGAAAAGTACTGTAATCCATCCTCTGTCACATAATCAGCTTGGCTAATATAAATATTTTATGATCAAACTGTAAAACACCAATTCTATGTATTGTAATTTATGGATTCAGGACTTTCTTTTATTTCATTTGCCACTCTCTAAGTGATTTATTATCAATTCTTACGGTTAATGTTCTGACTAAGAGCTGCGTGAAGGACTAGGTGCAGCAGTAAAGTGTGAGAAAAGCAAGCAAAACGTTATTCATTCAATCCCAGACAGGATAAGACCAGGTAAAGCAAGGTAATTAAAAGCAGAGTACAGATAGGGAATAAAATATACTTCACCTTCCAACACCTGTTAGAATCCAAAATCCTTTCCCAAAACACCAAAATAACAATCTACAAAACTATAATAAGACCAGCCGTCATATATGGATCAGAAACGTGGAGTACAACAAATGAAGACGAACAACAATGGCAGATCTTTGAGAACAAACTCCTAAGAAGAATCTTTGGGCCCATAAAGGATACTGACAGTGAAGAAAAAAGAGCTAGAAAGAACACTGAACTGAACAGCTTATTTAAATCCCAACAAACTATAAATGTCTTGAAACTGAACAGACTACGCTGGTTGGGGCATGCAGAAAGAATGGAACAGAACAGACAAATGAAAATGATGTATGTATAAGAGATGAAGGAAACACGACCAAGGGGTAGACCAAGACAGAGATGGAGAGACAACAGAGAAGAGGATATAAAAGAAACAGGTGTCACCAGCTGGAGAGAGAAGATTAGAAATAGAGAGGAATGGAGGTGAACTTTATCTGGAGAAATGAGCCTTAATGGTTTGGAAAGAAGAAGAAGATAATGCTTGCACAGTTTTAAGTATAAATGATATTTTCATTTACATCTCCCATCACTTTATGAGTGAACTGAAAATAAAACTGAAAAATATCAACCAATAAAACAAGGAGTGCGACAGGGATGTGTACTATCTCAAGGCCTTTTTTCTCTGTACAGCGAGAATATTCTAAGAATGATCATTACAGAACCAGGTATAAAAGTCGGAGGATACAATATTAACAACCTTCAGTATGCCAACGACACAGTACTGATAGCCGAGAGCCAACAAGAACTGCAAAATCTCTTGGATAAAGTCGACAAAATAGTGAACAGTAAGGCCTTACTTTGAACATCAAAAAGACAGAGACTATGGTTATATCCAAGAAACAGAATCCACCAAAGTTCTGTATAAAATTAAATGGAACTATTCTAAATCAGGTGCAGAAATTCAAATACCTTGGAGCAGTAATAACTTCAGATGGTAAATCTTATCTTATATCTTATATCCTTCCCGTGCCGTTAAACGTCACATAGGGCTCGCAAAGTAGTTCGCCAATTTTTCTGGAGATATTAGCAACGACAAAAAAATGCGAAATGGAACAATCTTATATCTTATATCTTTCCCGTGCCGTTAGACGTCACATAGGGCTCGCAAAGTAGTTTGCCAATTTTTCCTGTCTTCGGCGAGTCTTTCAACCTCAACAAAGGATTTTATGCCTGTTAACTTGGCCTCTCTTAATAATGTCCTCTTCAGAGTTTCACGCGGTCTGCCCCTTTTTCTTCGGCCTGTTGTGTTCCACTTGATAGCTTGTTTTGGGATTCTCTGCTCATTTCTTCTCATCAAGTGACCAACATATGTCCATCTCCTTTTCCTGATCACCCATGAAACTGGTTGTTGTTCAGTCATCTGTCTTATCTCTGCATTGTTCTTGAATTCATTCCACTTGATGCCGAGTATTTTCCTTAGGCATTTGTTTTCAAAAGAGTCTAATTTCTTTTCTATTTCTTTAGTTGTTTTCCAGCTTTCGCATGCATAAATGAGGGTGGATATTACATTTGAATTGAATAGTCTTAACTTGGTTTTTGTGCTTATAACTTTTGAATTCCATATGTTCTCAAGATTCTTGAAGATTGATGCTGCTTTTGCAATTCTGATCCTAACTTCCTTTCTAGTGTCACCATCCTGGTCTATGTAGCTGCCAAGGTATGCAAATTGATTGACTTCTTCAATATCTGTCCCTTCTATGTGTATTTTTCCATTTTGATTGATGGGAATTTTCATTATTTTTGTTTTGTCCTTGTTAATTTCAAGTCCTATTTTGCTAGCCAGTGAAGATAGGCTATCTGTTTTTTCTTGCATGGAATTCACATTGTCACTGATAAGAGTTATGTCATCAGCAAAATCAGAACATAAATTAGGAATAGAACAGACCAACTTAGACTGCATTTCAGAGAATAAGAAACATATTATGCAACACATCCTTATCAAAGAATGTTAGAAAACGAGTCCTAAAATGCTATATTGAACCTATCTTATTATATGGAAGTGAATCATGGACAATAGGCAGGTCTGCACAAAAATCATTGGAAGCAGCAGAAATGTGGTTTATTAGAAGATTGTTGCACATTCCATGGACAGCAAAAATAACTAATGAAGAATGTATGAGAAGAGACTGAGAGACAAAAAAATCTTGTCAAAAAATAAGAAAGAGACAGTGTACTTTCATAGGACATGCAATGAGAAGAGGGAGCATTGAAAATATTATAACAACAGGAAAAATAGAGCGAAGAAGAGCCAGGGGAAGACCAAGAGGAATGATACTGGACAGTCTGATGAGATGGTGTGAGAGGAGATCACCAACTGAGCTAATAGCCTGCATGAAGGATCGTGTATTCTGAAGAAACATAATAGCCAACGCCAGTCAGCACGGCACCTGATGACGATGATGCCTTTGAGGCATGGCAAGTAGTGCGGTTGTCTCTCACTCAGAGATCCGTGGTTCAACTCTGGGCGGGTGCACCCCAGCCACTCAGATGTACAGGAGCTGGCAAACAAAGGGAGGTCAAGCACCGACCGCTTCACCTTCTACAGATTAGTTCTGTACAATTAGTTCTATTGCCTTTCCCCCCACCCCTTTCTATCACTTGTTTTCCTCCTCTCTCTCCACCTCTTCTTTACGATTGGCTCTATTGGCGTGTGTGGCCCGCGTGGTCCCTATCTTCTAAGACAGGCATTTCTGTTTCCTACGTCTGAGGAGGCCATACTAAGATAAGTTCTCTGTTTGGTTATTTGTTTTTTGTCTCATTTGCGCATGTAATCCTCGAAAAAGGCTCACACTGAAATATCGGATGCTGTATATTTTTTCATTTATACATTCTCATACTTTCTATTCGTTTTTCCTCACTTTACTCACTCCCTCTGCCACTTTGTAAAACTACACCATACATCTCTATCTAACTTCTACAGCTCTATCACATCAAGGAAAATATGGGAACTCTACAGTATGATGGGTTACAGTTTGTTTTTGTTTTTTTTTTAATCATCTTTTTTTTTTGGCCTAAAGCTATATAAAATAAAATCAACTTAAAGAAATCTGAAAGTGACTGCATTAAAAATAAATGTATAAAATGGAAAAAGAAAATTCACTAATACAATTAATAAATGTCTTGCATCTAACAAAGATCAAACTCTGAAAGTTCAGATGGTATAAACATTTACTACATCTGTGCCAGAAGTTCCAATAATTAAAATCTTTCCTTATGTATAATGTACTTTTCAATATTCAAATTTCCTCAAATATAAGTTTCTATAGCATTAAACCAGTAATTGACAATGTTCTACCTTCTGTAGTATTAAATCAGTAAAGGACAATGTTCTACCTTCTGTAGTATTAAATCAGTAAAGGACAATGTTCTACCTTCTGTAGTATTAAATCAGTAAAGGACAATGTTCTACCTTCTGTAGTATTAAATCAGTAAAGGACAATGTTCTACCTTCTGTAGTATTAAATCAGTAAAGGACAATGTTCTACCTTCTGTAGTATTAAATCAGTAAAGGACAATGTCCTACCTTCTGTAGTATTAAATCAGTAAATGACAATGTTCTACCTTCTGTAGTATTAAATCAGTAAACGACAATGTTCTACCTTCTGTAGTATTAAATCAGTAAAGGACAATGTTCTACCTTCTGTAGTATTAAATCAGTAAAGGACAATGTTCTACCTTCTGTAGCACTGAACTAATGATGGATGATATCCTACCTGCAACATTGACTTTGGTTCTGGAAGCTCCTCTCCTTGATAAATTTTTATATATGCCTGAAACAAGAAATATTCCAAATAAATAAAACACTTCATGCAAATAAAATACTAAAAAGATAAATATTCAAGTAAATAAAATACTAGAATGAAATGGTTCATTGAAGTATCATTAAAAAAAAAAAAGGCAGGTGAACAAGAGGATTAGAATGATTGATGCAGGAATGAGAAATGGCTTGTTTTTAACCACATGTTAAATATAATCATTGTATCTTTACTCAATACTGGATACTTTTGTCCTATGTCAATTTCCTCTGGGTAATTTTTCTGCTCAGAATCTGGTTACTTCAGAGTTCAAAAAGAAGGCAACCCCCTCCCCCCCCCCACCCCATACCGCACAGATCACACTGATGGGCTGAGGCAGGAAGGGAAAAGAATAAGAAGTAAGAAAGATCGAAATGGATTAGGCACTTGCCCTTCATGCCACATGAAAGAACAAGATATACCTCACCAAAAAAAAAGTTTAAAGGGTTAATAATGATCAAATTTGAAGGAGCTAATGGAAATCACCGGTCACATAGTAAAGACTGATTGAGTGATTGAATCTTTATTTCAAAAGGGTTAAGAATTGGGCACGCAGGCCCATCTGACATTCTGCCCTTTATCATAAAACTTTCACTCTGTTCCAGACATTCTACAAATATGCTGCTCATATAACATAGTTAAAATTGAAGCTGAGAGACATAAAATAAAATAAAACTCAAGTTTCGCTCTTATCCATGCACTCAGTACAGAAAGTAACTACATACATATATAAATGACCATCTACCAAACAAAACTTTTGGTAGTATTCAGAATAAACAATTAAATGAATTCGGTGTCTGTAAGAGCAGTCTAAAATAACTTTTAAGTTTATTTTCATGGAGGCACGTAGTCAACATCAAATATATATTGGAAAAGTTTGCAGTTGTAGGAAGGAGTATAGTTTATATTTTTTACACAGGATGGGAGGGTATTCCAAAGATGACCAGCAGAATAAGTAAAGCTTTTATTGTAAAGGTCAAGTCTAGGTTTTGGATGACTTATGTTATTCAAGCATTGGCTGCACTTTGGGCTAAATTTAAACAGGTTCCATAGATAAGGTAGAGTATGCTGTGAAAGAATTAGATGTAACAACCTGGCTTTGTTGAAGAGGAACCTGTTCTTAAAAGGCAGTATTTTGATATGTTTGTGCTGGTTAGTTGTTTGTGCTTGATCTTTGTCACTAAGCTTTACTGCTCGCTTTTGCTGTAAGTACAGCCTCTTTCTATTTGATAATGAGCAGCCATCCCAGATTGTTCAGCAAGTCTAAATGTGTTTGTATATGTGATATGTAGTATGTCTTCTTTGTGTCTTGATTGATGAAGTGCTTAATTTTGACTATTTTGACTAACTGGTATACTTTCTGCATGATGAGTTTTGTTAGACCTTGCAAGTCAAATGTTGGTCAATAATAAGTCCTAGTGTTTAATGCTCACTGAACATTTTCTATCTGATGTTTCTGCACAAAGCCGAAGTGATGCTTTTGTTGCGTTTTGCAGTTTCTGCCTTGTGGAGTACTGATTTTGTTTTATCAGTATTTATAATCATGCCATTGTTGTTGCTCCATCTAATTAGATTGTTAAACTTGACCTGAAGAGTTGATTATAAGTTTTAATACAGTTGTAGTCACAGGTGAAGAACCACAGAGAGAGAACATAGCTCACACAAGACAGGTCAGAAAAGATGACAGTTGTTTGCGTCTTAAGAGTTGAAATGGTGGGAAAACGATTAAATAAAAAGCATCATATTACTAATACATTTATCAATATGGTGTCCAATATGAGCAGCATCAAGGGCCAAAACTGAATGTGGAAACTGAATGGTTGGCCCTATCTAAATCAACTAGTTTTGGGGAAGTTATGTTAAAATGAGAAAAAGTGACAATCATGAAGTCAAGGTGAAATGATTTTTTTTAATTAGCTTTTCAGGTCTTTTAAAAATTGTTTTTACATGTGTTTTTTTTTTTACATATTTCTGTTAATTTTCATCAAATGAATTACATTTTTCATAACCCCAAGGGCCACGAAAAAAGTCTTGTAAGCTGCAGCCCGATTTGTTGCATCTTTATATCCGCAAGACTGTGTGCCTGAAATGTGTTTCTACATACCTTGAAATACTCCACCATCTCCTTGCATTTAATCTTCTGCCCATTGATCTCCTTCAATACAACATTCTCCCTAGCTAGCAGCATTGGGGTTAGGATCTGCAGCTGATCTAGGAAATCTTGCTCTATATCTGCAAGACAAAAAATTCTCTTGTCAGGGAGATGTCAATTTTGCTATATGCCAGCGTTAGTGTTATAATCAGTGTCAATGTTATTATATGCCAGTGTTGTAACTGATGCCAAATGTGTTACATGCCAGTGTTGTAACTGATGTCAATTTTTTAAATGCGTGTTATAACTGATGTCAATTTTGTTATATGCTAGTGTTGAAACCAACGTCAATTTTGTTGTATGCCAGTGCCGCCTGCTGATGTGGAATTATCAACAGAAAGTTAGTGAAGGGCACAGTGTCATCACAGAAACTGCAGACTTCTTATTAAAAATTCTTGCCACTAGAGAGTGCTTAAACACAGGACCTACCAAGAGATACCTCAACACTGCACCATGTGGTATTTGGCAGCATGTGAAACCTTAACCCTGCCCCTCTATCTTCAACCGAACCCCATGCTAACCAGATAGTACCTGAATCTTTCTGGTATCACTGGAAGGAGGGGGAGGGGTGTACCTGAACCCTGGATTCACCTTGCAATATTTGAACCCAGATCCTCTGGCTCGGTGGATGAGTAACCCGACAGTAATACCCACACCTCTTAATGTGTGCCACTCTTGCGAACACCTTCTAAAACTAAACGTTGGCTCAAGGCTCAAATGTGACAAGAAATGGACTGTGAACCCACTGAAAGACGGGGCTACAAGCATCAGTGTCACAATGAGACAAACCTTTCTGCCAGAATTCCAGAGTTAAATAAATGGAAACTAAAGGTGGAAGCGTGATATCCATGACGCCTCTTTGTTTTTCTCCGTATTACATGCCCCTGCCCCCCCCCCCCCCAGATGGGCTAAGTTTGTCTCACACACTTCAAGACAGGCTGAGTTTTGTCTATGATTCACATGGTCCTTTACACACAACAAAAAAACTGATTTGACAGAAGCGAACGCAGTTTCTAACTTACCCCTCAGACGGCCATCGAAATATGGGTTAGTGGCAACCTTGAGTCCTGGATGAGGCAGGAGGAAGCAGGAAATCTTGTCAAAGCAGGAGCTGATGTGTCTGCGGATCTGCTGCAGCTCTGGGTGCTGCTTGTCTGACACCTGGGGGAACAGGTTAATAGCATCTCTTTAACTGCACTGAATAATAGGTGTGTTAACAGTCCTGCACTATTACGTATGTTAATAGTTCTGCACTATTATGTGTGTTAACAGCCCTGCACTATTATGTGTTAATAGTCCTGCACTATTATGTGTTAACAGTCCTGCACTATTATGTGTTAACAGTCCTGCACTATTATGTGTTAACAGTGCTGCACTATTATGTGTGTTAATAGTCCTGCACTATTATGTGTTAACAGTACTGCACTATTATGTGTGTTAACAGTGCTGCACTATTATGTGTTAATAGTCCTGCACTATTATGTGTTAACAGTATTACACTATTATGTGTTAACAGTCCTGCACTATTATGTGTTAATAGTCCTGCACTATTATGTATGTTAATAGTCCTGCACTATTATGTATGTTAATAGTCCTGCATGATAATGTACCTAGCATACAAAAAAAGCAGTGACTGGGAATCATCTGCTGAATCATTTTATTCCCGTCCGTGACAAGAGAAAGTGACTGTCTTATGACGAGGACACCAGAGATTTAAGTGTTTAATTTTTCACCCCTTTTTTTAGTGTCTCTATCTGTTGTTTTTTTGTATGTGGTTCTTGACAAAGGTATGTTCTGTGTTTACATGCAATCATCCTATTTTTTTCAATCACTCTCATTTCTCCCCACTTTCTTCACTCTATATCTCTCTTTTTCTTTTAAACCTGAACCAGATATTTCCATCTACCTTTATTACTTACAAGAATCCAGCTACCAATCAAAAATAAAGAAAGCATATGAACTATGTAGATGATCATATGTCAACTTATATTAATTCAGGTTTAATTTTTTTTAAAAATTCATGTTAAAAATAATTTTTAAATACGTATCCTCTACCACCAAAAGTTATTTGCAAAGTTAGAGTTCATGAAGAAGTCTGCATACACACACACACAATTAAAACTGGAATTTCATTTTCTACATTTATTCTTCTCTTCCAAATTGTATCCACTGAGTTATGATCCGCCATCATGACCTTTTTATCTACAATCATCATTTAATGTTGCTTCTGATTTTGATCAGAATATTATGGCTTCTTCACCATACAAATTTTAGGTCATCTTTGGTCCATTCTGCAGTTCTCCCCAGGTTCTGGTTATGATCCCATAGCTTCTATATCAGATCCACACCCTCCAGCCAGGTCTAACTGTGTAGATCTGTGACACCCACTGTGCGCAGAACTGGAACCTGAACTCATTCTCACATGACTTTTCACCAGAACATGAACTCATTCTCACGTGACATTTCCACCAGAACTGAACTGCTTCCCAACTTCTCCTTTGAGCACCTTGAATAGCAAACCTCTTGGTGGGACTTGTCAGATTACTTCATGAAAGGAGATATCCAGGGAAACTGCCATTCCATTGACTCAGCTCTTGTTATTTTATTCTCTCGCTCTGTTTCTATCACTTCTAATGCAAGAGTTTTCTGTGGAACACTGTCACGTGGCAGCCATGTTACATGGCCAGGCCATTTGATCTGTCATGTTTGGTCGTAGCCTAAAAGTTATATTATTACTACTCTATACCTGAAATCATTGTACAGGATATGAGTTGATGTACAACAGTAATAGCAATATGTTCAACCTTCTGGACATACAGACTTTATTCTGAGTGTTAACAGAGTCCATGACTCTAACAGAGTTAACACAACCCCATCACTTATAGCTAAGTTCTATATCTTACATCCTTCCCGTGCCGTTAAACATCACATAGGGCTTGCATTGTTGTTTGCAAGTTTTCCTGTTCTAGGCGAGTCTTTCAACTTCATCAAGGGATGTTATGCCCACTAAACTGGCTTCTCTTAACAACATCCTCTTTAGAGTTTCACGTGGTCGACCTCTTATTCTTCGACCTGTTGTGCTCCACATGATAGCTTGTTTTGGTATTCTCTGATTGTTTCTTCTCATCACATGGCCTACATATATCCACCTTCTTTTTCTAATCACCCATAAGACAGACAGACTGTTTGCTCATCTGCCTTATCTCTGCGTTGTTCTTGAATTCGTTCCACTTTATACCAAGTATTTCCTTAGGCATTTGTTTCCAAGAGAGTCTAATTTCTTGTCTATTTCTTTAGTTGTTTTCCAGCTTTCGCATGCATAAATGAGGGTGGATATTACATTTGAATTGAACTGAATTGAATTGAAAAGTTCTATATAGGACATCTGCAAGTATAAACAGTAAATGCAAATGAAAAAAGACATAGTTACTTTAGTTCATGCAAAAGGATGTGCTAATGATGCAAACTCTTGGGGGGGGGAAGGTGCTGTCCAATCTGGCAATCGGCGACTCCCCCATGCTGGCACGCTAGCATCAGAGTTAGTGAAATACAGCTAAGACCCTGTTCCACTTCTCCCCTGGTACCTCCTGAAACTAGCCTAGCCTGGCTAATGTGCCTAGGATCACCACAGTCCCCATAGTGGTGGAGTCTGCAAAAGAAGTATTGTACACCCTCTGCCTTATAGCTGCAGTCTGGGACAAAAAAATACAGCTGCCATGACCTGCTCCCAATCCAATATAATGCTGTGCCTCAACACCTGCAGCACTGCTTTGCCTGCAGGTAAACACTGACTCGCAGTTCTGGAGAGATAGAAGGACGCAAACTAAATAAAACCAAATTCTTCCACAAGAAGAGCTCAAACTTCGGTCTATAGCTTAATGTTCATCAATGTTACACACTGTGATATCAAATTTGTTGACTCGCTCACAGAAACTTACTTGAAATGGCTTCGAAATATTGTCATTTGCTTCTAGCGCCAACCTGCCATATTCTGTGAAAAGCTAGAACAAAAGAAAACCTTATATTACATCTTACATTACATCAACCAACAGTTTGTTAGGAAAAATTTTGGTAAGAAAAGTGAAACTTAGCATCTGTCATTTGAAATAAGACAAATTTCTGAACAATTTCTACTACAAGAACAAGACAAATCTCTGAACAATTTCTACTACAAGAACAAGCCAAATCTCAGAACAATTTCTACTACAAGAACAAGACAAATCTCTGAACAATTTCTACTACAAGAACAAGACAAATCTCTGAATGATGTGTACTAGAAGAAGGTGAAATTCTAACCACTGCAACAAAAAGAAGACAACCCCCCCATGTCACAAACAATGCACTGAGTTTGACAACCACATGATTTACCGTTCACTGTCATAAGATGGCAGGAAAATCTACCTGACTTGACTCACTGAACAGCCAGACGTACAAGATATGTAGAACAGATAAAGCACATGTGACACTATCAACACCACATGCATGAACAACTGCTACTTTTCTTTCATTCACATTCAAGATGACATCTGCATATGTTCACAAAAAACAGTTGCTTTGTATGGTTACCACAGCCATATATTAATGATGGGGGGGGGGGGGAGAAGAGGAACAAAAATTACTGAGAAAAGAACAGTATAACCTTTCTACATAAGAGTACTTTCCTAGAGGCCACACAAGACAAATGTCTGTAGGAAACATAAGGCTCAACTCGTCTCCCTCCTTGGAGTTCCCATGACTTACACCTGCTCTAAAAACCCCACTATCTGCTGAAACAAAGATCAGATAACAAGACAGTTTACTCTCCTGGGAAGAACTGTGTTAAGAGCACACTTATCTTAACACAGTGCTTTGTCAGACTGGGAACATGGATCTGATTGCTACAAAACTCTGACCTACTTCTGTAGCCCAGAAACCTGTAGCAATTAACACTAATTGTAATTGTTATTTTTGTAAAAATATAACGTCAGGTTGGTGTATGCATGGGGACATGGAGATCGCCTGCGGGGATGAGGAAAATCTGGTGTGAAACCAATGAATCCAGGACATGACAAGCCTATGGGGCTCTACAACAATGGTTGTCAGAATGAGGTAAATAAAACTGAGCCACCAGACAATAGGTGGCGGGGATGGATACTGCTGAAGCACTCATCGGATTCTTCATCCCAAAGTCGGACTGTCTCAAAGCTGTCTGGCCAGGCAGTGTTGAACGCAGGATCTGACGTGGAGAAGGGGCTTAAGTACAGTCATCAGAGGCTAGAAAACAAAGTTTTGGCCAGGCCAGCCTACACCACTGTCTTCTTGGCAGTCCGAGCAAGACCACAGTCCTCCCTAGCAAGGAAATATGCTGAAGTTGGAGGTACCCAGCCAGAAGGCGCATCGCAAAAATCAGGGTACCACATATTATTGCTAATGAAATGTTATGCGTATGAAGAAGGCAGTTTCTCAGCTTGACCGTTGGAAGTTGGCCAGTAGTTTTTTTGTCCCTATCAAAACTTTTTCATTATTAGAATGTGCTACAAATATAAAAAAGACCAAAACAGACCTGCATTTTCTACTCTCATGGGGGTAAACAAAAACTATGACTGGTCATAAAATCAACAGCTTTCTTAAATTATATAGCAGAACATATTTAAATGACAAAGTAGAAGAGTCAGTGAAATCCACACTGCTATTCACACCTGTAGATGTTGTAAGTCGTCCTCCTGAATGTTCTGTGTCAAGTTGAAAACCTGTGGAGAAATGTCAAACAATGTACTGAAACTGCATGGCAAAACATTAAACTTAAGATATGAAACCACACACCAAACACTAAATTTACTACACATATAAGGGCACAGCAAACGTTCCTTGAGATCCTCTAAGTCAGCAGTTCTAAAGCGGTGGTGTGTGGACTCCTGGAAGTCCGAGTAATCTGTAACGTGGGGGGGGGTGTGTGTGTGTGTTATTTTCACTGTGAAATGTCTGATAAGTGATGAAGAACCAGATGTGGAAGCTACTGTTTGGAATAAAAAGAAACTGATGAGGAATCAGGTGTGGAAGCTACTGTTTGGAATAAAAAGAAACTGATGAGGAATCAGTGTGGAAGCTACTGTTTGGAATAAAAAGAAACTGATGAGGAGCCAGATGTGGAAGCTACTGTTTGGAATAAAAAGAAACTGATGAGGAGCCAGATGTGGAAGCTACTGTTTGGAATAAAAAGAAACTGATGAGGAACCAGATGTGGAAGGTACTGTTTGGAACAAAAAGAAACTGATGAGGAACCAGCTGTGGAAGCTACTGTTTGGAATAAAAAGAAACTGATGAGGAACCAGCTGTGGAAGCTACTGTTTGGAATAAAAAGAGCCACGATTTCTCTCATCATATTTAGACTGGTTAGCTGTCACACATTTCATATTCTGTTCATTTGTCAGAACAAGAAAGAATGTTACTTTCTGTCTATTTTTTTCCTTACATTATGGTAATTTTGAAAATTCACAAAGTTTGCACTGTTTTTTTGTTTTTGTGTGTGTAATTTAACACATACTCATTAAAGGTTACACACTTAAAAAAAAAAAATTTCTTTCACATTTAAAGCACATAGCTGGCATACAGATATGAAACTTTTCCAAAGTATGTGGGTCCATGGGTTGAAATTTGAAACAGCTGGGGGTCTGTGGACTTTTGTTAACTGAGAACCACTCCTCTAAGTAAAAGGCATGGACTGATCACCTGAATATTTGCATACTATTTCTGTCTGCCTGCTTTACACTACAGCCAAATCTAATGCAGACAAAACTGATTTTTATGTGATTACTTAGTTTTACTGTCATACGCTGACAGTCATGTAAAAAGTATTCTCTTGTGTGGTGTTTTTCAAACAGTGGGCTCCAGCATGCCCGTGTGCCACAAGGCTGCCAGAGATGTGCTGCCACATTTCAGCTGTAAAAATATTTTCATTCCTCGTTCAGTGTAAACAGTAAAATACTACACAAATTTATGCTTAATATGAACACAGATGTGTCGCAACAGAAATCTGCACTGTCTAGTGTGCCAAAGTCTGCAAAAAGTTGAAAACCACTGCTCTAATGTGCCTCACTGTGCAAGTAAATATTCTTTATCTTCAGAGGCAGTTTTTCTAACACAACTATCCAGTATCCATCTTTACAGCCAGGCTGAAAAAAGTGCAACAGAACTTATAACAAAAATCTTCCTCAGCTATAAAAACTCTATATCAAAATCATCCCCTCTTCACCAACACAAAAACAAACACAAAACGACTTAATACTAAAATCAAGGAAAGAAACAAAAAGAAACAAAACAAAACATACAAGAAACATATATATATATGAAAGTGAGAGACTAGAATTTACCCCGACTGCTTAACTTTTAAAACTTGCCAGAAACCACCACTGACCTACCTGTACTGAACTAATCATGGTGCTCAGAGCAAAAATTGTGGCACAGTCCTTCACTGTAGACTCGCTGTCAAATGCCCCTTGTGTGTCCATAAGAAGAATCACCACCTGCCAGAAGACATTTTCAACATTAAAAATATAGACAGGAAAATGTGATCACATATGTTATTGTAGAAAATCATTTAACTCTTCCCTTGCCATTGTCGATATCGCAATAACTTTCTGTTAGTCTAGTGGACGCCATTGTCGTTATAGCGATTTTGTTTCGTTGCAACGTAAAAATATTTAACTTTTTATTGTACATGATTTACCTGCGCATGTCTGGTGACCTTTCATAGTTCAATCAAAAAGCGTGGCTAACAACCGGGTGAAAGCGATGAATTAACGGAGAAATTTCAGTATTTATTGTGATTTCAGAGGCATAAAGACATGTCCTATGACCCTACCACTGTTCCTGAATGTACCTCAAGTACATCTAGACCTATTAAATGGACTGGAGAAGTAGTTAGATGGCTATTTCAGACATTATTTTAGTGAGAATGCCACCACACGACGAGATTGATGAAAATTTAAGTAGATCTGGAAATCGCTGATGGTAAACATTGTACATCTTGGCATCGCCAATGGTAAGCACTACACAATTATCAGCTAAAATCATCACATCTTTTTTCCTAAAAAAAAAAAAAGCCTTCATTTATGAAATCCTCTTACATTTACAGCTATTTTCATGCATAATATGTATAAAGTGGAAATACTTTGTACATTCACTTTTACAACTATACCCCCCCTATACATATCAAGACCCGCGCTTTTTGTGTGGCATGGACGGGAACATCCAGGTTTTTTTCTGTGGCAAGGGAAGAGTTAAGATTTCTGCAGCCAACAGGGCACTCACCAAACTTCTCCTCTGCCGTTAACAAGTTGACACCTTGCATTATCCTTCTATATATCCAATCATCTGTATTTGTGTTCTATATCTGCAGTCTTTCGCATTTCTTTTTTTTTTTTTCCCCTCTTTCACGCTCACCATCAAAAGGGCTTTGGTGGTAGTGTGTCAGTTACGCATCTCTTGGCCTGGCATGTTCAGCTCACCATATTTCTGGAACCAAGTTCATTTTCCAATTGTGATCCCTATTTAACTGGCTACTTTCTATGTCTGTTTCTAGACGCACCTCTAGGAGACAGAACATTGTCTTGGCTATGGTTCATCAACCCTGGTGCAATCATTCGGCATCATCTGGTGCATCTTCCTCTGCCCTTGCCTTTTATATTTCAAGTTAAAAGTCCTTAATCTCATTAGGATCAGAAGATTTTATCAGTTTGTCCAGTCTCTGTGTGATGTTTAAACAAAATTTTAGTTGTAAAATAAGACAGAAGTAAGGAATGTAAGTATTTACAATCAGCAGCAAGTCATGTCACCCAGAATGCCCCTGGAAACAAAAATGAGGAATAAGTAACTTATGTTACTCCAAGTAAAAATCACAATAAGTAACTCACATTACTTATTAAGTAAAAAAGCACAATAACGGTAAAGGTAACCTGTCATGCCTTAGAGGCACATAGGGATATGGGCACATATTTTCCTTGACCTGTCAACACACTAGAGGGTGATGTGGTCAGCATCACGTTTGACTGCCTTTCCTTCCCCAACTCCAGAAGAAGTCAGCTACCCACTTCTACAGCAGGGTGGCTAAGACCCCTCCAGCCGGATTCAAATCTCCAACCTTTGCCATGAGAGACAAGTGCCCTAACCGCTTCACTGCCCAAAACAGAATGGTAAATATTACTTAAATCTTAGACAAAAATCACTATCATGCAAATACATAAAATGACTGATTACTTACAAATAGGAAACTTTTTCCATGGCCTGGATTTTGAAACAGCTGGGGGTCTGTGGACTTTTGTTAAATGAGAACCACTCCTCTAAGTAAAAGGCATGGGTTGATCACATGAGTATTTGCATACTATTTCTGTCTGCCTGCTTTACACTACAGCCAAATCCAATGCAGACAATGATGATCATTGTCTAAAAGCAGACAAATATGCACCATCTTTTGAGGCGTTCGGAGATTACATGATTCTTTTTTTGCAGAGAAGGCAGTGCTAAATAAATGTACATCAAATCAAGAAGAAAGTCACCAGCACTACAGAAGATTAGAGTCAGTAGTTTCCAAAGAGCCTTATCTACGTCCTGTAAGAATGCAAAGACCTTCACATCATCAAGTGACCAGGCTGACCCCAATCACCTCACCTGAACAAACTCTGGGAATCGCTTGACAAGGAGGAGGAGAAAAACAAGAAAGAAAAGAAGGAGAACAAGCAGAAGGAAAAGGACAGAAAAAGGAGAACAAGAAGAAGGGGGATGAATATTACAAGGGTCACTCCGAAAGTAATGCCACCTAATTCTTTTAATTTTTTCCCAGAAATGTCATAAACTGAAGCTGCTGGCATGTAAGTTGAGTTTCAACTGTCAAGCAACCGTTGCACAAATTTGGCTGGCATGTGTGTGATAGCAAGAGAGAAACAGGCTGCCAAAACGACCTATGGTGTGAATGTTCGTATGAAGCAGAGGTTTGTGATCAAATTCCTCCACGCTGAAAAAATAGCACCCACTGACATTCATCAATGCTACAGAGACAAAATGGTGGATGTTAGCATGAGGTGGTTGGTGGCACGTTTCCGTGGTGGCAACAACGATCTGAAGTCAAGCCATGTTCTAGATGGCCATGAATTGCCGTCACACCGTCCAACGAAGGGCATCTTGATCAGCTCATCCGCGCATTTCATCGGATTATGACCAGGGAACTGTGTACACAGCTTGATATCGGTTTCAATGTTTTAGAAATAGTAAAGCTGGAAAATCGCAAAGCGTGAACTAATAAGACAGCCTTTCTCTAGCAACATGATAACGTCAGGCCACACACCAGTTTGAAGACCAAACTTGCCTAGACCGAACCGCACCCACCATATAGTCTGCATCTGGCACCTTCTGACTTCCATTTGTTGAGGCCCGTGAAAGATGGACCTTATGGGAAATATTTTCTTAACAACAACGACGCCATCAAAGCAGCTGTGAAACAATGGGCCATCTCTGTTGGTGGAGATTTTTACCAGCGCGGCATACAGGTTCTTATTCAGCACTGGCAAAAATGCACATGGAATGGTGGTGACTATGCAGAGAAACAGTGTTTTCTAGCTGAGACACTGCTCTATCAAGTGGTGTAGTGCTCTCTGTATCTACTGCAGTTTCCACACAAAAAATTAGGAGGAATTACTTTCAGAGAGACCCTCGTTTGAAGCACATGTAACGAAAAACTAACATTAACCCTAAAAGTTCAAATCACAAGATAGCAACAAAAATGGAACAACATTAACCTCTTCTCCTTCTCTGTTGGTTGTCAGAAATGGCTCACTCCACATGAGGATCCCAGTGGTGTCTCTCTCTGAACCTCCTCTCCAAGAAAACCCTTCCAATGGGGCATCTTCATCTCCTAGCCAGTCAGATGCGCCCTGGTTTGACATAAAAGAAATGATTGTAGAAATAATCAGAAATGAACACCTGGACAACTGACTACATTATTAATAAATTTTTCAGCAAACAACATGTGTCTCACATGTTGGAAAACATGGCATTATGTCCCTTCCTGAAAAGCTGCTAATAAAAGTTTGTTACTCTCTGGTGGTTCTGCCAAAAAAAGGGTAACTTGAAATTATGCACAAACCACAGAACCATTGCCCTGATTAGTCATGACAGTAAAATTCTATTAAAAAGCATAGTGGGTAGAAAATAGAAAATGTCAATATATTTAGACAAGGAAGAAGATCAAGAGATCATATATTCAATATAAGATTAATAATAGAGAAATGCAAAGAATTTAATGTGAATATATTTATCTTTTATAGACTATTCAAAGGCATTTGATTGTGTACAACACCAGAAACTTTGGGAAATAATGGAATTTCCAACACATTTTGTACAATTAATATCACTGCTGTATCTAGACCAACAGGCAGCAGTGAGAATAAATGGTGAAACAACAACTTGGTTTGATATAAAACAAGGGGTTCGTCAGAGGTGCATACTGTCGCCTTACTTATTTAACTTGTATACTGAAAATATCATGAGGAATGTTAGAGAAGATGTAGACAAGAATATTATGACGCCATAACAACTGGAGGTTATGAAATACCAGAGATTAGATATGCTGATGATACAATATTACTGTCCACAACACAAAATGAAATGGAAAAACTAATTATGTCAGTCCATAAGAATAGTGACAAGAAAAACCTCTATCTTAATGCAAAGAAAACTAAATTGATGACAACTGACAAAATAAGGTAGCTGAAATGTGTATCAGTGAGGAAAAACTCAAAGAAGTGGAGAGTTTTGAATATCTTGGATCACTACTAACTAATAATGGAGATACAATGAGGGAAATTAAAAGGAGGACATCCATCGCTCTTCTGAAAGTAAAATAACTAAAGAAATGTGGAGAGGAACAGACAGAACTACAAAAATAAGATTTTTAAGGACATGCATCCTTCCCATCTCAACATACGCATGCGAGACCTGGACACTTAACAAAACAGCTGAGAAACACATAAATGCCTTTGAATGTAAATGCTACAGAAGAATCCTTCAAATATCATGGACAGAGAAAAGAACAAATATATCCATACTACAAGGACTTAATAGTGAAGAAGGTTGGCTAGTAAAGAGGATTAAAGAGAGAAAACTTAAATATTTTGGAGACAAATTAAACGTTATGATAATTTAGAGAAGACTGTCTTGGAAGGGTACATAATGGGAAAAAGAAAGAGAGGAAGACCAAGGCGAAGATGGCTGCAAGACATCGTTGATAATCTGCAAATGGATGCATCAGCAGCAGGCCATCTTGCTCACAACCAAGAGGCCTACAGGAGAGCTGTTAGGGAGGCAAAGTTCCGCAGGGGACATGCAAATGACTGACTGACTGACCCTCTGTTCAAACTACAAGACAGCATACTCCTTCTCTCTCTCTCCGCCTCTCTCTCTAAACATTAAGTGACCAATGCACATTGGGCTTCCACAAAGGTTTTCCACAAACACCTGTCTTTAGCCTTTTTTTTTTCTGCTCTTGCCCAGGTGAGCCCTCTATTGCTCAACATCCTTTCTGTTGTTGTTCTCCATGTCTCTTTTGGTCTACCCTTACTTCTGTTCCCCTGTGGTGTCCATCTTAGTGCTATTTTTGGTAGTGAGTTGTCAGTCTCTCGGAGCACATGTCCCAGCATCTTTCCTCAATAACTGCTGTCAGTGGCTTCATCTGCATTTCTGCCAACAAGCTGTTATTTCATATGGTGTTTGGCCATAAGGTGCTCATACCGAATGTTTATAAGGGTGATAACGCAGCATGAAACAGCGTTCAATGACTCGCAGCTCACTGCTGGCACCATGGGTGAAGAACTAGTGCCGACAAGACCCTGTCTCACCCTTTCATTATGGTATCCCCCAGTAGCAGGTTCAGCCAAGCTAATGGGGCAGGGATTGCAATGCTCCCCCGGCTCGGAAATCTGCTAAAAAAGCACTGTACCCTTCCCTGGTTTTTGGCTTCTTTCAAGTCCGTAAAAATAGCCACCTGAATCCACCTCCATCAACAAGATGATTATCTTCAACATTTTCACTGCATTCACTGCACAGAAACTGCAGACATGCATCTAAATTTTCTTGCCTGTCAATAAATTTTTCATTTCTCTCTTACACAAATACTCACGCCTGCACTGAGGTATCGCAGGAAGAAATCCAAGAGGAATGACTTCCCTTTACGAAATGATCCAGCAACGGACACAATTGAAACCTTCTTGTCTTGAACATCAGACCGCAGTAGAATCCTCTCTAGTGCTTCCTCATCTAGCTCAAATGTGTGAATGTCTGTCGCAGTAACAATATGAACAGGCTCTCCCTTGAGTGGTATACCCTTTGCCGAGACTGGAAAATGATGAAATATGAAAATTGCATCAAAGAATGTGAAAAACCTCTAAATAAAATGTTTGATAAAAAAAAAGGGGGTTTATCTGTCAAAATGGACTAAATGAAAAGGTATATTTTATTGTTAAACATCAACATCGTCACTCAAAGATTAAATCTGGTTAATATAATCTGTTAATGCATGCCAATTTTTTTCTTCCTGTTAACCGCTCATCACTGCTAAATGCCATCATGCACATGTGAACACATTACAACAACTAAAAGAGAAATGAACAGCGGTTACAGAAAACAAAAGCATGCATTTCAGCACAGACAGAGCACCTCCCAATAACCTGGAAGCTACTGATGCCGTGATAAAGAAGCACCATAACAGATGGGGACTGATTTAACACTGACCTCTTTAACTTAAGAAAATGACTTCTTTAAAAGCTCCACCACTATAATGAACACATTTTTTTTTTTCACATTCACCCACTCCGCTCTAGATTCGGTTAAATCTCTATATTCACAGAAATGGACTTCATATGATTTCCAATTAGATCTTTACTCATGTGTTGTGGAAGGTGGTATACTTCAGTTACACTAAGTCTCCAATGACCCCAGTTCTTCTCCCTAACATTAACCTCTTCATTCACGCTGATATATATATGTTGTGTTAGCAGAAAAGAACTACAAGTCTGCAATAATTTATTCCTCTAAGCATGTACAGGAAAACAGGTGTTGCTGTGGGATAATTACTCCCACATCACTTTTACAAGACGATAAATGTACTGAATGTCGTCTAATGACAACCTAGTATTTACTGACTGTAATTTTCCTGCGCTTAATTAAAAAAAACATTGATGAAAACATAAAGGCAAGAAACGTACATGTGATATGGCCATAAAACTATAAAGACAAGGAACATATATATATGACCTGGCTATAAGACTATAAATTCACTTATAAACATTCCGATATGAAACAAGCTAGGGAGGAGATTACATTACAAACAAGATGCACATTTTGCACAAGGTTCAAAATTCTGACTCCAGCTTCACTGCATTCGGGACAACCCCATACATGCTTGCCACACATCACAGCACCCATCAAAGAGCATGAATAGCTCCTGTCAAATGTTAGTTGTTTACCAACTGTTTTCTGCCTCACAGTTTGGATTTCCTGCCAGCGCTTTTAATTTGTCCCAGCTCCAACAATCTCTTCAGATCTACACTGTTCTTCCATTCCCATTCTTCATTTTCCCAGTCTGTCAAATACAGCTGCTGCAATGTCCCCCTTGTCCACTGTCAGTCTGCCATTTATTTCAGCCTATCCGGCAAGTCTACCCTGCCACATCACTGCCATGTACTTCTGTATGCCCTGGACAGTGACACCACGTCAGGCTTGTCACAGCTGACTGACTTAACTGATGAACTCATTCTTTTCAAAGCAATTTCTTCTCAATCTTATTAACCATACTCTGTGAATCCATCATAATGACACTATTAACCACATCATGAACAACTAACTATTCCATTGCTGCCGACAGCCTCAATTTCCATTCACATGCTTGAAGTAATGACTTCAAAGGCTCCTGAACCCTGTGCCACTACTCTTCCATTTTGGTAGACAACAAAACCCCAACCACTTCTGCTGTTCCGTGTCACTGAGCCATCTGATTATATTACAGTGTTTAAAGACCCACAGTGATGCTGGATGAGATCTTGAACCCAAAGTTCAACTGCTCCCTGTGCCCACTCTCAACATTCACAGTATAATAACCTTTGTTAGCCGAGGTCGGTCCTGTACCTGTAACCAGTCATCACCTTTAGGCACCTCATCTAGATTGCAAACTGACTTTATTGTATCCTCGGCCTCAGCCATTCAGGATCTGCCTCGTTTGATGCATCAACCTCAAATCCTTATGGAGAGGACGATCCTTTGTGCCAGCAACCCTGATGCATGCCTTTACCCGAGCATACTTGTGTTTAGACCTCACACTCAGCAAATCAAGCAGAAAGTGCATGGCCGCCACCAGAGTATTCCTGGTGCAACCCAAGACCACTCTCAATGTCTTGTTCTGTACACACTCTAGTCTATTCAGCTATGCACTGGACATGGTGAGCAGGCCAAGACCAAACTCCAATGGTGACAGTACCAGAGCATGCATTAGCAAAAATAGAGTGCACTATGGAAGACCAGCTGCTCCCAACTATTTCCTGGCTTTTTGTACTGCATTGTCCACATGATGTGCAAAGGACAATGAATGATCCAATGTGATCCATTGATACCTCATAAAATGTTCTCTTAATATCTTGGCCTTGATGCTTCACAATCGGAACTTCAGATCCTACAATTCTGTTATTTAATGAGCACCACAGGATACTGGCTTTTACTGGCTTTATCACTGCATTGTTATCCTCACACCAGCTTGTTATCCTCACACCAGCTTGTTACCCTCACACCAGCTTGTTATCCTCACACCAGCTTGTTATCCTCACACCAGCTTGTTATCCTCACACCAGCTTGTTATCCTCACACCAGCTTGCTACCCTCACACCAGCTTGTTATCCTCACACCAGCTTGTTACCCTCACACCAGCTTGTTATCCTCACATCAGCTTGTTATCCTCACACCACCTTGTTATCCTCACACCAGCCTGTTACCCTCACACCAGCCTGTTATCCTCACACCAGCTTGTTATCTGGTCCACCCTGCTCTGCACTCCTGAGGCTAATTCCTCTCTACATCTTCCATTCTCATATGTTAATATATCATCAGCATAGGCTAGCGTTCACCCCACGCCATTCCCAAATAACTGCACAGTGTCAGCAGAATATACACTGAATAGCACAGGAGACAAGGGAGACACCTAGGCAGCCACATAGCAATGGTTCTGGTCTCTGAGATCCAAGTTCTGTATCTTAAGGCAACTAATCACCTCAGCGCCTCAATGGCATTGAAGCTTTCCATCAAACCAATCTTTCATCTACCCCAAACTCCATCAGAACTGTCTACATTATTGTATAATCCACTCTGTTGTATGCATCCTCAAGATCAAGTGCCACACTTACAATTTGCACACAATACTGAAAATAACCTTCTCAATGCCATAACACACAGACACCATCTATTCACAAAGGGGTTCTCATTCACTGACAACTTAATGAGCTATATACCACCTACATATTGACAAACATTAAAGTGGAATATTCTTCAAAGCATACAAAACAAGCATGAAAATGTAATGAGGGTAAAGGGAGGGAAATGTATGAAGGGAGAAAGAATAAAAATCACTACTTTTTTCACAAAGAAATAAAAGATTTTTTTTCTGTCATAAAGATAGAAAAAAAAAAAGATTTTAAAATAGTTCCTTTTTTTTTTCACAACACAAAACTCTCATTTCAGTGGGAATGGCTGGAAAGCTTTCCTGTTTCACCTACCATGGGATTAAAAAAAAAAATTACATGAGCCAATCATCAATATGGCTCCAAGCCTTTTGTCTCTCTCTTCCCTCCTCCCCCCCCAACCACCACCACCCCACACCCCAGAATCTCCACCAAGGCAAAAGCAACAGCCATGGGTGCAAGTTTCCCATTTAAACAGACATGGTCTATCTTTTATACCCAGCAGGCAAAAAAGCCTTTTTTTCCCATCTTCACATAGGCCACAAGCCTCAAAGTTGGAAAAGCACACACACACACGCATGCAGGCACACACACACATGGGGGGGGGGGGGTGAGGGAAGGAAGAGACAGATGTATTATATTAAGTTATCAATCAATTACAATAAAAAATCAATACTGCCAACTTTTCCAGCAAAGTATGTGGGTTTTAAAAGGAAATACACAGATTTGCTGTGGACCAAAAGGTTGCCTGTGTGCTGTTTAAAAGAAACTACATAGATTTGCTATGGACCACTAAAAAAGGTTGCCTATGTGCTGTTTAAAAGAAACTACATAGATCTGCTGCAGATCACTATGTGCTTTAAAGCTCGATCATCAAACCAACTAGATATACAGGGTGGCACTAAACTGACTGATATATTTTAAATTCAAACTGACTTGGCTGTTGATGACATGGAGTTGTCACTGAGGGGTGCCGGAAGGAGAAGATGACGTCACTTTAACTGACTCAGTTGCAATGGATTGTTCAACTGTGCCTCAACACACCAAAGAATATCACATTTAGCAAGAAACAAAATCTGTGACTGGAGTACAGCTTTGGTTTATAAGTCATACGGATGTCGATCGGCACAGTCAGGCTCCATCTTGGAATACGATACCCGTAATGGGTGAGCGAAGCCGAGGAAACAGGTTATCGTGTTAACGTGAAACATGACGCTCCATGAACTGTCCGCATACTCGAGAACTTACAGAGAGTGAGAGAGGCGTTCTGACAATCTGCAACATCCGGTGCACTGGATATTTAGGTGTGAACGTAAAAGGCTGTGCTGAAAGAGATCAGATTTCATCCATACAAGATCCAAATTGCTCAACAACTTTTGAACAGAGACAATGAAGCATGGGCTGGATTCTGAACTGCCGTGCTTTTTCAATGACCGGATAAGGTCACCTTTATCTGCTGGAGTTTGTCAATAAACAGAACAGGATGCACTGGTCACCTGTAAACTTTTGAAGAACTCATGAAAAGCCACTGTAAAAATGATGGTGGAGTGTGCAACTGCAGTCCTTGGGATTGTAAGACTCTCATTTTTTAATGACAACAATGGAGAAAATGACTCTAAATGCAGACTGTAACAACACTATGTTAGAATCCTTTGTTATGCCGTGCCAAGACGCCTTGTAATGGATTTAGAAGCTCTTCACTTCCATCAAAACAGTCCATGCCACAAGAAACAGAGTGACTGTTCAGGAGTGTTGACTCTCATTTTGGTGACATCACATGGCCTTCTCCGTCTCGCAACCTTAGCATCCTTAACTCTTCTTTTTTTTTTTAAAGACTGTGTGTACCAGAGACATACGACAATAATTTAAGAACTCAGACAAGCCACTGTTGATGACGTTGATGTCACTGATGAGGATATATTGAGACAAGTATACAGTGATTTCCAGTAACACTTGCAGACCCAAGTGCAGACCCACGTGGACACCATCCGCCTGATGCAATTTTCAACAAATAGATTTGTGAATATCTGATAACAAATGGTGTGTTCTTTACTGTTTATAGGCGTTTTAATGATTTCTCCTGCTTTGAATTCAAATGTTTATGACCTTTTTAAATATGTCAGTCAGCTCAGTGACACTCTGTACCTAAATTGAATGTTGATGAAGTACTCCAAAGCAGACAAATGTGAAAATTATACCTTCATACTCAGCTAATTCCTTAAGAGTTGCCAACAGATGACGTGAGCTAAAAACACAAATCAAAGTGGAAATTACAGTTGTACACCTAATTAAACACATCTGAATTACAAGTAAATGAAGCAAGCTAAAAACAGACGAAAGTAAAAAAAAAAAAAATTATAATCTTACACCTAATTAAACATATCTATCTGAGTTACAAGGAAGTAAAGCATGCCAAGACAGACAAGCAAAAATGGAACTTCTGGTACCTCTGTGTTTCACTACTGCTACAAAAGCTTTCTTTATGCCTGGTGAGTTATGCCCTACACACTGAAAGCCAGTGGAATACCATACACATACCTGCTTCTTCACATCAATGACAAGGTCAAGTCTTCATGTTAACTTCCAAGTCTTTCTTGTAAACTCATTTCATTCATTCTGAATTCTTATCAACAAAACTGAAATATCACTGCTCTACAATTATCACAAAAGAACTCTATACTGAGAGACATTTTTCATGATTTATATGCCTACAGAAACCTGACCAATTTGCTGAGTACAAATTTTTATATTCTGGAGCATTTGCTAAGAGGCACAAAGAACTGCTGTGCACAAGGACACTTATAATATTCTGTTCATGAATAAAGCTGTTCCTAATGAATAAAATTGTTCCTACCTTTTCAATATAATAAACTGCTGAACAGCAAGATTCAGGGAAAGGAAATGTGGAAAGCCGGGAGGGAAATGGAAGACATGGTGTATAAATACCTTGTGGTTAATAGCTCGAAATCAAGAAAACATAAATAAAAAGGTACAGCAATACTAAATGAACAGAACATAAATTTTCAAACTTATAAAAATTCTGATTTAGACCAACAATAAATTACATGAAAATACATGCTGAATCTCAGAATTATAAGGTTGGACATTAATAATGGCATGAAATATTTTCTGAAACATGGGACAAGATATGAATAAAAATCATTTCTGAAATACAGAATTATAGGAAATGTGTGGAAAATTAAAATTAAATACTTTTAAGATTAAAAAAAAAAAAACGTTAGTACAACAACTGATAACACTACATTAAAAACAACCACTGAATCTCAAAACCAACTACCCACACTATTTTACACGGTTATTTCAAAGTCTACAGTCTAAAGAAATAAAAAACAAAACTGAATTTAGTCTAAGTTTCATCGTAAATTTCTTAACCTAAATGGTACTAGACACTACAAATGAGCCAATTTTCATCTGTCTCTATGTCTACCAAGTGCTGCTGTTGAAATGTTTCTTCACTTTCTAGGTTTAAATATTTGCAATCAAATAGTTTCCGTACATACGTTTGCTCACAACCACAACCACATCCCCGCCCTTTCTGTTCTCAATCATGTCATTCCTTCCCAAGACGCTCCTCCCTTCTTTGCTATCAACCAATCAGATTGGTGTCGCTATCTACAAATCTTCACTTCAATATTCACAGTATTTCACCACACACACTCTCAGACACAGCTTCGTACAAGTCTTAGCTAAATGCTCCATTTTTTTCTAATTATTTGTTATATATCATACATGTGAATTTAGGTTTCCTCTTCTTCTACTGTTTCTTCATCTTGTATGTTTTTTATATGATTAAGATGTAAGCCAAAATGTTACAACTGTATGCTCATTAATAATTAAAGCTATTATTAGTTCTGAATATTCAATATACTGTGGCAAGAATAGCCTTTGAATTAAATACCGAAATAATAACTGCAGAAAATTTACCATTTTTGTACACTCATAAAGCTACAATCTTTACAAAAACTGCAACAAAATGAATGCACCTGAAAGAATGCCTAACTAAATTTGGCACAACACCAAAGCACAACTAGGAATTGTGGTTCTTTCTTTCACAAACTGCCATTGCTGTTCTCATCTGCATAAATAAACTTAACAAGCAAAAGCTTGAACATAGTTTCAACCATGAAACAGCAAAACAAAATAAAATAATTTCTTCAACAAAGGCAAGTTTCTTTCACAGATCTTACATACCTCTTTGGGTCTGAGTAACATCTGCAAAAAATAAACTTCAGTTTTAAGCGCTAAGTCTACAGGAAAGAGCAGAACATTTGACAGAATATCTAAGCTATAACATTCGCATGCAGCAGCTGTGTGATGTGTTGGTGCCTTCACATTTCTAAGCCACTGCAGCATGTGAGGTAGGGATGCCAGCATCTGTCCTCACTTTGTTTTCCTATGAAAACCCCAGGAACCTAATTCCTGGAGGCTGGGTTGATCCTGGCGCCAGTTTGTCCAAGAAAAAAAAAAAATCTACCTGAGTGCAAAATCAAACCAGAGACCTTCTGGTAGGACTGGACTTTACTGAGTGGCTATTTCATTTAACCCTTTTGAACTCAAATTTCCACAAACGCAAGCTGAAATAAAATTTGTCCCAGTCCCTCATATCTTTGTCCACACACTGATAAATCTGTTCACAGATTGCAACATCTTAGTGTTGGTTTATAATGCAGACTTCAAAATATATGACAAAATTTTGTCACATGTCCTAAACTGTCACATACAAGATATATACATGATGTTATATAAACATTCTGCAAATTAAACTTATATTTCCTTAAATAATAACTCTGCAAACTAAGCCTGTGCACTCTTTTTTGTGCAAACTAAACTTATCTACTCTTTTTATACATAGTTCTGTAAACTAAACCTATGAACTCACATAAAAACCCTGCAAACTAAATTTATCTATTCCTTTTATACACAGTTCTGTAAACTAAACCTATGAACTCACATAGTTCTGTAACCTAAACCTGCAAACTCACATAAAAACCCTGCAAACTAAACTGTGACACCATTCCACGTTCAAGATTTCAACACAGAGAAACTAATTAAATATGTTAAAAAGCCATGGCATCCATTTCTAATGTACAATTTATGTTCAGACTTCAAACTAAAATCACTTTAAACAATCTCTACGCAACACTTCTGAACACAACCACGTCAAAGGCTTCTTTCCATGTACAAATGCAAGTACAATACTGCAATGCATTTAAAAGTGAAAGGATGAAAATCACTTGACTCTGAGCAGTCATGCACAGTCACTCTAAGGCTGTTATAAAGAGGAAGTCATGCTCCTCTGCTCATTAGTGACGGTCATTCGAATTAATTTTCTATCATTAATGATTGTCAAATGTTAAACCAATCACTAACAACCATAAGAAAATATCTAGCTAGCATAAAAACCAGTCATTAGTAAACATTTAAGTTAACTATAAATAATTTCTACAAGTATAGAAGTCATTCAGTAACAATCATCTTACGTTACATTTCCACATAGAATAATTATCGCCATTCGGTATTAATCATTTTAAGTTACGTTACGACATGGAGCGACAATCAAGTATTAGAGCTATAAGTGACACTCATTCAAGTTAAATTCCTATAATGAATGTTAGACAAGAGTAAATTTTTTTTAAAAACTCAATGATAATCACTCATTTCTATGATGAATGCATGTCGAATGCCCTCATAAGTTCCAGGAGAGGACACAAAATAAGGCACACACCTACGTTAACTTCAACAGCTCCATGCCAAATTCATTTCCGGTCAACATTTAAACCCAACAACATAATGCCTATATGACATTGTTTATGATCAAACTTAATGATGACTTTTTCTGTCATGATAAAAATCAACGTGCATTATGGCAGAGTTATGGATTGCTTTTTTTTCTAATATGAAATTTTTATGTCAATTTCTTTTTTTTTGTTTTCCTCCCAGGTTTTAATGTGCAGAAAGTGTTGGAGTAACTTCAACAAATGTGACATGTAGTCAGTCACTTCTGCCAAATGTAACATTCAGCCTATTTTTAATTTTTTTTTGTTCCTAAAAGGACTATATAAACAAAGTAGAGAGTCCTGCCAATGGACTCGAACCAGTTATTGTAAGACTGAACAGTAAATACTGACATTAATAAATTTCTTTTATTTTTACTAAAACACAGTATTATCATTCTCACTGGTGTCCAGGATGATTGTATCTTCGGGCTCTGGATGTGACTTCTGACTCCCAGACTGTCTGAGTAACCCCAGATGGGTGCAAACCAATGTGCCCTCTAAGACTTTGTGGTTCGTAAGCAAAATTTTGAACCAGTGTGCAAATAAAATCTCAAAAAAAAAAAAAAAAGAAGAGAAGAAATTTTTGCATGCAAAAGTTCACTGTAAAATCAAACTATATAGTAAAGGTAACCCTTTCATGCCTTAGAGGCACATAGGGATACGGTGTTAGTGCCTATATTTTCCTTGACCTGTCAGCACACTAGAGGGTGATATGGTCAGTATAACGCCTGGCTGCCTTTTCCTTCCCCAACTCCAGAAGAAGTCGGGTACCCATTTCTACAGCTGGGTGACTGAGGTGCAGCTGGCCGGATTCGAACCCCCAACCTTCGCCATGAGAGACTAGTGTATATACTATATAGTATAATTTAAAAGTGTCACGGAGAAAGATATCAGGAACACAAATTCATGTAGCGCTATCACATTACTCTTCTGTGCTACTACAACACAGTGCAACATCAGGAAACTGAAAAAAATAAATGTAGCAGTTTTAATTTATTTACTTTTTTCTGTCCAGCGTGAATTTTGTGTGTGTGTGTGTGAATAACCACACCGCTTAGAGGGAACATTGGTGTAAACTCTAGTTTCACCCACTCTCACTCAACTTACATCATAAATGGCAATTCAGGTTTTTTCCCCCTTCTGTAGAAGTTCCACTCGAGATAAATATCAGAAAGATAATAAACAGATGAGATGGTATTCGTGACAATAAAACTGTTGCATTCTAAACTCCTCAAATTGATCATTATTTATCACTTATAGATACTTCAGAGCTATTAGTTTCTTGACCAGTTTTCACAACTTTATATATTTAGGTTAAAAAAAAAAAAAGATTACTAATTACATCCAAAAGGCTACACTAAATGAAGAACATATAGCAAAGAACCAACAAGCATAAAATTATAAGTAACCAAATCCCGCATCTTTCCTATACCAAATATCTGAGTGTGAATCACAGATAATGCCCAGAAAAGAAAAAAAGATCACATCTTTTGAGACAGGATATTATAGATGAACCCTCAGGAAGATCTCAGAAGGATAACAGAAGCAACAACAGCATCTTAGAAGAACTAGATGTGGATGAAAACTGACCCTCTGGCTCCATCAAAGAAAAGTATATCCTCCTTTAGTCATGTGACATGACGATTTAGAGAGAACAATACTGGACAGCATGGTAAATATGGGCACTGATGTGGAATTCTTTGGGAAACAGAAATCCAAGAAGACCCAGAACTGGAGAAGTGCTCAATGTTCAGAGACAAGAGATACACATGGAAGGCAGTAAAGAAGAAATGCAAGAACAGGAATGACTGGAGAAACATTATCCTTGGCCTATGCTCCTAAGGGAGTGAACGACAAGGATGATGATGATGATGATAATGACAGTTACTATGAACAGGGTGGCTGAGGAGGCAATCGATTCAGGACATCACTGCCACTCAACACTTTACTCCCAGAAGCAATGAGACACCTTCAGAATGGCTATCAAAAGAGCAACATTTAAAAATAAACTGACAAGCCATGTGAATCATTGAATAATTTAGTTAAAATAATGAAGTTCTGCTTCTCTGCATGCATTAGTAGTCTATATCTGCAGTCCTATATCCTGGATGAATTGGACTGCTTTTTTTTTTTGGGGGGGGGGGGGGGGGGGGTTGTTTGTTTTACATTAATTTTTGTAGTTCCTGCACAGAACAGTACAACTCTGGCTTCTTGTGTCATTTCACTGCCCAATCTTATAGTCTTTCACAGCTGCTATAGTGTTGGGTAATATGTTTCACATTTGAAGTATATTTACAATGGAAAGAACTGTTAACTTTGGATATGTAGTTTCAGGGACACAAAAAAAAACTTTTTTTATTTCTTTATGTTTTTTTTTTAATTTAAAAATGGTTTAAAAGACAAAAAAATACTTCTTTTTTTTCTTTTTGTTTAACAAGTGGCAGTGACTACATTTCGGCTGTAGGATAAATATAATGGTTTTCATTATAAAATGTAGCAATGCTCCATTTTTAAACACCTTTACTTAATTCATATTACAAATTGTTGGCGTTATTAGAAACTGACAAGCCCTGCAGCTCAAGCAACGCACAGGAAACAAAAGAAAGGAAAAGAATATTAAATGAGCAGTTATATCCATCAGTTATATCCCCACCCCACCCGCCTCCCCAAGTTTGACTCTGCTTGCATCAGCAAGTGGTTTCGCTGGGAAATATAGACCAAATTCTTTTCAAATGAGGAGATCACCTAAAGCGTAACAGTAATATGATAGAGCAGTGCTGTACGATTATCCTCGAAAAAAATACACAGCAATTATTACGACGTGAGTGAATGAAAAGTAATACGAAAATAGCCGTGACTCCGGTGGGGTGAGCATGAGGACAATCACGCTAGCCACTCGCCCACAGCATCTTCAAATTTGCATTTCATGACAAATGTACTATGAACCCTAAAAGAAAGTTTATATTTTAAGCAAATATCTTGAGTAACTTAAACATGAATACCTAGATTCATTAGTAATCAAATGAATGTTTTATAAAACAAAGAAAGAAAGGACCTACCAGGACTTGTTGGAGGAGAGCCTATGTTATTGTTGGATTTACTACCACCCTGCATTCTCGAACGACGTCTATCCGCCATGACAGGTTAGTGACATAGCCAGAATTTTTACGCGCGATAGTTCAAAATCGTATTCATGACTTCCTTGTAGCAATATCAGCAGACACGTTCATATTTAGGTACTAATGTTACGAGGGGCTCACGCCGAAACGTCACAACTGTGTCCTCGTTAAAAGTAATAAAGCCGTTCCTACTTTTTTCCTAGTTTATACATTTCGATTTTTTCCCAGCTGGAACCACTAGCTTTCTTCTTCTTCTTCTTTGTTCGCTTCTACCACCAAGACCGCCCTGTGATCCTAGCGAATTTACGCCTGTGGTCCTCGTTAAGTCCCGTGGTCCCCGAAAGGACCACACGAGATCGCCGAGAGGACCACAGGAGGTTCAGAGTATCGCAGGGCTTTAGCCTGTATTCTTGGTGGGTCTCGGAAGCGGGATTGCGTGACACCGTGGTTTTCGTTGCACCAGTTTAGTCTAGGGTTGGACTTTCTCACCGGAAGACCTCGACGTGTTTTGGATATCAGTGTATCCCCGCTGGGTGAGAGGTGGTAGCCCACCCAGGCCAGAGTTGGACTTTCTCACCGGAAAACCTCAGCACGATTAGTATACGCATGCATCCCGGCCGGGTGAGAGGTGGTTGCCTATCTAGACTGCACTGGTCCAGTGTCTCCGACTTCAGCATTTTGTGGTCGTGGCCGCTACCCTTCCTAGTTGTGACCAGTACGGAGCTTTTGTCCAGGGGGACGAATCCTCTCCACTAGTAAGTTTCACCTCTGGGTTGAGCAGATTTAGGCATATTATCCCAGTATGGGCGTGTTTGGGACGTGACCGACCTCTATAGCAGAGGTACCGTGACATGTGTAGCCTTCAGGTTTCGCCCCTGGTGTGAGCCGGTTTAGGCATATTTCACCAGTATGGGTGTATATCGGGCGTGACCGACCTCTAGAGCGGAGGTGGCGTGACATGCCTAGCCATCAAGTTTCATCCCTGGTGTATGCCGGTTTAGGCATATTTCACCAGTGTAGGTGTATTTCGGACGTAGCCGGCACTAGAGCAGAGGTGCCGTGGTATGTGTAGCTCTCGCAGCTATACTACTGGACATATCGATTAAACTTCACTTTATCCTTTCCTTCACCTTTTCACATCGGCGCCGCACAGCACCCCTTACTTCTTTTCCCCAGTTTCTTCCTTGACCGAGAGGAGCTTCACTCCACGTGCGGTATCCGAAGAGTCTCGCCAGCAGTGTCTTAACCTCTGGGACAAGCCGGTTCAGGCATTTCACCCGATATGAGTGCACTTAGGACGTGGGCGACCTCAAGACCAGAGGTGCCGTGATTTGACTGTTTGCCTCGCTTTATCCTTTTTACCACCATTTCCGCAGAGGTGCCGCGCGGCAACCCCATTTGCACCTTTCTTCTTTGGCCGGGAGGAGCACCTCTCCACACACGGTAGCTGAAGAATCTCGCCAGCAGCGGTAGATGAGCTACTAAACCTCTCATCTACACTAAGTGTCTGGTTTTCAGGCACCAGATATTCGCCTTCGCCACTTCTCCTGTCAGTTTAAACAGTTCTGCCACGAGAAGGCCAGGAGCTGGACTTGACTGCCAGAGGCTATTTGAGACGCACACCGTTGGAGCGGAGAGCGAATTCTCCACTCCACCTCCAGCAATAACAGTCCTGAGAACCACCACTAGCTTTCAAATTCACGCCAAGTTCATTCATTCATTCATTTCCATGTCTCTTGCGGAACTTTGCCTTCCTAACAGCACTTCTGTAGGCCTCTCGGTTGTGAGCAAGATGGTCTGCTGCTGATGCATCGCGTCCATTTGCAGATCAGCAACGATGTCTTGCAGTCATCTTCGCCTTGGTCTTCCTCTCTTTCTTTTTCCCATTAGGTATCCTTCCAAGACAGTCTTCTCTAAATTATCATAACGTTTAATGTGTCAAAAATATTTAAGTTTTCTCTTTAATCCTCTTTACTAGCCAGCCTTCCTCAATATTAAGTTCTTGTAGTATGGATATATTTGTTCTTTTTTATGTCCATGATATTTGAAGAACTCTTCTTTTACTCTTCATTTACATTCAAAGGCATTTATGTGTTTAAGTGTCCAGGTCTCACAGGCATATGTTGCGATGGGAAAGATGCGTGCCCTTAAAAATCTTATTTTTGTGGTTCTCTCTGTTCCTCTCCATAGATTATTTAGCTGTTTTACTTTCTGAAGAGAGACAGATGTCCTCCTTCTAATTTCCCTCGTTGTATCTCTATTATTAGTTAGTACTAATCCAAGTATTAAAAACTCCCCAGTTCTTCCAATTTTACTTCATTGATGCATATTTCAGCTGCCTATTTGTTTTGTCAGTTGTCATCAATTTAGTTTTCTTCGCATTAAGGTAGAGGTTTTGCTCTTCGCTGTTCTTACGGACTAACATAATTACTTTTTCAATTCCTTTTTGCGTTGTGGACAGTAGTACTATGTCACCAGCTTATCTAATCTCTGGTATTTCATAACCTCCAGTTGTTATGGCATCGTAATATTTTATGTCTACATCTTCTCTAACATTCCTCATTATATTTTCAGTATACAAGTTAAATAAGTAAGGCGACAATATGCACACCTGACGGACCCCTTGTTTTATGTCAAACCAAGTTGTTGTTTCACCATTTATCCTTACTGCTGCCTGTTGGTCTAGATATATTAATTGTACCAAATGTGTTGGAAATCCCGTTTTTTTTTTCATTATTTCCCAAAGTTTCTGGTGTTGTACACAATCAAATGCCTTTGAGTAGTCTAAAAAGATAAATATAGATTCACATTAAGCTCTACATTTCTCTATTATTAATCTTATATTGAATATATGATCTCTTGATCCTCTTCCTTCCCTGAAACCAGTCTGGACCATATTCACTTCTTCTATTTTCTTAGGAAGTTTACCCACTTTGATTTTTAACAGAATTTTACTGGCATCACTAATCAGGGCAACAGTTTTGTAGTTTGTGCGTAGTTTCAGGTTACCCTTTCTTTGGCAGTGGTTCTTCTCCGTTCTTGTGGCCAAATACCTGAATGCCTTTTTTTTTTTTTACATAGTGCATGATAGATTGTTGCACATTCCTTTCTTCCTGCTTTAATAAGTTCAGCTGTTATCACGTCCTGGTGATTTACCATTTTTCAGATTCTTTATTGCCCATACAGGCCAAAGAAAAAGAGGCAGACCGCGTGAAACCCTGAAGAGGACAATGTTAAGAAAGACCAAATTAACAGGCATAAAATCTCTTGATGAGGTTGAAAGACTCGCCGAAGACAGGAAAAATTGACGAACTACCTTGCGAGGCCTATGTTTAACGGCACGGGAAGGATATAAGATATAAGACTATTGCCCATAAAACTTCTTCTATTGTCGGTTCGGGTTCTTTCTCCTCCAATAATAATTCACTCTGTTGATTTCTGCTTGCACAGTCGGTTGTTTCATACATTCCTCTGCAATATTCTTTCCATCTTTCTAGAATTTCCTGTCTCTGTCAAGGTATTTCCCATCTCGTCACAAATTACGTTTAGCTTAGGTGTGACATTTCTCGTCAATTTCTTCATTTCTTTAAACATTTCACTATCTCTTCCACACTTCTCATGTCCTATTCTTTCACAACAATCTTGTACGTATTGTTTTTTTGTCTTTTCTTATGTTTCTTCGTACTTCTTTTGTTAAAGATTTATATTCCTCTTTGTTATTGTTTGTCACTTTCCATTGTGTCTTCGTTTCTCTATGTTGTTTTATCAGTTTTAGTGTACCTGTTGTAATTCATCCATTCTTTTGTGTTTTCTTTACTGGAACCACGTCTTTAGCTGTCGTTATTAAGATATCTCTGGCCTGTGTAGCCAGTTCATCTGGTGTCATCTCCTCCTGTACAGCCATCAGGATTTCGAAACGGTTCTTCACTTCTATACCGTATTGTTCTGGTATTTTTATAAGATCAAAGCGGAGTGGTCTTGATCCTGTAAATGTCTTTTTTAAAATCTTTATCTTCATGTCCGCTATTAATAACTCATGGTCCGTTTCACAGTCAGCACCTGGTAAAATTTTTGCTGATGTTATACTTGATTTCTACCTTCTGTGCATTAAAATGTAATCTATTTAGTTTACTAAATACTTCAAATCACACCAAGTACATGAATAAAATATTGATCCCTTGTAAATATTACAGCAATTTTGGTGTGAAATTCTTCTCACGTTTAAGCAGTTTCAATTTTAATCATACAAAAACACACAGGATGAAGAAATAGAGAGATGATGAAATAGAGAGTGAAGATAAAAAGTGAATATTGTGCTCACGTCGAAACGTCACAACTGTGTGCTTATTAATAAAGCTGTTCCTATCTTTTTGCAAGTTTATACATTTTGGTATCACAGCTTTACTGCAGTGGCTTTGTGTATAGTTATATAGTTATAAATTAATTATTCGTGGGAGAAAATCGAAATGTCACAGAACAACGAAAACTGAAACAAACAACCCCCCCCCCCCCCAAAAAAAAAAAACGGTCAAAATTCTTTTGTTTGGCATTAGAAGATAAGAGTTTACAGATTCTGACAGTCATGGAAGAAAGTAAGGTTTAAAATGAGGAATTATTATTATTATTATTATTGGCAATTATGTTTCTCCATCTTGTTTGGCTCTTGATGTTTCCGGTCAGGTGAGTTGCTTTCCTTCTTCCATGCCACGTCATCAATGTCCATTAAGATATTTTTTTTTAGCTTAGCCTTTCTCTCTTCAGTTTTCCCTTGAATTTTCCAATCACTACTAAGTTCTCTAACTTCTGTCTTCTCATGACATGTGCTCTGAAACTTTTTTTTATATAATTTTTTTTTCCTCCAGGATATTTGTTGCATCTTTCTCTAAAACCGCATATCAGTTGCTTCCAATTTATTTGTCATCTTTTTGTTGACTTTCTGCTTCACGACCGTTTATCAGTACCGGTTCTATATAGCACTATAATACTCTTTTCCTCACTTCATGTCAGGAAAAAAAGCTGCTTTTTTGCCTTGCTTGTTTGTATTTTTATTTCATTTGTGCGCTTGCCATTAGCTGTTATTGTTGTTCCAAGATAACTGAATTTATTTACTTGTGTCTTCTTCCTCTTCGTTCGCTTCTACCACCAAAACCGCACTGTGATCCTACTGAATTTACGCATGTGGTCCTCGTTAGGTCCCGTGGTCTCCTGTGTGGTCCCCGAAAGGACCACACGAGATCCACGTGAGGACCACAAGGGGTTCAGAGTATCACAGGGCTTTAGCCTGTATTCTCGGTGGGTCTCAGAAGCGGGATTGCGTGACACCATGGTTTTCGTTGCACCAGTTTAGTCTAGGGTTGGACTTTCTCACCGGAAGACCTCGACGTGTTTAGGATATCAGTGCATCCCCGCTGGGTGAGAGGCGGTAGTCCACCCAGGCCAGAGTTGGACCTTCTCACCGGAAAACATCGACGTGTTTTGAGATATCCGTGTATCACCGCCGGGTAAGAGGTGGTTGCCCATCCAGTCCAGAGTTGGACTTTCTCACCGGAAAACCTCAGCGTGATTAGGATACGCAAACATCCCCGCCGGGTGAGAGGTGGTTGTCTATATAGACTGCACTGGTCCAGTGTCTCCGACTTCAGCATTTTGCGGTCGTGGCCGCTACCCTTCCTAGTTGTGACCAGGATGGAGCTTTTGTCCAGGAGGACGAATCCTCGCCACTAGTGACTTCCACCCCTGGGTTGAGCCGGTTTAGGCATATTATCCCAGTATGGGCGTGTTTGAGACGTGACCGACCTCTAGAGCAGAGGTACTGTGACATGCATAGCCTTCAAGATTCACCCCTGGTATGAGCCGGTTTAGGCAAAATTCACCAGTATGGGTGTATATCAGGCGTGACCGACCTCTAGAGCGGAAGTGGCATGACATGTCTAGCCATCAAGTTCCACCCCTGGTGTGTGCCGGTTTAGGCATATTTCACCAGTGTAGGTGTATTTCGGACGTAGCTGGCCTCTAGAGCAGAGGCGCCGTGGTATGTATAGCTCTCGTAGCGATACTACTGGACACACCGATTAAACTTTACTTTATCCTTTCCACCACCTTTCCCATCGGCACCGCACAGCAACCTTTATTCTTTTCCGCATTTTTTCCTTGACCGGGAGGAGCTTCACTCCACGCGCGGCATTTGAAGAGTCTTGCCAGCAGTGTCTTAACCTCTGGGACAAGCCGGTTCATGCATTTCACCCGATATGAGTGCACTCAGGACGTGGCCAACCTCCAGACCAGAGGTGCCGTGATTTGACTGTTTGCTTCGCTTTATCCTTTCTACCACATTTTCCGCAGTGATGCTGCGCGGCAACCTCATTTGCACCTTTCTTCATTGACCGGGAGGAGCACCGCTCCACGCACGGCAACTGAAAAATCTCGCCAACAGCGGTTTACTTGTGTCAGTGTCATTCCTTTTGAAAAGATGTTGCACTTCGTTTTTAAAAAAATATTACTAATACACCCCAAGGGTGCCTACTAGATAGATGTACCACCTCACAGTGGTGTGGGCTATTGGATTAAAACGGAAGAACCACGTTGTTGAACATGGTACCTTCCATGCCAGGTAAGTATTTGGTTTATTTATGTGTGTGTGTGTGTGTATTACCATTGTTTCTGTCTTGTTGCTGTTTAGTTCTAGGTCACTTTTATCGCTCTCTTCAACAATCTTATTAACCAAGTTTCTGCAAACTGCTTTCACTTTCTGCTATTAGAATGGTATCATCCGAATATCACAGGTTATTGATATTTTGGCCTCCTATTTCTTTCACATTTTTACTGCCTGTCATGATGTTTTCTTTGTATGGTATATTGAGAATATATCGGACGATAAATACACATCACTAAAATCAAGGGAGGCAAAAACACACACATACACAAATAAACACCCACGCGAGCGCACACACATAAATAAACACCTACACACGCACGCAAAAACGTGCGCGCACCACATACATAAAGTGACTGAACAGGTTGGTCAAACTGCATTGAGCAAAAAGGGGAACCAAAGTTAATAAAAAAAAAAACACGAAGTTACGGGGAAACGAGTTAGCCCCCCCGTTGTCAGCTCTACAGAATTTGAAACACGCCCACGTCTGCTCTACTTCCTGCTTCAGCATTCATCAAAGAGTTACCTTGTCTCGCTCAAAAGTTGGCTGTAAGACTGATTAGTATATTCTACAAGTATTCTACAAGTGCCTTCTAT
The DNA here is from genome assembly GCA_009760885.1 of Achatina immaculata. NCBI lineage: Eukaryota > Metazoa > Mollusca > Gastropoda > Stylommatophora > Achatinidae > Lissachatina > Lissachatina immaculata. Next base: position 49,501,677 of record CM019718.1, read on the forward strand.
CACGCACAAGCCTGACATACCTATCGCTTGATATACGTGTTATCCATGGTCTTAATATCAACATAATGTTGCAGTGACGTGGTGAATACATCAATATAGTGTCTGTGTCAGAGTGTCCGGACCATCAGCCATTGCTGATCAGTCTGCGGTCACATTCACAATGGCTTCCGTATACTCTGTTGTTTCGTCTGGAGATGTTGGTCTCCCAACGTTTCGTTTTGGAGCGGCAGCCATGTCCAGGGGCCTAGAACTTTCAAGTGACTGAAAGGTAACTTCATGAAGCAAAACGCTGTCTAAATATAAGCAGCGGGATCGAATCTACATGGCTACTTGAAGAATGGCCATGCTCTGCTGCTGGCCTAGAGATGAGCGTCCTTTCACTCAGGACACTTATATGTGCTCCGCCCTTAACCTCAGTGTTGTTCGTAGTGTGTGTTGGGTGACAGTGCCACTGGCACACTGAACGAACAAAGCTCGGTCTTTTCCGCAAACGTAGCTTAAAAAAAAAATAAAAATTATGACTTGTAGGCACGAACATGCCGCTGAGGTGTGAAGTGTCAATGCCTTCACATTTCTAGGCCATTACAGCATTTAATGTAGAGATGCCAGCATCTGCCCCTGCTGCCTTTGTTTTCCTAGGGAAACCCCAGGTGCCCATTTTCTGGAGGTTATGTTGACCTTGCTGCCAGTCGGTCCGAAAAAAAAAGTGCTCGAGAGAAACATCGAAACAGGGACCTTCTGATCGAAAGGTGAGTGCACTAACCACTATACAACGTAGCTAAGCCCTCCATATAATCTCTACACTAATTCTCAAGGCAACATAACATCTTATATTTTGTAATCATCAGGATCTTGTGCATTCGCTACAGCGTTCCTTATTCTTGGCAAAAGTTCTGTTATATCTGCATCGCCAAGTATTCTGTGTGTAGTGTGAACTGTTTCTCTGCCAGATATTTGTTGCCAATAAGGGTTAATTAAAAAGAATGCAAGAGATAGGAAGTTGTGTGGGATTAATGCCCGTGATAAAATATTTAAAAGGAATGATTGTTGATTTTTGTGAACCTTAAGGATGAATTTTGAGGTACAATAATACGCTATGGTGAACCGCTAAATTAATATATATATATATATATATATATATATATATGTTCGCTTCTACCACCAAGACCGCCCTGTGATCCTACTGAATTTACGCCTGTGGTCATCGATAGGACCCGTGGTCCCCGAAAGGACCACATGAGATCGTCGAGAGGACTACAAGAGGTTCCGTGTATCGCAGGGCTTGAGCCTGTATTCTCGGTGGGTCTCAGAAGCTGAATTGCGTGACACCGTGGTTTTCGTTGCACCAGTTTAATCTATAGTTGGACTTTCTCACCGGAAAATCTCGACATGTTTTGAGATACCCGTGTATCCCCGCTGGGTGAGAGATGGTTGTTCATCCAGTCCAGCGTTGGACTTTCTTACCGGAAAACCTCAGCGTGATTGGGATACGCATACATCACCGCCGGGTGAGAGGAGGTTGCCTATATAGACTGCCCTGGTCCAGTGTCTCCGACTTCAGCATTTTGTGGTTGTGGCCGCTACCCTTCCTAGTTGTGACCAGGATGGAGCTTTTGTCCAGGAGGACGAATCTTCGTCACTAGTGACTTCTACCCCTGGGTTGAGCCGGTTTAGGCATATTATCCCAGTATGGGCGTGTTTAGGACGTGACCGACCTCTAGAGGCCGGCCCCGTCCAATATACACACATACTGGTGAAATATGCCTAAACCGACTTAAAACAAGGGTGAAACTTGATAGCTACTCAAGTCACGGTACCTCCGCTCTAGAGGTCGGTCACATCCTAAACACGTCCATACCGGGATAATATGCCTAAACCGGCTCAACCCGGAGGTGAAACTTACTAGTGGCGAAGATTCGTCCTCCTGGACAAAAGCTCGAGAGAACCACAAGAGATTCAGAGCATCGTGGGGCTTGGTCCTGTAATCTCGGTGGGTCACAGAAGCAGAGTTGCGTGACACCGTGGTTTTCGTTGCACCAGTTCAGCCTAGAGTTGGACTTTCTCACCGGAATACCTCACAGTGGTTAAAAAAAGAGTCTTTCAAAACAGACAGTATGAGCTGGTATAGGGGAAAAAAGAGCTGGGCTATCTTCACAATCTCAGTGTAATACTCTTCACTTCGACTAGTATTCAAATCTGCAGCATCACTTCTTGGGACTTGAAATTAACTTTCCATCACACGTGGCAAAAATCTTTTTGGAACTGGAGGACTACAGTGATCAAAACACTTAGTATCATCATTCTGTACAGCTTTTTGGATGAAATATTTTATACTTATTCAGATGTGATCATTTTACGGTCTAGAGATTCAGGACAGCCATATATATGCCCCGCCGCACGCCGCTGCCTCCGCCCAAAAACATATTACCGACATGGGGGAGGTTTGCGTAGCCAGGGCGGCATTTACACCAAGGAAGAATTTGTCTGAAACCTTAAGTCTAAGGTGTTCTCTTCGTGCTGGGGAACTGAATGGCTGCAATGAGTGCAGTCGCTAAGGTCGAGGCGCTCTGATGCGAGTGGGGCGGCATCTGGCGGCTAGTTAAGTCTCTTCTATAGCATGAGGGCTCTGCCAGAATGACAGTTTAGTTCCCTTCCTGTAGCACGATATTGCCCTGGGTTTATCTTTTCATTTACAGAACCGTCGCCGGTGCAACGGAGTTCGTGCACTGAGGTCGACGGTGCAGCAGCATCTAAATAAGGCGTTAAATGGACAGGAGTGAAAAAGAAAAAGGAATCATCGTGGGAGATCATGGACTATTGGCTGACAAATGAGTAAAACACTGGAGGCAACAGAAGTATGGTTCCTCATAAGAATGATGAGGATCCCTCCAACAGCCAAGATAACTAACGAGCAGTGTTTGAGACAAGCTAAAAAAAAATAACCCTAGTATAATAACAAAGATAATGAAAAGGCAATCATCATTCTTGGGGCATGTGATGAGAAGAGAGAAACTGGAAAACATCATAACAATGGGTAAAACTGAAGACAGGAGAGGCAGAGGAAGACCGATGGAACACATGCTAGAAGGCCCCACACTGTGGCATGGAAAGAGATCAGTGTCAGAGTTGCCCATAAATGTCAAGGACCGAGATTAGTGGAGGAGTATGACCACCCACGCCGCCGTGCATGGCACATGATGATGATGATGATGGTGATATTTTCCCGGGAGATATCTTAAGCTCAGAAAATATCTGAAAAGGTTGCATCCACTTCTCTAAATAATCTAAACATTCTATGCACAGTGCTTCCACATGAAACTAGAAGCATACGATAAAGCATATATTATCACATACAGTACACACACGTCAGAAGCTAACGCTGTACGTGTCAACATGTGATTGAAAAGATGAAGATTCGAAGCAGAAACGGTGAGCAAAAGCGATGCTAAAAATGTAACATTGAAAGTAGTAACCCTACTCACTTGCCGACGCACTGGTTACGTAGCCAACTTCTCAGTTTTAAATTTAACACTAAGATGTTACTAAATAAAGACACTCTCTCATTTTTAAGTAGTGAAGGCGAAAAAAAGTTAAGTGACAGGAAATGCTGACAAAACAGGGAATTGAGCACAAAAGTATGCGAATAATAGGACAAGTTAGTATACATGAAGTCGCATGGTAACCCATTTTTTGTGTGTGAATAAAACATCGAAGACATGGTAACCTGACAGTCTTTTTTAATTTAAAATATGGGACACTCGGTGAAGCTGGGAAACATTCAAATTTTAACTCAAAATTTTAATCAGTAGGCCGGGTTTATTCATTTACTCACAAATGCGCCAATCAGGCACACTTGTACTTTCCTCCAGAGTGAATTTTCTTCAGCATAGCAGTATAGCCTGTGAGACCTGGACATTTAACAATACAGCAGAAAACACATAAATGCCTTTTAATGTAAATGCTGCAGAATAATTCTTCAAATACCATGGACAGAGAAAAGAACAAATATATCCATACTACAAGAACTTAATATTGAAGAAGGCTAGTAAAGAGGATTAATGAGAGAAAACTTAAATATTTTGGACACATCAAACGTCATGATAAATTGGAGAAGACTGTCTTGGAAGGATACATAATGGGAAAAAGAAAGAGAGTATGCAGGAAACTCTCTACTGTAGAGAGCGGAACAGCACAACTCCATCAGATCATCAGAGGAAGTAATTCCCCCCCCCCCCGACAAGTGTTTCAGCCCTATTAAACTCCTGACACTCTTAAGGGGGGTGGGCCCCTCTGTGTCATGACTCCCACAGGTCTTGTGAGTTGTTGCTTTTTTTTTTTGTTCCAGGATTGAACCCATGATCTTCCAGTTGGCAATGCACTTTTAAGTGCGTCTTTAGCGATTTAGCTACGGAGGACTGGTACTGGTTGTGACAAGCGAAATTATTTATGTTCTCGATGCTTGTTTCGCATACTCCACAGCCAGCATGAGGCCTTTTCTGCTATTTCTGAAAGACTTACAACCGAGAGGCCTGCTGGAGAGCTGTTAGGGAGGCAAAGTTCCACAAGGGACATGCAAATGACTGACTGACTGATAGCAATATTTCCAGTTAGATTATTAAATAATTCTGGAATTTCCCGAAAATGAGTGATCAAAGATGACAATACAGGACAATATGGGACATGTTTTTTTTTTAAAGGGGGCATTTGGACACTTAAAACGTAGTAGTGGGTTGTTGGTCTTTATTTATTTATTTATTTTTTAGATATGGGCACTAACGCTGTGCCAGACACCGACAACGGAGATTATCTGCCTGCATGGCGAAGCTCACTAGATAACACACCAAACATGGCTGTTAGTGGAATAAGGGAAAATTGGATATCTCGCGCAGCTCAGCTTCAATGAATATGGGACTTTGCTCGAGTTACAGCACGTGGAAAGTGCTGTTGGGTGGGGGTGGGGGGGGGGAGGACCCCCATATGTCTGTTTGGCTTAGTACAGCATTCTTAGATATCTAAACTTCTACGTACGAGATGGTAATATTACAGTATCTCTGACATTCGTTGTTAATCCAACAGCTTGTATACGCAACACGTGTAGAGCTAGTCACTCTACTACCAAATCCTATTTTTAGATGAAAACATACGAGAACAATTCATTCTAGTGAGAAAATACTAGTCTAACGTTTCAGCAAAACAAATCACACAGAACAGAGCTTTCTTCTCCCACTACTGTTTTCAATGATAGGAAGAGTGTATTACTACACCAAACGTATCCCAGCAAGCTTAGAAAAATGTACTGTAGTCTTTTCATAATTCGTATTATTTTTAAAACAAAGAAAGTGTGTGTGTGTGTGTGTGTGTGTGTGTGTGTGTGTAAAAGAAAAGAAAAAAAAGGGGGGGGGGTATTAATGAGGAAGTTTGAACAATTTCTTCTGTCTGTAATGTAATGTGAATGTAAGGGTATCATACATTTATACAGATAAGTAGTCTAAGATCAGATAATAAAGCGAGGAAAAAAAAAAAGAAAAATTGCACCCAACAGACAACAAATACAGTCTCTTTTTCAGCTAAACGTTACAACAGTGGGCATCAAAATCATCTGAACAAATGTAGACCAAAAAAAAAAAATTCTTAGTGATTCCCCCGAAAAGGGGACATTTGGTCGAAATACTGTCTTTTGTTTATTGACTGATTGCGTTTTCCTGTTTTATGTTCATTTCTCGCCCAATCATGGCAAAAACTTTTGCAAACTTTTACTTCTAAACTTATTCACGATTACAGGCATAGCAGCGATTGTATTAACTGGCAATTACCGGTAAATTACCACGAGAAAAATCGAAACTTTTAGCGATCGTCGATTGCCGTAACCGGTTTATATTATAAAATAAAAACAATAAAGGGCCAGTAGACGATGATGCCCAGTTTTCATGGAGGAGAAATAGTCGGTTTTGACTTTGATTCAGCGTGTGATAATTTTTGTAATGAGTATTAAAGATTATTAATCTCGGCTCAGATTAGGCCAGAACAAAAATTTTCACACGAAAATATAATTCTCGCTGATGTTTGTAAAATGTTTTAAATATTATATATAAAAAGGAAAGCATAAAGTACCGAATGCTGTATTGATAGAACCGGTATTTCGGAAGGTACTTCATGCATGATGAAAGACAGGTACAACTAGACCGGTTCTTGAATTCAAAATTATAACGCGATCACTGGATATAGAGCAGAACATTGAACTGTCAGTCACGAGAGGGCCATGAAATATCAGTTTTCTCGTATCCTATACTTCATACGGTTTTGAGCAGGCCCTATGAGAGTACATCGCTCCAAGCCCCGGAGGTTTTCCTTGTTTTAAAGGTTGGCCTTATTGTACTGGGGTACAGAATTTCTGAATAGGCCATCCCTGACTGTGACTTCTTACTTCTGTATTAAGTATTACTTACTTCTGTATTAAGTATTACTTACTTCTGTATTAAGTATTATTTACTTCTGTTATGAAAAGCAACGAGTACTTGTTGCAAGGTCATTAATGTTTGGTTACTATGCCTGTCGCTTTTAGTGATGGGGCAGTGTTTCCCATGCTTGTTTGGGCTGCCGCCCCCTTTTCTCTCAGGCCACATCCTCAGTGCCCCCCTCTTCTCTCTCTCTCTCCCCCCCCTTCCGTTATGTACTATTCGTATAATGGCCTGTTAAACTAGGATATGGAATACAAACTTCAGCAAAAAAAACCAGTTTATTTAACAACATGAAGGAGTACATTTATAACTCACATACTGCGTTATTTTCTCAACTTCTAATGTGATGGATGAGTTTCATGTAGGGACCCAAGTTTCTCAATATCAGGTTGAAAAGTGCTAAGAAGGGAGGTATTACACCCCCCCCCCCGCCGCCTCCTTACCCCCACTTCTTCTTTTTCTTCAACTGCCCCCCCCCACCTTTTTTCTTTCACCCACCCCCTGGTCCAACGCCCACGGGGCGGGGGGCGTTAACGCCCATTTTGGGAAACACTGGTGTTGGGGAATCAGGATGTTATATATATATATATATATGTGTGTGTGTGTCTGAGTGACGAAGTGGTTAATGCACTGGTCTCTCATGGCAAATGTCGGGGGTTCGAATCCGGCCGGGGCACCCCAGTCACCCAGCTGTAGAAATGGGTACCCGACTTCCTCTGGAGTTGGGGAAGGAAAGGCGGCCAGGCGTGATACTGACCATATCAGTGTGCTGACAGGTCAAGGAAAATATTACCACTAACACCATATCCCTATGTGCCTCTAAAACATGACAGGATTACCGTTACCGTTTATATATATATATATATATATATATATATATATATATATAACATTACTTCAATGGATATAAGATTTTTCCCGAGTACACGGCAGCGAACAATGAACAATGACAGCCATTTTTAATTCTAGCAAAATTTTGCACCATTTATGCCCGTTATGTTTTCTTTTAAAATTTGTTTCGCGGTTACAAAAAATACTGTTAAATTAGTTTCAACAGTGTCTGTTGACACATTGCTCCAATAGAACTGTCTTAGTCTTTCAGATAACCAGGCAAGTAACAATGTATGGGCCTTTCTGTCTTTTAGAGAGACAAGATAAATTATATCTGTGCTTCGAGATTGTTGCAGTTTTGTAATGTAATCAAGAAAATGAACAAATGACCATCACTGCAATCATATTACTTCAAATGTAATTCAAATTGGCAAATAATTTTTGAGATGAAAGTCAAACTTCAGGTGCCACATTGGCTTGTCAATTTCCGATCATGCGCAAAAAACAAAGTGATGTCATGGACTACTTTTTGTTTACAAATGAAATCGTTGTCTTATCTTCTTTGCATAAACCTATCATGTCAACACAAGCGCTTTATTTCTGTGGAAATATTAATAAGACAGACAGTAGCGTATTAATTCACGGATATATTTAATAATATTCGTTGAAATTTAACAATGAAGGATAAGACCTCCTGCCGGAAGTTGTAATAATACGTGAGTGCTAAGTCTTGTCGGCAGTTAATGGCCGACTCCAGTGGCCTATTTCTGCGGGCATAAGACACCAAAACATTGCCGATATTTCAGACGTCCAGCTCAGCCTATATGTAACTATTTGTCAGTTTTGCGCCTCCTGAGGTGCAGTATGTCATGTTTGATATTCAAAATCATTGCAAGTTGTGATATTCCTGCTGAAAAAGTCGAATATCATGGTTGGTCTGCTCTTTCATGAATGTCAGAACTAGTGTAGTGTAGGATAATTCGTTGTAAGCTGTGAAGGGAGTTCTCGGTATTCAGTAACATGAAACATCTTCTGACAGCTATAATTTGATGTGTATTCTTGTGATGTTTCCTGCACATAAAACTGATTTAAATAAATCTGAAAGGGAAATCTGGACACGGAGAAGCTAACATCACTGCGTACTTCATGCATGATTACCTTTAGTACAGTCGGTTCTACCTATGACGCAAATGAAGCCAGAAACTGTTAGATCGGAGTCCACAGGAAAAGAAGTTTACACATCATGATAGGGTCATTAATGTTTAATTGCTGTTGTTCATCATGCTAATGGTAATTATAACATGAGATCAGTTAGTGTTATATTTGACGTTTCCAGAAGACTAACAGAATAGGATGGAAGCAGTTATTCTTTATGAGTTAAAAAAAAAAACGCAATAGACGGTTTAACACTTGAAAGACATCGCGACAGGTGGCTCAGGAGTAAAGTTGTTAGTGCACTAGTCTCTCATGGCAAAGGTTGGTAGTTTGAATCCTGCCAGAGGTTCCACAAGTCACCCAGCTGTAGAAATGGGTACCCATGTCCTTCTGGAGCAGGGGAATGACAGACAGCCAGGTGTGATGTTGACTATATCACCCTCTGCCAAGGAACATATGGACACTTTAACACCATATCCCCTATCTCTATATCACCCTCTGCCAAGGAACATATGGACACTTTAACACCATATCCCCTATCTCTATATCACCCTCTGCCAAGGAACATATGGACACTTTAACACCATATCCCCTATCTCTATATCACCCTCTGCCAAGGAACATATGGACACTTTAACACCATATCCCCTATCTCTATATCACCCTCTGCCAAGGAACATATGGACACTTTAACACCATATCCCCTATCTCTATATCACCCTCTGCCAAGGAACATATGGACACTTTAACACCATATCCCCTATCTCTATATCACCTCTGCCAAGGAACATATGGACACTTTAACACCATATCCCCTATCTCTATATCACCCTCTGCCAAGGAACATATGGACACTTTAACACCATATCCCCTATCTCTATATCACCCTCTGCCAAGGAACATATGGACACTTTAACACCATATCCCCTATCTCTATATCACCCTCTGCCAAGGAAAATATGGACACTTTAACATCATATCTCCTAGATGTTTCCATGGCATAATAGGACTACCTTTACCTTTAATCTTGAAATGAAAAATGGTCTTGATTCATAAGTTTCATTTACTGTACAGAACCACTTTTCTTTTCTTCAAAAACTGTGAGCAAAATTGACTGTACTGGAGCAACAGTGCGGTTATCAGAGGATACATTAGTGCTGGTCAAGACCCTATCCTGTCCTTTTGCAATGGTTATAGAAACGGCTCATTATGCACCTTCAGCATTGGAAAATAGAGCATGGGTTGATGATTTCCTTTGGGTAGTGGAGCTTGCTGGTAAAAAAAATAATTATACTAAAGTGATAAGTAAAGTGATGAGGTTGAAAAGCTTGCTGAAAACAGGAAAACTTGATGAACTATCATGCGAGCCCTATTTGATGTTTAACGGCACAGGAAATAGATAAGTCATTGTGGGTTACTGTCCCAGTCTTGGTTCCATGCATTATACATTTATCTCTTAACTGGCACCCAGTTAATCTGCAATACCAAAACAGTGGCACTTTGAAAGGTCGAAATTTAAATGGGAAATTTAGGCATATAAGATCAGAAAAATAAGTAATGGGCCTGCATTCTGACAACACTGTTGTATATACAGCCGAGTTGCATGTAGCACATGACTCTTGAATGTATGCTTCACACAATACTTCCATTGGCTCATTGGCTAAGATAGATCAAGTGGGTTGTTTTGTATATTGTGCTGATAAAAAAAAAAAAACTGCATTCGTATACATAAGCTAATGTCCTAGGTAATGTTGCTATGGCTGCTCCCATGAAATGTAAAAAAAATAAATATTCTCATGATCATGTTAAAATTCGAATTTGCTGAAAAAATTGAAGAGAGGGGTCAGCAAAATGAAATTAATGGGGAATGTAAAGTTGGAAGTTCAACTTTGTAACATAAAGAAAAAAAGGTGGTAAACTCTGGAGATTCATAATGGAAACAGAATCTACAAAAGCTGCAGAAAATCGGAAGACTGTACACCAATGCTGCTGTAAAGAATTAGGTCATGTGTTATGCGAGTGGGTGTCTGAGTGGCAAAGTGGCTAGTGCACTGGTCTCTCGTGGCGAAGGTTGGGGGTTTGAATCCAGCCGGAGGCATCCCAGTCACCCAGATGTAGAAATGGGTACTTGACTTCTTCTGGAGTTGGGGAAGGAAAGGTTGCCAGGCGTGATACTGACCATATCACCCTCTAGTGTGCTGACAGGTCAAGGAAAATATGGCCACCAACACCATATCCCTATGTGCCTCTAAGGCATGACAGGGTTACCTTTACCTTTATGCAAGTGGTTTGCTTTGGCATCATAAAACATGAACAGGTAAATTCTTGAAATACATATTCAGTTATCTGGCAAAATCTCATATCTGGAATTGGTGGTCCCATTGTGTGTATGTATATATATATATATCTTATCTTATATCCTTCCCGTGCCGTTAAATGTCACATAGGGCTCGCAAAGCAGTTCGCCAATTTTTCCTGTCTTCGACGAGTCTTTCAACCTCATCAAAGGATTTTATGCCTGTTAATTTGGCCTCTCTTAATAATGTCCTCTTTAGAGTTTCACGCGGTCTGCCTCTTTTTCTTCAGCCTGTTGTGTTCCACTTGATAGCTTGTTTTGGGATTCTCTGATCATTTCTTCTCATCAAGTGACCAACATATGTCCATCTCCTTTTCCTGATCACCCATGAGACTGGTTGTTGTTCAGTCATCTGTCTTATCTCTGCATTGTTCTTGAATTCATTCCACTTGATGCCGAGTATTTTCCTTAGGCATTTGTTTTCAAAAGAATCTAATTTCTTTTCTATTTCTTTAGTTGTTTTCCAGCTTTCGCATGCATAAATGAGGATGGATATTACATTTGAATTGAATAATCTTAACTTGATTTTTGTGCTTATAGACGAATGAGCTCTTCGGAGTTGGCATCCCTGATGCTCGGTTGGTTTCTCTGCGAGTTTCCATAACGATATCTTTTTTTCCCATCTGGAGTTATATATATGTAAAATTATGATTGAGTAAATTATTAAAAATTTTTTTGTAGTACAGCAGTAGATAGTTTATAAGAGAGAATAAAGTCACTGTTATGATAAATTTGGACAAGACAGTAAAGCAGTGAAAACTGATGAGAAGTGATAGACAGGAAGTGGTTTTCAGTGTCAGAGTGGGGAGTTGACCAGAAGGAAGACATATGGTGGGAGATTTTGATTGTGGAACACATAGTAACAGAGGAATCAAACTGCTGGTCGAATGGGTAAGACACAAAAGTCATGATATAATCACCGGCAACACATTGTTCTATAAATATCCAAGAAGGTACAGAAGAAGATTTGAAACCATGTAGACAACATTCTCTAGAAACATCTGGCAAAGGAATCTTGAAGAAAGATTGACTACACCTGGAGACAGATAGAAGAACCAGCTGGGGACAGAAACAAGTGGAGAGCCTTTGTTGATGGCTTGTGCTTTAGATAGGGGTAAAGAATGTGAGAAGGAAGGAAAGAAGACTACATTCTTGCGGGCTGATTGTAATGAAGACATTGAAGGCAGAGTGCAGTACTTTTACAAGAAGGAAGTAAAGAAATGAAAGATCAACTCAGTATAGAAGTAAGAAACACATCTTGCATTATTAAACTTAAAATATTACTTCATTATGTGAATGGGAAGTTTTGAATAAAGCATTCCACTAAACATCACAGATTTCTGTACCAAAGCCACAAAAATAAGTGAAGAAAAAGTGAATGTAAGAAGATTTGTGCTATTGATTAGAAAGTGTTGAAAGAGCACAATTAACCAAATAATGTATGAAGAGATTTGTGAAGAAGACTTTCTTGAAAGGATGAAAGTACTTTGTGGGGAAAAGATTGAGCAGAGCAATGGGCTGCTTTAAAGCATGGGATGGCAAAGTTGTTATGTATAAAGAAACGATGAAGTCATGGAGTGGTGGTCAGAACATACAAGAGATCTATATAGTGACCAGAGAATTAGTTCAGTAGCAGCATTATAGTGGATATTGGGGCCACAATGGAAACAGTGATGCTGACCTACTAGCAAAGAGTGGAGACATGCTATAGCCCCATATCCCCACCAACATGAAACAAAAACGATGATCATCCTATACATAGCAACTGCAAACAGTAAAGGATGGACTACTATGCCAGTGATCTAACTTTGTGCACACCTGCCAAGACCCAGACCCCAAGAGATAATGCCAACAGCTTTTAAGTCACAGAACATACAAGTCTCAGTAAATACATGTGCAGAGTGAGCGCTGACCACACCATATACTACATGCATCGCAACAGGCAAGAAGAAGAAACTGCCCAACATCATCTACTGGACTGTAGTGCATTGAAATCTTTGAAACACCTGCTGCCATCAGACTCCCCCATCATAAGCATATTATACAAAGAACTGAAGACCTGCACATTCCTCTATCTACCACAGTAGCAAAAATAGTGAAAACTCATAAACCCCAGGGGTCAGTCAGAAAATCAAAGTCATCATCATTAACAGTGAAGTACGACCAGTATTAGAAACTGAATTTGGAAAATGAACTCAAGGAGGACATCAGGGCCAGGCAACACTATAAGGAAGATGGTTATGCCTTTAAATGATCTTGGCATAGGATATAAGTTAATGGACTTGAAAGCATGGTCAGTGATGCAGTATGCATCCTCAGATCTTTTGAAATTCATTTTCATTGCTCTGCCAAAAGAAAGCTAGAGCAATATCACACTATGAGCCATGTCACAGAAATACTTTTAATAGATCATTTCGCAAGAGTACAAATTAAGATAAGGACAGAACGTGTAGTAAAATGTGGCTTTGGTGAAGGAGGAGATGCCATCAGTGCTGTTTTTATATTATGATCAATAATAGAATGATCTCAAAGCTTTTTGACAGTTAAGATGTAAAAACATAATAAAAGTGCATGAAAAACAGCAGAAGGTTGGTGTGGGTATGAGAATTATAAAGAATGTATACTGGAATCAAAGAGCAGTAGTAAGAGTGAACAGTGACATGGATGAATATCATGAGATAAAATAGGAAGTAAGACAAGAGTGTGTCCTGTCACATGTCCTGCTTTACAGTGGAAACATCATAAGAGGCATTCCTACGGCAGAGAGCAACAGACACCACATTACATCCTCCAGAATTGCCTACCACACAGCCCACTCAGGCAAAGGACCAGGCTAGAGCCTTGCCACATACAGGAGAAGCTCTGTGGTGGTGCTGAAAACCTTGGCTAGAGCCTTGCCACATACAGGAGAAGCTCTGTGGTGGTGCTGAAAACCTGGGGTAGAGCCTGGCTACATACAGGAGAAGCTCTGTGGTGGTGCTGAAAACCTGGGGTAGAGCCTTGCCACATACAGGAGAAGCTCTGTGGTGGTGCTGAAAACCTGGGGTAGAGCCTGGCTACATACAGGAGAAGCTCTGTGGTGGTGCTGAAAACCTTGGCTAGAGCCTTGCCACATACAGGAGAAGCTCTGTGGTGGTGCTGAAAACCTGGGGTAGAGCCTGGCTACATACAGGAGAAGCTCTGTGGTGGTGCTGAAAACCTGGGGTAGAGCCTGGCCACATACAGGAGAAGCTCTGTGGTGATGCTGAAAACCTGGGGTAGAGCCTGGCTACATACAGGAGAAGCTCTATGGTGGTGCTGAAAACCTGGGGTAGAGCCTGGCTACATACAGGAGAAGCTCTATGGTGGTGCTCAAAACCTGGGGTAGAGCCTGGCTACATACAGGAGAAGCTCTATGGTGGTGCTGAAAACCTGGGGTAGAGCCTGGCTACATACAGGAGAAGCTCTATGGTGGTGCTGAAAACCTGGGGTAGACCCTGGCCACGTACAGGAGAAGCTCTATGGTGATGCTGAAAACCTTGACTAGAGCCTTGCCACATACAGAAGAAGCTCTATGGTGGTGCTGAAAACCTTGGCTAGAGCCTTGCCACATACAGGAGAAGCTCTATGGTGGTGCTGAAACCTTGGCTAGAACCTTGCCACATACAGGAGAAGCTCTATGGTGATGCTGAAAACCTGGGCTAGAGCCTTGCCACATACAGGAGAAGCTCTGTCTTGATGCTGAAAACATGGGCTAGAGCCTTGTCACATATAGGAGAAGCTCTGTCTTGATGCTGAAAACATGGGCTAGAGCCTTGTCACATATAGGAGAAGCTCTATCTTGATGCTGAAAACATGGGGTAGAGCCTTGTCACATATAGGAGAAGCTCTATCTTGATGCTGAAAACCTGGGCTTGCCACATACAGGAGAAGCTCTATGGTGATGCTGAAAACATGGGCCAGAGCCTTGTCACATATAGGAGAAGCTCTATCTTGATGCTGAAAACCTGGGCTTGCCACATACAGGAGAAGCTCTGTGGTGATGCTGAAAACCTGAGATGAACAGTTGCATTTGTGAGAAACATTGGCATTGATGTCTGAGCGAATGATGAAGAAAAAGAAAATAAGGCATTAAAAAGCTGAAAGGAATGAAAATAGGAGGCTGTGCTATCAGTAACTTATTATATACAGACAACACAATGTTCTGATACCAGAAAGTGAACAGAATCTGATGAACAAAGTTATCAAAGAGAGCCATAAAGTAGATCATAGCTGGATAACAAAGAGACAGAAACAATGGTAACATCAGATAGAATAAAAATACCAGAGTGCTCTATATACATGCAAATGGGAATGTGCTGACACAGATATGAAAAATGAGCTATTTCAGAACAATAAAAGCACCAGGTGGCAGATGCATAGCAGATGCCAAACCAAGATAAAGAAAGCAGAGGTACCATTTTATGACATGAATAAGACACTAGCAAACGAGAAACTGTTCATAAAAAGAGCATTGAAGTACTGGCTAGAGTTGGTATTGCTCTGTGGTTATGAAACTTGGACACTAAACAGTTAAAACAAAAGTTGGACATCAGTGGAAATTTGGTGTTGGAGAGAGATACAACGTATACCCTGGACAGCCAGAAAAATGAAAAAAAAAAGTTCTCAAAAGAAGTTGTGGAACCAGTTAAAACATCAAGGAAAGCACTAAAAATTCTTTCAGGACAGAAGTTAGGGGACCTGACAGTCACTGGAAAACTGAAGGAAAAAAATGATGGAAATGAAGAGTGAGAGAAAAATATCAGAAATCAGTCACAAGAAAAAAAAAAAAGAAAAAGCAATTGATCTGATTAAAAAATACAAAAAAAAAAAAAAAAAACTGTACAAGATGGTAAAGAGTGATTGCCTGTGCCTTCTGATATGGCTGCTATTCTTTGTGATTAAGAAACAGAGACATTTAGCTGAGGTACAGCTCAAAAGAGGCCCAGAGAAGATCTTGATCAGCTTCTTCTCATCATAACCACCATTATGTGCTGGGGTCGTCGAGTGGCAAGTTGTATTTGTGCCAAGTAAAAATAAAAGAGGAACTAAATTTCTTGTTTAGGCTAGGCACTTTTCATGCGAGTTTAGATGATAATGTTGCATGTTGTAAGGGAATGTAAAAAAACAGTCATGAAAATATGGGCGTATGGTTCAGTTTTACAAAAAAAGACAGACATAGTGAGGGAAATGGGCAGAAACAAGACTAGCAGAAGCAAGATGAGTACTTATAAAGGAAGGATATACAACAATCCAGTATTTCAGCAAAAGCCTATTTCAGGGGTCAAAATGGATGAAAAATATAGACTTATTTTTTTTTTTGGCCTCCTCTTAGTAAGAGAGTCAGGCACAAAATATGCCCAGGTAGACAAAGCAGAGCACAATATATTGTGTTGTTTTTGTGTGTGATCCTTGAAAAAAGGCTTTTGCTGAAATATTGGATTGTTATGCTGAAATATTTGATTGTTGTATGTCCTTCTTTTGTATGTACTCATCTTGTTTTCTGTCATTCTTGTTTCTGCCCACTTTCCTCACTATCTTTTTTGTAAAACTGGACCATACATCCATTTATTTTCATTACTAGAACCAGTTTTACTGAAGTTATCATTTCTTTTATGTGTTTATTCAAGGTAGAGAACTGCAGAATTAGTCTGTATATGCTACAAAGGAGATGTGGAATCATGCTCAAAATTGAAACATTTTCCATGAGAACAGCCTGCTGTCATGCTCCTACCAATTAAGACTGGTAGGAGCTGATGTGTTTGAATCAAGGAGTGGGATCTGCTGAATGGCCATTTTCTTAGCTGCACTCTGGAAGTTTAATACATTTAATAAATGTTTAATATAATTTGGAAAGAAAAAAAAGTCCCTTCTGAATGGAAAAAGCGAATCATGGTTAAAATACTCAAAAAAGGCAGCATCGGTAACTGTAATAACTGGAGGGGTGTAACCTTATTATCAGTTGTGTCAAAGGTGTTTTGTAGATTCTGAATGTAGTGGATACGACAAAGAGAGAAGAAGAGGCAGGATTTCACAAAGGGAGAAGCTGATCTTTACTCTAAGAATAATACTTGAAGAACATATTGAAAAGCAGAAACCATTAATCCTGAACTTCATAGACTTTAAAAAAGCATTTGATAGCATACACAGATTCATTGTGGAAAATTTTAAGGCTATATGGAATGCCATCTAAAATGTCAACATCGTCTCTACAACGGATATGTTTTTGCAGTCAAGAATGTCATCTAAGATTGTCAGCATCATTAGAGACCTCTACAATGTATGTTTGTGCAGTCAACACAGAAGAAGGAATGAGTGAATGGTTTCAGATTGAAACAGGCGTGAAACAAGGATGTATATTATCTCCCTTGCTTTTTGGAATTGTCATAGACTTTATAATGAAAAGATGCTGTACAGGTAAAACTGGCATTGATTGGGTACATGGGACCCAAATAGAAGATCTTGATTTTGCAGATGACATAACTCTTATCAGTGACAATGTGAAATCAATGCAAGAAAAAACAGATTCCCTGTCTTCCTTGGTTAGCAAAATAAGTCTTGAAGTTAACAAAGACAAAAGAAAAATAATGAAACTTCTCATTAATCAAGAAGGAAAAATATACATAGAAGGAACAGTTGTTGATGAAGTAAACTAATTTGCATACCTTGGCAGCTATACAGACCAGGATGGTGACACCAGGAAGGAAGTTAGAATTTGAACTGCAAAAGCAGCATTGTCCTTCAAAAATCTTGAGAACATATGGAATTCAAAAATTATAAGCACAAAATCCAAGTTAAGAATTATTCAATTAAAATGTGATATCCACCCCCATTTATGCATGCAAACGCTGGAAATCAACTAAAGAAATAGACAAAAAATTAGACTATTTTGAAAACAAATGCCTAAGGAAAATACTTGGTATAAAGTGGAATGAATTCAAGAACAACGCAGAGATAAGACAGAGGAGAAAATAACAACTTGTCTCATGGGTGATTAGAAAAAGAAGATGGACATATGTAGGCCATGTGATGAGAAGAAACAATCAGAGAATACCAAAACAAGCTATCAAGTGGAGCACAACAGGCTGAAGAAAAAGAGGTCTAACATGTGAAACTCTAAAGAGGACATTGTTAAGAGAAGCCAGTTTAGCGGGCATAACATCCCTTGTTGAAGTTGAAAGACTTGCCGAGAATAGGAAAACTTAGCAAACAACTATGCGAGTCCTATGTGATGTTTAATGGCTCGGAAAGAATGTAAGACTCTGGAAGTTCAGGAGAGCTGATGCCCTTCCAAGGAGATGTTGATATAAAAAAGTGAGAGTCTGAACTCTCATCATCAGTTATTTTTCATACACGAATAATCGTTTACTCAAAAAATATACAATCCTGTCTCTCACAGCAAGGAAGGATTTCTCTTTAGAAATTATTTAAAATTCCATTGACTTCTATATAGTTGAAAGTATGTTAAGTTTTTTTGTGCATTCAGATGGTAAGAAAAGCATATTTGTATCTGCTGAAGACAGTAAACTATGTATGTCTGTGGTTTTGTTTGTTTGTTTCAGGAGGGATATAAGGGGAACATTTTTTGGTTATCTTCTTCTTCAAACATTCTTAAATGCCAGCTTGGGATGCCCTAGAAAAGCTGGGTAGTTTACCTTTATGCTGTCAGCATTGCCATGCAGAATGGTCTTGATTGGTGCCTACCTCCACATATGCAGTGTGGTCATACAGCAGATGCTGGGGTGTCATTTTTCTGGTGTTATAAATGCACTCATCAGTTGTGTCTGTTTTCATTGTGTTATATATGGTGGTATCTTAGTTGTGTCTGTTTTCATTGTGTTATATATGGTGGTATCTTAGTTGTGTCTGTTTTCATTGTGTTATATATGGTGGTATCTTAGTTGTGTCTGTTTTTATTGTGTTATATATGGTGGTATCTTAGTTGTGTCTGTTTTCATTGTGTTATATATGGTGGTATCTTAGTTGTGTCCTGTGTTGATTGTGAAGGTTTTGACCTGCTGCTCTCAGCTAAGCTTGTCGTAGGCATCATTCCTCTGGTAGTCCAGCTGCTTTCTTTCTCCTGTAGCTTTAAAGCATTATTTGGGTTTGATTTTCACCCTGGGAACAATTGTGTTAAGAACACACTTATCATAATCTGTGACACACAGTCTTTGTGAGACAGGGAACATAGATCAGATTGCTTAAAAACTGACCTACTTCTGTAGCCCAGAAACTGGTAGCAATCAACATCAATTGTAATTGTTATTTCTGTAAAATGTAATGTCAGGATGGTGGATGGATGGCTGACAGGGATGAGGAAAATCTGGTGTGA
Source organism: Achatina immaculata (assembly GCA_009760885.1). NCBI lineage: Eukaryota > Metazoa > Mollusca > Gastropoda > Stylommatophora > Achatinidae > Lissachatina > Lissachatina immaculata. Next base: position 49,520,827 of record CM019718.1, read on the forward strand.
AACCAATGGATCCTGGACCTGACAAGCCTGTGGGTCTCTACAACAATGGCAGTCAGAATGAAGTAAACAAAACAGAGCCAGCAGACTATAGGTGGCGGGGAATGGATATCATTGAAGCACTCATCGGATTCCTCTGTGGAAACTGTCCCAAAGCCATTGGCTCCAGTGTGGAGAAGGGGCTTGTACAGCCACCAGAAGCTGGAAAAGAAAGTTTTAGCTAGGCCAGCCTACACCACTGTCTTCGTGGCAGTCCGAGCAAGACCACAGTCTGCCCTAGGAAGGAAAGGTGCTGAATTCAGAGGTACACAGCCAGAAGGAGCATTGCAAAAATCAGAGTACCATGCATTATCGCTAAATGCGTACAGAGAAGAAGATTATTTGATTTTGAAAATGAGATTGTCATTTTGGATGCAGGAACAGTGCAGTTAGTACCAAATTGACTTTACATCTTAGAAGGGAGTGAGGCCTGTCGGTCCAGGTGTGAAAGTAGGTACTTGATATTTGTTAGAAAACTCTGAAATAAAAAAAATCTGACTGCATTGAGAAGCACACCAGAGAGAATGGAGACATGACTTACACAGGCATGATAATTCTGCCTTTTTGTTTTTTAAGCTGTCATCTTTACTCCCTTTAGAATTTGTAAACTGAGATCAGTGGTTCTTCACATGTACCGTGTCCCTCTCTGAGGCAGTGAAAAGATTCAGTGGGATGGGGAAGGAAAAGGGAGAGGCAAGAGACTAACATAACCCTGAGGATGTAGCCTTACAGGGCAAGGGGGCAGCAGTTGAAAAAGTTTTAGAACCACTGTCCTAGATCCAGTGCTGTTACATTAGTTTAAAATAAATTTGATTGACTGAAAATTGATATTTGAAGCTGTCTGTTATATATATATATATATATGTATATAAATATGTATAAATATTTATATAAATAATATAATATAATAATATAATTTTTTTTCCTTTTCAGGTAGAGATCATTGAACATGTAGCAGCAGACAGATTTAAATATTACACTCTTTAATCAGCATAATATTTAGGGACATGGTAGGCCAGGAAGCTGATGAGTGCATGCAGTGGATGAATTGGTCTGAGAAATGGAAGGGCAGCATTTGGCTGGAGCAGGAAATCAGGCATCTCCTCTTGCTGTTGGACTGAATGGACCAAATTTCTTTTCAAATTTGATGTCCTCTGTGGTGCCAGAAAGTCAGAGCAGTGGCCTAAATCTGATAGATATTCCACTGACAGTTTCAGCATTTAATGGGTATCCATCTAATATAACATTTACTGCGTCTGACGATTTGTTAGTTTCATCGATCAATTTTCCCATTAATGGCATGCCCGATGCTGGCATCTACAGAATGTCGGACAGCAGCTTCTTAAATACTGCTGATGCCATGTCCAGAAGGGATGCAAAGTCTCCTCTTAACATCATCGTGGCCACAGATGGCATCCAGATTCAGCCTCCCGGCAGCCCGACCATTTCTTCACAGGCAGGTTTGTCTAGCCTTCAGTTCCACTCTGTGGTCAGTGGTGGGGACAAGATGCTCAGTGCCGCCAACAGCCTCAATTTCAACGATCCTGAAATGCTTGGGGACTCGGCGTTTGATTCCACGTCCTCCTCTGGTCTGCCACAGTTTGATGACGGTCTTTTGTCTGGTCTGGGATCTGCAGGACAAGGGATGAGATTGGGTGATGGAACCACTGGGACTTCATTTGATTTGTTTGATGGAGGAGTTACTGATAGTCTGTCTTTATCACCCCAGCCATTCTCTGACACCGGCCTCATGACAGAGACATCCACAGTGTTAGATACAGGTAACTATAATGTGTGTTAATATTTAGTTATGCACTAACACAGTGTTTCTTAGCCTTTTTACATTGAAGGAACCCTTGAATTAATTTCTAGGTTCCAGAGAACCCTAATGTAAATGATATGTTAGCATGATCATCTACATGTCTTGTGACGTTTGCATACAGTAGGGGTGTGAAATGTTAGTGCCGTCACATTTTTTGGCCGCTACAGCATTGTGAGGCAGGGAGACCATCACCTGTCCTTGCTGCCTGGGTTTTCCCAGGGAAGCTCCAGGGTGAATTGTCTTGATGCTGGGTTGAAGCTGGTGCTGGTTGGTTCAAAAAAATTCTGCCATAGGTGCAAAGTTGAACCAGTGACCTTCTGATTGTCAGGTGAGTGAACTACCCCTACACCACTGTGGCACAGGTAATCATGATCAGTGAGTTGTGAATATTTCTTTCAGATAACAGATATTAGTGTTCCTTTGAGGGAAAACAAAGCATTTTTCCTTCTGTCTGTGTAAATGATAAAATTAATGAAAATTTACCTTTATTTTCTGTTGAAAAATGTATGTCTCTCATCATCTGGAAAATTTACATAAGTATTCCCTTGGAAAATTTTCCTGTATAGAATACATACCCCTTATCTTCATATGAAAAATGTACCTCTTATCTTTCATTGGAAAATTTATCTTCAACAGCTTTATTCATTAACAGAGCATGCAGATATAATTAAGTCTAATTTTTTTTTATGATAGCTGTATTTCAATGGCCTTGTGTATATTTGTGTATTTAAATTTGCAAAGTTTGCCTCTATCTTCTGTAAGAAAAATGATCTTCTATTGGAGAATTTGTCTGCATTTTCTGCTAGGAGATACACCTGTTATTTTCTAATAGAAAAGTTATCTTCATCTTCTGTTAGAAATTTGACCTCAGTTACCCGTTGCCTTCACAGTTCGTTAAACAAGCTCATGAAGAAAATGTTGAACCTTTTGTTTGCCAGGCTTAGTCCATCAGCAGTCAGACTCATTGCTGGATAGCACAGCCAAACTTGGAGGCAAAAAAGGCTCATCAAATGTTCAAAGCCCAGACCTATCTGGACAGAACAAATATGGATCCTCACAATGTCCTCTGTGTGGGAAGACCTTCAGCAATATCACTGCATTGTCCAAGCACAGGCTGACACACTCTGATGAGAGAAAGTACGTGTGCAGTGTCTGCTCTAAAGGATTCAAGCGGCAAGATCACCTGTAAGTTTCAAGAGTGTGTCTTTGGGTTGGCATGGTATCGTTTAGTTACTTGTTACTCGGAGCGTGTTGTAAGGGGTGAAATGGTGAGAGTTAAATATTGTCAGCTAAAATGGGAACTGGGTCACAGTGGGTTTCCATACATCTCAGAGAGCAGCTAAGAAGTAGACTACTGTGCCAGCTCCATCACTTTGTTGAGCAGGTTGATTCTGATGTGTTCTATCAGGCTGTACCTATAACATCAGCTGTAAGAGCTACTAGCTCAAAGCAACAGGGGAGATTCATTGGGCTGTAACAGTAAAGCAGAGGGGAGATCCACCAGGCTGTAATAGTAATACAGGGGAGATCCACCAGATTGTAACAGTAAAACAGAGGGGAGCTCCACCAGGCTGTAAAAGTAAAACAAGGGAGATCCACCAGGCTGTAATAGTAATACAGGGGAGATCCACCAGATTGTAACAGTAAAACAGAGGGGAGCTCCACCAGGCTGTAAAAGTAAAACAAGGGAGATCCACCAGGCTGTAACAGTAAAACAGGGGAGATCCACTAGGCTGTAACAGTAAAACAGGGGAGATCCACTAGGCTGTAACAGTAAAACAGAGACTTAAGAGCTGCAGCCTGGTCTTGGGGAGAGGACATGGGTGGAATACTGTATGGTATGTATAAACAACTCCTACTGATGATGAGATTCTTGGAGATGACCCATCTCTTAGTCCAGGTGGCTTAGTATGTGGATTTGAATGCTGCAGAAGAAGAAGAATTATCAGAACTGCCTCTTAAATAGAAGTGCTGCTCAGAGATCAGATAGAGTTGTGACCAACCATCGACCTTTCAACACAAGACCTTTTGCTGCCAGCATTTTGGAAGAAAAAAAAGGCCAGAACATTTTGACATAGGAAAATTAATGTCATATGATAAGTGCTGTAGTTTTCTTGCTTCAAGGAGTTCTGACCTAATTCTGACTTGTAGATTATGAACAAGCAGGTGTTGTCTGTCAGAGAAGCATTTCGACAAGAACAGACTCACAGTTCTTTTTCCGTTGAATGAAAACATGGAGAATAAACTTGGAGCACTAAATTTTAATGAGAACTTACAACACTTACCAGTGATCACTGAAACCGGTAAACTTTTACCTGCCTTTCCTTTTGCATGAAGCACTTGAAGCTTGCATTTCCGTGGAGATAGAAGACAAGACAACACAAAATGTTTATTTTAGGAGATAAAAATAGAAATGGCAGTAGAAAAAGAAGGATATTTGCTGATGACTTTAGGAATCACTGTATGTAGTACTTTCCTGAAGTAGCCCATAGTAAAACGCGTATGGAGCGTGATATAGATCATCCTTCCATACAAAGTTTTGTGGGCAGGGTGAGAGTTGATTAGAAAAACAGAATGTCTGTTTACAAGGTCTGCCATGTAAAGAGAATGAAAAATATTTTGTTACTTGAAAAATGAAGAGAATTGTAACAAATTTAATCATGAGACTCCATGAATGTCATAGACTGACAGTAAGTTTAGGAGTATGGAAATGTGTATAATAAAGTGGTTTTTTTCCTTTAGTTTATTTTAATTTATTATTATTATAATATTATTTTCATTTATTTTAATCTCAAATTTTTAAAAGGAGAACTGGGGGCAATTATTATTATTTATTAGGCCTTAATGAAACATAACTGACACATTTCTTGAACAATACAGTTATAATTATTGAAATATAAGCCTGCCAGGCATATGTCCTGATGTCAGAATGTTCCAGTGTCTGAATGTCCAGCAACAAAAAGCAGGTGGCAAAATCTCTGCGGCAAAAAGTCATGCATCATTCTGTGGCTGTGATGATCCTCTCTGTGCCATTCATTCATATAAAAGCATACGATAACTTGTTTATTATGGCACAGGGCTTACAGTTGGTGTAAGATCTGATTTAACATCAGGAAGAGTAAGTGAGGATCACATCTTCTAGTTGACCATAGAGTAACCACAGACGCAAGCAACCTCATTTGTTCAGATCTGTCAAAGTCCAACTTATTTCAGCCCCACACCCCCACCCCCAAGCTTCAACTTCTCCTTTCGTGCATTTCATCATGTTTCCGATGGTCCTTATACACGGCCATGGCACTTGATCTAGATAGGAAATCAGGAATACATGAAAATTTAAAACATTTTCGAGCCTAGTGTCATGATGTAGATCATGAGAAAAGAAAAAAAAATTACCAACAGGTATTGAGGCGACAAGGTTCAAGAAGATGAGATTGACAAAAAACCTGAATCAGCATATTGATATTAAACATGTTTGAGAGATCTTCCAGTCCTTTCAGAAGCCTGCGTTATCAGTGGCTGGAAGTTTTGATGTTGTGAATTTGAAGGTCAGGCCCTAAATTGGGATGTTTAGAAAGTCATGGTAAACCAGAAGAATGTGAGTTTGAAATTTGGGAGATGAGACATGTGGCCTATCTGAGAACTTCAGGAACTTTTGATATAAGCATTTCATATCCTTTTATATAAAACCAAAAATTGTGTGAAACATTGATTAGTTCAGTATTATTTTTTCATAACCATACCTCATTCACTGATCGATTTCTGTTTGGTAATTTATTTACATTTTTTTTTTTGGCAACTGTTGTGTGTTCCTGGACAAAATCTAAAGCTATGATTTTACAAACCAAGAAGTATAAATCAAACACGATAATATAATGTCCTCTCTCTTAAGAGCAGGCTAAATGAAGAAATGAACTAAAAATGTCACTCTGCCATGATTGAATTCTTTTTTTTTTTTTTTTCACATACCTAAAATTAGATATTCACAAATGTTGGCAGAATGACACGACTATATATATGTTAATGACACATTTATTAAGTTGGCATATTGCATGGAATAGTTTTGTCACATCGCCACTGTCTGCTTGAGAATGTCTTTCTGTTTTTTTTTCATACATCTGCAAACATCAGCATGGATATTTTCAATAAAAACAATGCATATCTTAGGATACTGTGTCTATAGCAGAGAGACATTCCTACTGGCTAGGCTCATTATGAGTCCAGTATTTTGACAGACATGCATGGTATCATTGTGTAATTTGCCCTTGCTGCTGAAGTGATTGTGTGTATTACTTTTCTGGCCTCTTTTCCAGTTCTTCAGATATTTTGACTAACAGTGAAATTTTGCGTCCTCAGAAATGGCCACCTGATGACCCACTTAGACAAGAAACCCTATGTGTGTCAGCTTCCAAACTGTGACAAAGGTTACTGCGATGCACGGTCATTACGGCGACACCTGGAACAGCATCACCACTTGGACCCGGAGACCATTCAGACTCATGTCCAGGCAAGCATGGCGGCTGCGGGTATCTCTCCACCGGCACCGCGTAATGGGAGCAAGAAAGGTGGTGACAGTCGAAGTAAACACCTGAGCTCACCTGTGTATAGTCCAGGTTCTGCCACACCCACTCCAAGTCCTGGAGCTTCAGGGGTAACAGTTCTTTTTTTTCCTTCCTCCTTTACCTTTAAGTTTTCATTCGTTTGTATTTGGGAGCATCAGTTTAGTTCGGTGGTTCCTAACTTTTTTTTTTTTTTTGTGTGCTGGAGACCACTTTTCTTGCTTGGGAACAGCATGGATAATCTTTAAAGCTTGGGAATAGCATGGATAATCTTTAAAGCTTGAGTACAGTTGTGGATGGTCTTTCAAGCCTGAGAACAGCTGTGGATAATCTTTAAAGCTTGAGAACAGCTGTGGACCCCCTCATTAAAAATAAAACAATAAATAGAACCCAGATGATGCTTAGATCTTTTTAAGTGAACCAATCCATTTGCTGGTTGATAGACCCTGAGAAATCCTTCCATTGACCTACTGGGAGTCCATGGGCCTATGTTAAGAACCATTGATCTAGCCAGTAGCAACCTATCTTCTCATTGGTAGGGTTGTGGGCTCATGACCCTCTGCTGGTATCATTTAGTTGGCACAGCTGTATAAAGGGGTCTCAGACATAGCAGTGTTTGGGAAATCTGTTCCCAGAGAGTTGGGATCATGAGTGCACTCCAGATAAATCCACAAAATATGCTCTGATCTTCTTCTCAGTATATTCTTCAGTGTACGGCAACTGTTGTGTTATTTAGCAATCCTTCTTGTGTCTGTTGAACACATTTCTGTGATGCAAAGTCCTTACTGTGACGCTTGGAGCACCATCACTTGCATAGACCCACAGACCATTCAAACCCTTGTCCAAGTGAGCTTGACTTTTAGTGTGAAGAACACAATCTGTTATTGTCTGTCCTGAGTTACTGCTGGTCATTTTCATTGTTAAAGTTTTTTGCTGTGCAGAATTGGCAGCCATATTGATTGATTGAAAGAAAATGAACAGTCTTTTATTACTTGGTACCTATATTAAACATTTATTTTCACCCTGTCCAAGTTTTAGCTGTCCGTGATCTCGATGAGATTTACATTGCATGAAATTGAAACAGCAGTGAATCTAATGGCTAACAACAAAGCTGCAGGTGAAGATGAAATAACAGCCAAAATGTTAATAGCTATTAACAGTGACAACATTAACCAAGTACAGAGAATGTTTAATAAAGTTTAGAAAGAAAAAAAAGTCCTTTCTAAATGGAAAAAATGAATCATTGTTAAAATACTGAAAAAAAGGCAACCTTAGTGATTGCAGTAACTGGAGAGGAGTAACCTTACTATCAGTTGTGTCAAAAGTATTTTGCAAAGTTATTCTGAATAGAATTCAAGATACAGTGGATGCTGCAATGAGAGAAGAACAGGCAGGATTTCAAAAAGGAAGAAGTTGTCTTGACCAGATCTTCACTCTGAGAATAATACTTGAAGAACATATTGAAAGCAAAGACCATTAATCCTGAACTTCATAGACGTTAATTCTTCCCGTGTCTGAGGACTAAAGTTGGTCACTTCCGGTTTGTGTGTTCCGTGCTGTGTGACTATTTTTTTTTATACCTGTTTTGTTTCCACAAAAACAGTGTAACTTTTTAATTGTGCTCGTTTTATTTGTGCTTGTCCAGTGACCCCTTTCATCGTGGCTTAGTTACGAGCGATGTTGAGCATGAAAAATGAAGTTGTTGATTGGGAAATTTCAATTTTTGGTGATGTAGGTAGGGGTATGGACATGCCCTGTGACCAGACCGCTGTTCATAAATGTATCCCAAGTAGATCTAGACATATTAAATGACTGGAGAAGTAGTTAGAAGGTTGTTTTAGACATTATTTTAGTGAGAATGGCTCATATGATCACAAGACAAGACCGACAAGTAGTTCTAGGCATCTCAGATGGTACGTACACGTACTGTACATCTATACCTAGCCGATGATAAGTAGGATATAGTTATTGTCTAAAAACATCACATTACTTCTTTTTTCCTAAAAATCTTCATTTATGAAATCTTCATACATCTTTAGTTATTTTGAAACATAATAAGTACACTTATCATGGAAATACTGTATTTCATTCTCTCTCTCTCTCTGAACCTTAAGTGCCCAGGGCACATGGGGCTTCCGCAAGGGTTTTCCACAAATGCCTGTCCTTCGCCTTTTTTTCTGCTCTTGCCCAGGTGAGCCCTCTATTGCTCAACATCCTTTCTGTTGTTCTTCTCCATGTCTCTTTTGGTCTACCCTTACTTCTGCTCCTCTGTGGTGTCCATCTTAGTGCTATTTTTGGTAGTGAGTTGTCAGTCATTCGGAGCACATGTCCCAACCATCGCCAGCGTCTTTCCTCAATAATTGTTGTCAGTGGTTTCATCTGCATTTCTGCTAATAAGATGTTATTTCTTATGGTGTTTGGCCAAAATATTTGTCTAATTCTTCGTAAACATTTAGTCTGGAAAGAATTCAACTTGTTTTCTATGGTTTTGGTGATTTTCCATCATTCACTTCCATAGAGTAGTACACTTAGAACATTACTCTTAAATATCCTGATTTTCATATTTATGCTTAGTTTTTTTGATTTCCATATAGTCTGCAGCATTGCAAAAGCCTGGTTTGCTCTAGTAAGTCTGCTGTTGATGTCCTCTGTGCTGTCTCCATTTTCTACTACTCTGCTGCCAAGGTATACAAATTCGTTGACTTCCTCCACTAACTTGTTATCTACTCTGAGTACATTTCTGTTCACATTTTGCTTCATTAACTTTGTCTTTCCTACGTTGATCTTTAGTCCTATGTTGTTTGCATTCCGAGTTAGCTTGTTTATTTTATCTTGCATATCTTTGTGACTGCTTGATAATAGACAAATGTCGTCCGCAAAGTCAAGGTCCTCCAGCACTGTGTCAAGGGTCCATTGTAATCCTCTGCGTTTGTCTGATGTTGCCTCCTTCATTAACCAGTCTACTGCCAAGATAAATAATGTTGGTGATAGTACACATCCCTGTTTCACTCCTGTTTGTACCCTAAAGCTGCTGGAGGTATGTTCTCCACAGATAACTTTGCACTGAAAGCCCTCGTATAGGGCTTTGATTACATTATCTATTTTATGGGGGAGGCCATGCCATCTTAGGATTTTCCACAGTGCATCTCTGTTGACACTGTCAAAAGCTTTCTCAGAATCAATGAATAATGCATATGTTGTGCTATGCCACTCATTTGCCTGTTCTAATATTTGTCTAAGTACAAATATGTGGTCTATGCGTGATCTTCCTTTCCTAAATCCTAATTTCCTCATTCACTTTTCCAAATATACCCCTGATACATATCAAGACCTGCGCTTTTACTGTGGCACCAAATATAATGTCCGTTCTTCTTCATGCAGCATGGGAAGAGTTAAAAAGGCATTTGATAGCATACACAGAGAATCATTGTGGAGAATTTTAAGAATATATTGAATGTCATCTAAGATTGTCAGCATCATTAGAGACCTCTACAATGTGTGTTTGTGCAGTCAACACAGAAGAAGGAATGAGTGAATGGTTCCAGATTAAAACAGGCCTGAAACAAGGATGTATATTATCTCCCTTGCTTTTTGGAGTTGCCATAGACTTCATAATGAAAAAATGCTGCACAGGTAAAATGGGTGTTGATTGGGTACATAAGACCTAACTGGAAGATCTTGATTTTGAAGATGACATAACTCTTATCAGTAACAATGTGAAATCAATGCAACTAAAACCATATACCCTCTCTTCAATGGCTAGTAAAATAGGACTTGAAATTAACAAAGATAAAACAAAAATAATGAAACTTCTCATTAACCACGAAGGACAAATATACGTAGAAGGAACAGCTGTTGAAGAATTAAGCCATTTTACATATCTCGGCAGCTACATAGACCAGGATGGTGACACCAGGAAGGAAGTTAGAATTTGAAATGCAAAAGTAGCATTGACCTTAAAAAATCTTGAGACCATATGGCATTCAAAAGTTATAAGCACAAAAACCAAGTTAAGATTATTCAATTCAAATGTAATATCCACCCTCATTTATGCAATGTGAAAGCTGGAAAACAACTAAAGAAATATAGAACAAATTAGACTCTTTCGAAAACAGATGCCTAAGGAAAATACTCAGTATAAAGTGGAATGAATTCAAGAACAACATAGAGATAAGACAGATGAGCAAACAACAGCCTATCTCATGGGTGATCAGAAAAAGAAGATGGACATATGTCAGTCATGTGATGAGAAGAAACAATCAGAGGGTCCCCAAACAAGCTATCAAATTGAACAAAACAGACCGAAGAAAAAGAGGTCGACCACGTGAAACTCTAAAGAGGACATTGTTAAGAGAAGCCAGTTCATTGGGCATAACATCCCTTGATGAGATTGAAAAACTCACCAAAGACAGGAAATCTTGGCGAACTACCATGCGGGCCCTATGTAACATTCAGTGGCACTGGAAGGATGTAAGAAGATCTTTAGCAGTTCATTACTTCCTCATTGAAGCATTCTGTTGCCTGGTATGTATCTCTTGTTATTTTGAATGGAATTTGGGGAAGCAATTTTGGCATTTTCTTTTGAAAAAAAATAAAGTTGCATGAGGGTTTAATTCTGTACTGAAAAGTAATACATTGGAACTAAGTGGTTAATGTGATGTTCTCTTGTGTCTGAATAGTTTTCTTCTTTGTGAAGTGTAAAGTTTAGCCAGTTCTCAGTTTAATCTACCTTTTCACTGCATCTATATGCTTTATCAAAAAAAAAATTTTTTTTTAAAGATTGCTGGGGTTGCTTATTTTCACATTTTGTGAAGCCTAATATTTTGGAATCTCTGTTACTATGTTTTATATAACTAGAAAATTACAGCTATTGTTACATATGATCTACTGATTTTCCTATTGCAGTTGCATCAGTATGGCACACTACAACAATGTTTGGTATTTTTTTTTCTTTGAATTCTGTGAAATGGCCATTCAAAAGACAAGTTTAGCACTGTTCTATAGCTTCTCATTCAAAAGGTGTTTAGTTTTGTGGTTTTGCATCTCTTTGGTAGATTATAGTTTATAACACTGGTTTATTTTATTTTCCGTAGGTGGGAAATGTTTTCCATTTTGATGCACAACAGCCAAAAAGCAGCAGCCAGCAACAAAAGACACAGCAGGAGTTGCTTGTGCAGCAGATCCATCAGCAGCAGAAGCTGTTACTTCAGCAGCAGAAACAGCAGCAGCAAGAGGAGGTAATTATAAAAAAAAGAAATCATCACTTTCATTTTTTAACAGTAGTCCTACAGAACAAAACCTACAACTCAAAACCTACAACACAAACATTTTTTGTTATCAAAAGTCATGGTGGTCATATTTTGTGATGTTTATTTTTGTTCATTCTCCATTGTTTTTTAAAGTACAAACTCCCAATGAAATAATGAAACCACATGACTGAGTTACTTAAAATTTATTTACTTTTAAAAGCCTTTGTTCGTAGGCTAAGAGTTGAACCCAAGTTTTTGAACCCTTTTCATTGCAGAAAGCTAAGGAGCACACTCTTCAAGCCAATGATGCAATTTCACAACAGTTACAGCTTCAGCTTCAACTGCAGCAACAGCAGCAACAAAATGAACAACAGATTTCTGAAGACATGATGGCAGTAATCCACCATGTTCACCAGATTCAGCAGGAACTTGATGTCCAGAAGAAAAAGGCAGCAGAAATGGAATCAGCAGCAGCCATTGCTGCAGCACAAGAATCCTCCGTCTCCTGGCAAGACAAAGCTGGGGTATGTCACTTCTGGGAGACATAGAAATAGAAGTTATGAGGGGCTGGGAGGGTCTTGATAGGGCTAAGTGGTGGTGACCTTCACCCAAAAGATATGGAGTCTCACAAGGTTAGAGCAATATGTTTTTGGTAATAGAGAAGTTATGCTTAACATGAAATAACATTACATTATACCTTAAACACTGATTTCATTAATTACAATATGTAGCTAAAGAAGGATCATTTGAAGCCACTTGATTTACTAGAAATTTTAAAAATATATATTTCAGTCATAAAATCATGGATGCATCTTATTCTTGCATGTGAGTGGGGAAATTTCCTAAATGTGTTTTTTTTTTTTTTAAACTATTTAATTTTTTTTTCAATTAACTTGTTCATCTCTTTATTTTCCAGCAGTTTTTTTTTTAAATTTTAATCTTCAGAAACATACAGTGAAATTAATTTACAAGCCGCAGACTTGCAATTATTTTTTTCATTGACCATCCAGTCACCAGGGCTGTTCTACAGCAAAGACATCTTCCCCAGTTGCTAGTCTGTTATTTTTTTTTTAATGTTACACTTTCAGTTATCCATTGCAGATGGTTTCATTCTCTAAAACTGAATACATAAAGATAGTGAAATTCTTAAATTGACTCTGTTACTAGAAGCTGTTTGGGTTCTGAGGATCACTGCTAACTAATAATGGAGATACAGTGAGGGAAATTAAAAGGAGGACATCTATCGATCTTCAGAAAGTACAACTAAAGGATCTGTGGAGAGAAACATTCAGAACTACAAAAATAAGATTTTTAAGATTATGCATCTTTCCCATCGCAACATATGCCTGTGAGACCTGGACACTTAACAAAACAGCTGAGAAACACATAAATGCCTTTGAATGTAAATGCTACAGAAGAGTTCTTCAAATATCATGGACACAAAAAAGAACAAATATATCCATATCACAGGAACTTAATATTGAAGAAGGCTGGCTAATAAAGAGAATTAAACAAAGAAAACTGGGATATTTTGGACACATTAAATGTCATGATAATCTAGAGAAGATCATCTTGGAAGGGTACATAATGTGAAAAAGAAAGAGAGGAAGACCAAGGCAAAGATGGACACAAGACATTGTTGATGATCTGCAAATAGATGCATCAGCAGCAGGGCATCTTGCTTACAACCGAAAGGCCTACAAGAGAGCTGTTAGGGAGGCAAAGTTCCGCAAGGGACATGCAAATGAATGAATGAATGAATAACAGAAGCTATTGACTTGCTACCACATGAACCTCATTGCCACAAAATGTAACAAGAATCATTTCTATTATCTTTACGATATTAATTTTTGTTGTAAGTGCTGATCTGTGATAGAAAATAAAACTAAGGGTTCTTAAAACCAAGTCGGATTGTTTTGGATATTTCATTAGAAGACACAAGTCAGACAATCTGGCGAAGACACAAGTCAGACAATCTGGCGAAAACACAAGTCAGACAATCTGGCGAAGACACAAGTCAGACAATCTGGCAGACTCTAGGGGAGGAGACATGTGGGGGAAAAAAAAATCTAACAGGCTGACTAAGTGGCATCAGAAAAAAAAAAGCAACCAAATTGATAGGAGATACTGAAAGTTGCACTACTCATGCTGAATGAGATAGTGGTCTGTGACCCTTAGGTGATTGCTTATGTCAGGATTGATAAACTGTAGCTGACCAAGATCCAGCTTTGCTTCCCAGTGGTGTCCCTGAAAACAGACAGTAGTTTGGCCAGGTGAGTAGGGATCACAGTGGGATGACAAACCTGGTCCTAAAAAATATGTCAAGCTGAAGACGGATGTGTTTGGCCGTGATATAATGCAACCAATACCTATCTGAGGGTAAATGACGAAGAAGAAGAAAGGAAATATCAGTGTCCATGCAGAATGGAGAAGCATGATTTCTGATATGAGAGCATTATGAGTGAATAAATGAGTTTAATCCTCGAGTCAGTGTTCTTACTAATACTGTAAATTATAAATGCTGTCATGCAGGTTTACACATTTGTTGGCACTCCAACCTCCAGCGAGGCATCCCCAGCCTCCCGCAGTGACCAGTCTCCCAGTGGTATCCATGTACCATCAGAGGTGCCTACATGCAGCCCAGTCTCACCAGCAGCCACTCAACCCATCAGCCCATTGACCAACCCATCCAGCAGGGCTGTGTGGTATAGCAGCTCACCTGAAACTTCATCCACCTCTAAATCGTAAGGATCATTTTGAATCTATTTCTTTTATGCTTTTACTGTTCACTCCAGGTAGAATTGCCTTCTGACAGGCCTCTGACCTCTCTAGGCTAATCCAGCATGAGTAATGAATGTCAAACTATATTTCACAATCATACAGCCCTTTGCCAAAATTAGCCTCTCCAAGCACAGATGCAGAAGACTTGGCATGATTATTGTCTGTCAACAGAAGAATACGCAGTGTATGGGACAAAAGTTACAGGGATTGTAATTTCCAGAAATTAAACATGGCATTCTGTTCAAACTAAACTAATGTGTCCTGTTATATTCCGAACTGGCTGATAGACAGAAACTTTTAGTGATTAAATGCAGTTACATATGCTTTTTTACATGTGTTTTCAGTTAGTTGTACTCATAATCCCGTCTGTGTGCCTGAAAGTTCAACAGGGATGTTTTATTTTTTTTTGTTTTATGATCTTCTGATCACATGGGTCATATTTTAGTCAGATCATAAATACAAAGCATCTTGGGAAGTGAGTAAGAGAGGAGTACACTTATAAGACAAGTAGGAACTCTGTGTGAGCTGGAGTTTTCTTTAAACCAATGGTCACATTACTGAAGTGGAATAGAATGTTTAGTTTCGATGGGGCTGTGTAGTCTACAGCAGCTCAGAATGTTTACTTAAGAGTGTCAGATTTTGGGAAATCGTGCAAATTTTCTTTGTTCCATTTTTGGTGGAATTTTCAGTTCCAGAGGTTAAAAATGCAGTGCTGGGAGGTTGACTTTCAAAAATTAATGCAATGGTAAAAGAAGTCAGAGAGGTTTTATTTCAGATCCTTCATCAGAAAGGGTGCTTAGAAAGGGATAGTTGAAGAAGTTTTTCTTTCAATAATGAAAGCCTGTCCTCATGTAATGTCCTGAGCAAGGAGTTTGGTTTTTCTGTGTCTTCATTCTTTATCAGATATCAGTTTTGGCCTCAGATAACAACTTTTGCTGTTGTTTCCAGTGATATGATGTCTTGAAATAGCTTTCCTATCACCATATTTATATCTGCTGATGGTCAGAGCTTCTTCCTCAGTTCTAGCTTTCCTTTCACTGGATCTGCTGATGGTCAGAGCTTTTTCCTCCATTCTAGCTTTCCTTTCACTGGATCTGCTGATGGTCAGAGCTTTTTCCTCAGTTCTAGCTTTCCTTTCACTGGATCTGCTGATGGCCACACCTGTTTCCTCAGTTTAGCTTTCCTTTCACTGGATCTGCTGATGGCCACACCTGTTTCCTCAGTTCGAGCTTTCCTTTCACTGGATCTGCTGATAGCTACACCTGTTTCCTCATTTCTAGCTTTCCTTTCACTGGATCTGCTGATAGCTACACCTGTTTCCTCATTTCTAGCTTTCCTTTCACTGGATCTGCTGATGGCCACACCTGTTTCTCAGTTCTTCATGTGCCCTGCAGTCTTGTAGTGTATGCATCACTGTCATTCTTGATTCACTTCATGGAGCAGATTTGACTGTTTCATATTTTTAATTATGCAGTTAGCAGTTTGTAGTATCTGGTTCCTAGTCTAAATTTCATTTTTGTTCCAGATGAATAATTTGAGTTACTCATCATGTAGAACTTCTTAGTCCAAATAGATACGGTAATAGGATTGTGGGTTTTAGCTGTGAGCACAGAATTGGAGGCAATCCATTTCCTTGTCTAGATCATGGTTTTCAGCTGCAGGTATGTGTGCCACTGGGAGTATGAGAAGACATCTCAAGAATTATGTAGCGGGAAAAAAAAAGAAAAAAAAATAATTTCCAGAAATTGGGAAGGAAGACAAAAAGCAAGATTGGATTGTGAATCCTTTTTATACATATATATATATATGTATCAGATTTTTTATACAGCAACCATCGATTCATCCAATTTCCTTCAGATTTAGAGAAAACCTCCTGCAAATGTCTGTTGACATGTCATTAAAATAAAATTTGAGAGTGCATCAATCAGCTGCTGCTCACAGTTCAAGGAGCTTAGTGATGAGCAGTGTCATGCTTGCCATTCCCATCAGCTCATATGTGTGAGCAAGGCCTCGCCATGTTGACCTTGACCTAAACAAAGCAGGGTAGCTGTCTGAATCCAGGAGCAGCATTAATTCTCGCACTTAAGAAGATTCCTCCCAGAATTGAGGTTGTAGCGTCGTAGAAACAAGTTTAAACATCTCTCAAACAGGTTACAGTCAAAATAATTAAGTTGATAATATGTTTGATAGATTAATTTTGATAGCCAAAGCAGCTTTTACTTAGCGGGGCTCTGGTGTATACTTTTATTCATTCAGTGAGATTTATACGATGAGAAATTGATGAGAAATAGGAGGGATAAATTTTAAAATTAAAAAATATATTGTTCGCTTATTTAGAAAATGTTAAACTTTAACTTTATTAATCTTTTAATGTGTTAAATTGGATGTAAATTATATAATTTATCTTAGATGATTTGTGTATGCCCAAGAATTTTAATGACACTTGAGTGAAATGAATACTTTAAATCAGTGGTTTCCATTTACCAAAAGTCCACGGACCCCCTGCAGTTTCAAAATCCAGGCCGTCACACTCATTCTTTGGAAAAAAATTCATGTTTGTATGGTAGCTATGTGCTTTAAATGTAGTAGAATTTTTTTTTTCAGAAAATGTGGGTAACCTTTAATGAGTAAATGCTAAAACTACACTAAAAAAACACAGTGCAAACTTTGTGAATTTTCAAAATACCATAAATAATGTAGATAAGAAAAAAATAGCAATCAACATTCCTACTTGTTCTGACAAATTATGCGGAATATGAAATGAGTGACAGCTAACTGACCTAAATATGGTGAGAGAAGTTATGCCTCTTTTTCCTCCACACAGGAGTCATTGAAACATCACCTATCACACATTTCACAGCGAAAATAGAAAAAAAAAAGGACCTTGAGTTTTTGTTATGGACTCCCAAGGTGGGTCTCGCGGACCTCTGGAGGTCCCTGGACCACCAGTTAGGAACCACTGCTTTAAATTATGCACCAACTAGAAGTACGTAGTTAAATAAATTACATCTGGGGATATGGGAATGATAAAGGTTGAATACCACTGGTCTAGAGATGGAGAATTTATGTCTGTATTTTCTGTGGTCACAGAACGTAATGATGATGATGCTGATAGTTACGATATTCTCTTCTGTTAATCTGTGAAGCAAGACCACAATATAAGAAATTCATTGGCTAAAATTCTGCTCACTGGCACAGTTGCATTAATCATTGCCACTGAAGATGTATAGAACACTGTCATGACCCACGACAGTGCCAGAACAAAGTACTTTTCACTACCCAGTGACTGTATTTGAAGTATGCTGGCTTCATTTTTCTGAACTTTCCTTTTCAATTTTTTTTTCCCCACAAATTTTAGTGAAGAGATCCCAAAAAACCAAGCATATTGCACAACCTGTAAACGATACTTCAAGAATGCAGCAGCTCTTAACGGACATATGAGATGTCATGGAGGCTACTTGAAGAAGGGAAAGGTAAGTATGTCTTGTGCTAAAATCTGTTAGTATTGTAGGTTTTGTGATCTTCAGATTGTTGGTCTTTTTATCAGATGATGATGGGAGTGAAGATATTGTGTGTTTAGGCAATCAGAGGTCCATAGCTGACATGCTCTCATCAGGGTTAGCGAACCATAACTGACCAAGACCCTCTCCCACCTTTCTGATGGTACTCCTAGTAACAGGCCTAGTTTGGCTAAAGGGCCAGGGATCACTGTAGTCTCCATGGTGGTGGAGTCTGCTAAAGAAGCACTGCTCACCCCCTGCTTTTTAGCTGCACTGTGGGACTGAAAATTTAGCCACGATAACCTCCTCCTACACCAGTTTGATGCTTGCTCAGCACCTTCACAACATCAGCTGCGAAGAACACCAGCTCACAGTTCCAGTGAGATAGAAAAGACAAGACAAAACATCAGATGATAAATGAAACAGATGGCAATGGCCAGATTTATGTTTATGACCAGTTTTAATGGGCTGGATCTAGTGACTGGATCCAAACTGTCATATAGTAGCATACCCTGGACTGAACTGTAAATAGTAAAGAATTTTCAGTAAAGTGCTCTTAACGTTAGTGGGTTAGGGGTATCCCCTATCAAAGGAGAAGTAAGACGCCTCCTTACCTCCGTTAGTCTACGGGACACCCTTGGGCAAGGTGGAGTACCCGTATAGCCCCCCGATCAGGGTGACGTGAAGCCATGGGAGCAGGTGGTGGATGGAATGGGAGAGCAGCTGACAGATAATGTTGGTTATGGTCACCTATTCTATGATGGTAGGCAGATGATCTCAATGTAGGGACAATGGCTACGATCACTGACTAGTACAGTCACTGCCCGGAAGGAAAGCAATGGTAAACTACCTTCTGGAAACATACCAAGAAACCCAAGCAGCAATCATGGAAAGTCAAATAGGAAAAAGATCTGGTGGTGAGTCCCCCAGGCCAGATAGATCTAATTTTAACACTGGGGAAGAGTGTGAGGCAGAGGTCGGTACTAGTAATTGTGATGACGGACAAAATCCTGACGGTGTTACCAAGGAAAACCCCTGTATCAAACTAAAAAGAAAAATAAGAGTAGGAACATGGAATGTAAGAAGTATGTATGAGGGAAAATATCAAGTAATAAGTGACAAGATGAAAAGAACGCGGATACACATTTTGGGAATCTGCGAACATCGATGGAAAGGATCAGGACACTTTAAGAGCGAGAATGATAATATATTTATATATTCTGGCGGAGAAGTAGGAGGAAAGAATGGAGTGGCTTTTTATTTGGACAAATCAACATCAAAAGCATTACTAGGCTACAATCCAGCAAGTGATAGAATCCTAACAATCAGACTTAAGGGCATTCCTAGAAACGTAACAGTCATCCAGGTATATGCACCTACATCAGCAGCAGAAGAAGATGAAGTAGAACATTTTCTACAGAAAGAGCAGAAGATGAAGGACAAGTTGTAGGGAAATTTAGCATAGGACACAGAAATGAGGCAGGTGACAATCTAATGGCGTTTTGTATGGAAAATGAGCTAATGATCGCTAACACACTTTTTAAACAACATCCAAGAAGACTTTACACATGGACATCACCTGATGGGAAAACCAGGAATCAAATAGATTACATTTTAGTGCAGAGAAGGTGGAGGTCAAGCATAACATCAGCAAAAACTTTACCAAGTGCTTATTGTGACACGGACCATGAGTTATTAATAGCAGACATGAAGATAAAGCTAAAAAAGATAGTTATGGGATCAAGACCACTCCGCTTTGACCTTACAAATATACCAGAACAATACGGTATAGAAGTGAAGAACCGTTTCGAAATCCTGATGGCTGTACAGGAAGAGATGAATTGGCTACGCAGGCCAAAGATATCTTAGTAACAACAGCTAAAGACATGGTTCCAGTAAAGAAAACACAAAAGAATAGATGGATCACAGCAGGTACACTAGAACTGATAAAACAATGTAGAGAAATGAAGACGCAATGGAGAGTGACAAACAACAACAAAGATAAATATAAAACTTTAACAAAAGAAGTACGAAGAAATATAAGAAAAGACAAAAAACAATACATACAAGATTGTTGTGAAAGAATAGAAGAACATCAGAGGTGTGGAAGAGATAGTGAAATGTTTAAAGAAATGAAGACATTGACGAGAAATGTCACACCTAAGCTAAATGTAATTTGTGATGAGATGGGGAATACCCTGACAGAGACAGAGGAAATTTTGGAAAGATGGAAGGAATATTGCAAAAGAATGTATGAAACAACCGACTGTGGAAGCAGAAATCAACAGTGTGAATTATTATTGGAGGAGAAAGAACCCGAGCCGACAATGGAAGAAGTTTTATGGGCAATAAAGAGTCTGAAAAATGGTAAATCACCAGGATGTGATGAGATAACCGCTGAATTTATTAAAGCAGGAGGAAAGGAGTGTGCAACAATCTATCATGCACTATGTAAAAAGATATGGCATTCAGGTATTTGGCCAAAAGAATGGAAAAGAACTGTATTCATACCACTGCCAAAAAAGGGTAACCTGAAATTATGCACCAACTACAGAACTGTTGCCCTGATTAGTCATGCCAGTAAAATTCTGTTAAAAATCATAATGGGTAGACTTCGAAAGAAAATAGAAGAAGAAGTCAATATGGTCCAAGCTGGCTTCAGGCAAGGAAGAGGATCAAGAGATCATATATTCAATCTAAGATTAATAATAGAGAAATGCAGGGAGTTTAATGTGAATCTATATTTATCCTTTATAGACTACTCAAAGGCATTTGATTGTGTACAACACCAGAAACTTTGGGAAATAATGGAAAAAATGGGATTTCCAACACATTTGATACAATTAACATCACTGCTGTATTTAGACCAACAAGCAGCAGTAAGAATAAATGGTGAAACAACAACTTGGTTTGACATAAAACAAGGGGTCCGTCAGGGGTGCATATTGTCACCCTACTTATTTAACTTGTATACTGAAAATATAATGAGGAATGTTAGAGAAGATGTAGACAAAGAATATTACGATGCCATAACAGTTGGAGGTTATGAAATACCAGAGATTAGATATGCTGATGACACAGTATTGCTGTCCACAACACAAGAAGGAATGGAAAAACTAATTATGTCAGTCCGCAAGAACAGCGAAGAGCAGAACCTCTATCTTAATGCAAAGAAAACTAAAGTGATGACAACTGACAAAACAGACAAGGCAACTGAAATATGTATCAGTGAGGAAAAACTGGAAGAAGTGGAGAGTTTTGAATATCTTGGATCACTACTAACTAATAATGGAGATACAATGCGGGAAATTAAAAGGAGGACATCTATTGCTCTTCAGAAAGTAAAACAAATAAAGAATCTGTGGAGAGGAGCAGACAGAACCACAAAAATAAGATTTTTAAGGGCATGCATCTTTCCCATCGCAACATATGCCTGTGAGACCTGGACACTTAACAAAACATCTGAGAAGCACATAAATGCCTTTGAATGTAAATGCTATAGAAGAGTTCTCCAAATATCGTGGACACAAAAAAGAACAAATATATCTCTACTACAAGAGCTTAATATTGAAGAAGGCTGGCTAGTAAAGAGGATTAAAGAGAGAAAACTTAAATATTTTGGCCACATTAAACGTCATGATACTTTAGAGAAGACCGTATTGGAAGGATACATAATGGGAAAAAGAAAAAGAGGAAGACCGAAACGAAGATGGCTGCAAGACATCGTTGATGATCTGGAAATGGATGCAGCAGCAGCAGGCCATCTTGCTCACAACCGAGAGGCCTACAGGAGTGCTGTTTGGGAGGCAAAGTTCCGCAAGGGACAAGCAAAGGAATGAATGCTCTTAACGCCAGACAGTATACCACAGAAAGTATTCATGCTAAGAATTGTAGGAAATAGGCTGCTCATGCAAGAAGTAGAGTGAAGAAACTTAAATGTCCCATTATATGGAACAGATCACAGAGCCCTCTCAAGACATCAGTTTGCCCCTTCAACTCTAAAAGGCATGCAAGGAAGGAGATGAGACAAGACAAGTCTCTCAACAAAAAGCTTGTCAATTTATTTTCCAAATTAAGAATAAAATTCTAATCTAAAAAGCACAATGGGTGATGAAATGAAATTTAAAGTTTGATGACCTCAGCATTGTTTGAAAATTAGCTTCTGATGATGATGATGATGGCTTGGCAATTTTTTTTTTTATTACCAAGTTCTTATAAAGTCCATCTGTGAACTTTAAGTGCTCAAGGCACGTGGGTTGTCTGCAAGAGTTTTCCACAAATGCCTGTCCTTTGCCTTTTTGTTTTTGCTCTTGCCCAGGTGAGCCCTCTGTTGCTTAACATCCTGTTTGTCGTTCTTCTCCATGTCTCCTTCTGTCTTAGAATTTTCTGCAGTGCATCTCTGTTGACACTATTGAAGGCTTTCTCAAAATCTGTAAACAGTGCGTATCTTGTGCTATGCCACTCATTTGCCTGCTCTAATATTTGTCTAAGTACAAATATGTGATCTTTGCATGATCTTTCTTTCCTAAATCCTGCCTGCTCTCCCCTGAAGTTTTCTCTCGAGCGTTGGTACAATTCTGTTGATGATTATGTGCCAGAATACTTTACTGGTGAGGGGCAGGAGGGTAATGTCTCTCCAGTTCCCGCAATCTCTGAGATCACCCTTCTTTGGTAGTTTTACTTATAAGGGCTATTTTCCAATCTTCTGGAGCTTTTTATAGATCCCATATTTGTTGTGTTATCTGGCAGAGTTGTTTTGATGTTTCTGTCTCTTCTGTTTTCAACATCTCAGCAGCTGCTTCTTCTTCACCTGGTGGCCGGTCTAATTTTAGCTTCTTTGTTTCCTCTCTTACTTCACTTATGATCATTGATCCTGTATTGATGCTTCAGGTATGTCTTGTTTGTGCTGCTCGTGTGTTATTTAATAGGGCAGTGGTTCTTAACCCATTGGCTGTGGCCCGAAGGTAGGCCACGACAGGGAGTATTGTGTGGGCCGCACTGAAGTCCCAAAGCAGCAAAAAAAGAAGAGAGAAAAAAGTAGATACAATAAAAAATTATTCCTTGTTTTTCACGCATTGCATAGGGGCAGATTGCACGGATGCAAGCTGCAGAATTGTAGGTCGCTTTGTTAGTAAATGAAAAGAACTTTCGTGTAGCAATGAATATGCAGTTAAATATGTAGAGAAAATATTATTTAATACTTTATAAAATTAGATTTATACCTTGCAGATATAAAGCACTTTATTAGTGGGCCGAAAAAATGTTTGACCTTTAAATGTGGGCCATGCAGCAAAAGGGTATGAGAACTGCTGTAGTAGGGTGTTGAAGTATTCCCTCCATTTTTGAATTTTTTTCTCTTTCACCACTGATAGTTGTCTCTTATGTGTCCTTATTGCTCTCTCACATGTTGTGCTGAAGTTACCTGTCATCTGCTTTGTGCTTTTATATATGGTTTTCATACCATTTGAATATGCTGCTTTCTTTGCTGCTTTTGCCAAGTTGTCATAGTATTGATGTTTATTGGCAGCACGATTCCTTCACCTGTTTGTCTTTTTTGTGCATATTTATTTCTTTCAGCCTTTGTGATTTGGTTCTGAGTAATTTATTCCTCATTTCCTTTCTTTGCTCTGTCTTTTCCCAGTCATACTTATCCGTTCCTCTTTTTTCTCCTTTTCTGATATCCCAGCATCTCTTTTGCTGTTTCCTGTAGTATTTCATTGAACTCTAGTATGGACATTTCTGCTTTGTCTTGTAGGATGCTGAAGTGGTTCTTAAGTACTATTAATAATTCATTTCTTGTTTGCTGGTCTTTCAGTTTTGTTGTATCGTAGTGTATCTTTCTTGGTTCTCTTACTATGGCTTTCCTTAATCTTATTTTACTTTAGTCTTAATTTTGATACCAGAAGGTTGTGATCACTTCCTGCATCTGCTTCTTTCCTTGCTTTCACATCTTGTAGTGACCATTTCCACTTGTAGTTTATCAGTGTGATCAGTTTGGTTTTCTGTTGCTTTGTCTGGGGACCTCTAAGTCACTTTATGGATGTTTTTATGTTGGAAAATTGTTCCTCTGATGGTCAGCATGTTTTCTTCGCAGAACCTGCCGAATTATCCATTTTCATATATTTTTCTGATTCCTTCTCTTTCCATGATTCTTCTTCTATCTTCATTTCCTTCACCTACTTTTGCATTGAAGTTGCCCAAGATGAGTAGCATATCATGCTTGAGTATTGTTTCTACTATTGCTTGGAGGCTGTTGCAGAACTCTTCTTTTAATTCCTCTTCAGCTGCTTCTATTGGTGCATAGCAAACTATAATAGACAGCTTCGTGAATCTTGAGTTGAAGCATGCATATAATAATCTCTCATTTATAGGGGTCCATTTCAGCAGTGCTCTTGATGCTTCTTTTGCCATAATCAATGCAACTCCTTCTTTGTGATTATCTTCTTTACCTGACCATATTATTGTATCTTCTGTGTGCTGTGTTGTTAATTTCCTTCTGCCTTACCCTGACCATATTGCCTCTTGTATTCCTAATATATCTAGTTTATATGTGCATTTCTTTGATAGGTTTGTGTTATTTTTCCAGTCTGGTTAAGTGTTCTTACATTCCAGCTGCCCGTTTGCATCTTGTGTTTAGGTTCCAGGAGGTCTGCAGTTGGGCTTTCATCCAGAACCTTCATGGGCTCAGTTTCCTGATAAGCATTTCTCCTTCCACCTGCATTTGTTTTTTCCATTGCTTCTGTTTCTGTAGCAGTCTGATAGTTTGTTTTTTTTTTTTACTGGATAGGGTTTGCTGACCCTATGCCGAACTCTTCATGGTCACATTTTATGATCATGCTTAGTAGAGTACAGAAGTCCTATTCTTTGCTTCCCAGGCATGTGCCCAGGTCCCAGGTGCCATACGCAGGTATAAAGTCAGTACATAGCACTTTTCTGAAAAATTAGCATTTTACACGTTTTTGAGTTTTTTAATAAAGCTGATGAATTCAGTTTGTTTAAAACCTGAATGTTCATACAATAAATGAATTCTTTACCTGCAATGACTTTCTCATAAAGGTGATAAATTCATGTTTGTTTTTCAAAACCGGTTTATTTTTCTACAGGATAAAGAAGGCAAGAAGTCCCCAGTGAGAAAATCCTCTTCAGATATGGGACCTCCCTTGCGGAGACCTCCACACACCTCAACTCCGTCCCCTCAGCCAGTTGTCTCTCGCACATCCCCCACCATGCCCACCTCCATTACATTTGTCCCAGCCACAGTTGTCCCTATGAGCTCAGACCCTGTTGAACAGAACGCTGCCATGGAAATATTAAAACTGGGATCATCTTCGGACCAACATATTCAGAATGTAAGTATTCATTTTTCAAGTAATTTCTTTGGCCACAGTACCACAGCTGTAGGAGCCTCAATCTAGAATAGTTATTTACTGCATGCAGTTGCTAGGAAAGTTAGGGGAAGATAATCGTCTTATGCCCTTGGAGGCATCTAGGGGATATAATATTAGTGGCCGTATTTTCCTTCACCTGTAAGAACACCAGAGAGATTTGGTCAGCGTCAGGCTTGGCTAGCTTCCCTTACCCAGCTCAAGAATAGGCCAGGTAGCCTTCTCTACAGCCTCTACATCGTAAAAATCGGGAGTCCGATTTCTGAACCATTTTTTTACTTGTTTCCACCTTTTCGTCACTCGAGAATCTTCTCCTGCCAAGGTGATTTTTCAATAGACCAAATAGGTGAAAATCACTTGGAGCTAAGTCAGGACTGTAGGGTGGATGTTCAAGAACTTCCCAACCCAACTGGCTAATTTTCTCTTGGGTTAACCGAGCTGTATGTGGTCTGGCATTGTCATGAAGGAGAAGCACACCTCTAGTCAGCAGACCAGGACGTTTTCTTTGAATTGCATCCCATAGCATCGACAGAACTTCACTGTACGATACAGAATTCACACTGTCACCATACTTCTGGAATTTGGTTAACAACACTCCTTGATAATCCCAGAACACTGTCAGCATAACCTTCCATGCAGAAGGCATAATCTTGAATTTTTTTGCGCATGGCGATGATGGGTGTTTCCATTGCATTGAGGCACGTTTTGATTCGGGTTGGTAGTGGTGCACCCAAGATTCATCTCCAGTAATAATCCTTTGGAGCGTGTCTTCACCTTCATATGCGTAATGACAGAGATGCTTCAATGACAAACCAAATCAGTTCATTTTGTGTTCATCATTCAGATCTCTGGGTACCCAACATGAGCAGACTTTCAGAAAATTCAATTGCTCATGCATTATTCTTAAGGCTAAGCCATGTGAACATCCGATTGCAGTTGCTACATTGTCTATTGTTACTCATCTATCAGCTCTGATAATCGCATTCACATGTTGCACAGTCGCTTCTGTTGCAATCTGAACAGGACGGCCAAGTCGGACTTTTGTCAACAATTTCAGTGCGTCCCTGAGAAAATTCTTTTACCCAGTTATAGACCACTTTCTGTGATAAACACTTTTCAGCATAAACTGTAATCATTTCTTCATGAATGTCCTTTAGCCCACAAAAATCACACTACACTTCTCTGTTCTTCTTTGGTACACACTAACAGTTGGGTAGCCATTTTGTTATTATTTTGCACATGTGCATGCAACTCCCAGTACCCCCATATACAACTGTTATAAAATTGGATGAGGTACTATCTAAGGATGTATTTAAATACTACCTGATAACTGCTACTGATAAAATATTGCAATTTGCGAGTTACTTAGTGACTTCCCCTCGTATGTAGCAGTTCACATCGCTTTGGTATGTTTTTTTTTTTAACCCACTGTCTATGACGCTCAGTTTACTAATCAGGTGGTACTGGGCTCAATCCCAGCAGTGGGTTTTTTCCTGGTACACACTGAAAGAGGCCCCAGGGTTCACCCAGCCTCTAAAAATGGATGCCAGAGAAATCTGAGAAGGTAAAGCGGCCAGGCGTGATACTGACCACATCACACTTTAATATGCCGAAGATCATGAAAAATACGAGCCTAACACCGTGTTCCCCAATATGCCTTAATGGCACGGAGAATGGAATTTTACCTGTTTACTGTCTATGAACTTGATCAAATTTCCACATTTAAGAAACTGAGCAGCATGAGATATCATTCTTATTCTTCATCAGCTAACAGCCATCTGTGCCATGTAATATGGTGCACTTTACTGGATAGGAGATGCTTTCCAGTTTTAGAAGCAACTTTTTTCCTCAGCACAGTATACCTATTTCCCATTTTTACATCTGGGCTGACTGGAGAACAACACCACAAAGAACAGAACTCAAGTCTTCAGAACAAGCAGCCATGTCACACACAAATAATTCAGCCACTTCCACTCTTGGTGTATTTTCTTTATGGATCTTAGAGCACTTGCTATAACCCATTTTATGTTTTCAATTCTCCTGCAGTTCCCAATGAAAACAGATGGGACCCTGGGGAACTCTGCCCACCCACAGCAGAAGCACAAGCACAGACATTTACAGGAACAACTGTCTTCTCACATTCTTAAGAGGAGAATGTCTGGAGAGCAGCAGCGACAGCCAAAATCTTTACAGCCGCAGCAGCAGCAGCAGATCCAGTCCAGTCAGGAGCAGATGCAGCTGCTGGAAGAACATATCAAACAACACATTCAGGAACAGAATCCACAAAACTTGCAGGTATTTAAAAAAAAAATGTGGCAGTTTTCTAATTGAATTTTACTCTGTTGTGGCTGCTGGAATATTTTTCTTTCTTTCTTGCTGTCTTTCTCTCATTTACTGGAAGATTTTCTGGTTCTTTCTTATTTCTCACTTATTGGGAGATTTGGTGGTTTTTTTCTTTCTTCCTTTATTTTGGAGGTTTCATGGTGTTGCCTCGCTTTCTTTTACTAAGAGCTTTGATGGTACTGACTTACTCCCTTTTACTAAGAGGTTTGATGGTACTGACTTACTCCCTTTTTACTAAGAGATTTGATGGTACTGACTTACTCCCTTTTTACTAAGAGGTTTGATGGTACTGACTTACTCCCTTTTACTAAAAGGTTTGATGGTACTGACTTACTCCCTTTTTACTAAGAGGTTTGATGGTACTGACTTACTCCCTTTTTACTAAGAGGTTTGATGGTACTGACTTACTCCCTTTTACTAAGAGGTTTGATGGTACTGACTTACTCCCTTTTACTAAGAGGTTTAGTGATGCTCTCTTTCTTCCTCTACTGTGAGGTTTATTGATGCTCCAGCTTCCTTTACTGGGAGATTTAATTGTGCTCCTTTACTTCTTTTACTGGGAGGTTTAATGGTGCACTTTTATTGAAAGGCTGAATAGTGCACTCTTCTTTTGCTGAAAGGTTTAATGATGCACTCTTACTTTCTTTACTGGGGAGTGTAATGACGCACTCTTACTTCCTTTACTGGGGAGTGTAATGATGCACGCTTACTTCCTTTACTGGGGAGTGTAATGATGCACTCTTACTTCCTTTACTGGGGAGTGTAATGATGCACGCTTACTTCCTTTACTGGGGAGTGTAATGATGCACTCTTACTTCATTTACTGGGGAGTGTAATGATGCACTCTTACTTCATTTAATGGGGAGTGTAATGATGCACTCTTACTTCATTTACTGGGGAGTGTAATGATGCACTCTTACTTCATTTACTGGAAGGTTTGGTCAATAACTGGCAAGTTTTGTTTTCTGTGCTTTATGCTGGTTACTGCACATGCTGTCAGTTTATGTGTGTGTGAATGGGAGACTGATTTTTGGCCTTACACTGTCTTGTAGCAGAAAAAACAAGAAGACAAGTATGTAACACAATAAATGTGTAAGTATAAAAACAGAACAAAAAAAATGAGGGCCAGAAGCAGAGAAAGGTTGAGTAACTCTGATCTTGACCTAGAAATAGCAGTCATATAGATATTTGGGCACATGAACCAAGTAGGCTGGAAACGTGTAGTCATTAACTCTTTCTGTGCTGGAGGAAGAAACATGTACGTGTCTTGGGGTGCGGGAGTAAAAACGCGGGTCTTGTCTGTAAGGGGGTCTAGTTGTAAAATGGAATGGAAAACAGTAGTTCCATGTACTTTCGTATACTTAATATGTTTCAAAGTATAGCTAAATGAATGAAAATTTCATAAATGCAGAGTTTTTTAGGAAAAAAGAAGTAATGTGATGTTTTTAGACACTGATTGTGGCCAGCTCACCATCGGCTAGGTCTAGATCCGCGCTGCTTACCCCTACTTACCATCTGAGATGTGTAGATCTACTTGTCGATCTTGTATTGTGACTCCGTATTGCATTCTCGCTGAATGAATGTCTGAACTAACCTCCTAACTACTTCTCCAGTCGTCTAAATATGTCTAGATCTACTTAGAAAACATTCAAGAGCAGCGGGGTGGCCATAGGCTATGTCCATACCCCTATCTACATCATCAAAAATTGAAAAATTTCCATGCTTCGCGTCCTTGTTCTCGCTCGGCATCGCTCGTAACTAGGCACGCATTCTCCATTTTGAAAGTGTCACCGGAATCGCAGACGAAATATGTACAATCTAAATGTTACGCCGCTTGTTTTAATGAAACAAACAATGTCACTATATCGACCATACGGTAGCTTAGGGACACTTCCAGTGTCGATATATCGACCATACGCACGGAAAGAGTTAATCATCTCACTTGGTCAACTATGGGTTTGCTAGCCCTGGTGCTAGCACATCAGCTATAGGTTGCTGATTGCCTCATCAGACATCTATTATTGAAATAATAGAAAATACAAACCAAACAGAGAAGCACAGAGGCATCAAGAAATCAGTAACCTGGGAAGTCCTATCACTAACAAGAACAGTATTTAATAAAGCATTGGATAACCACCCACGGTAACATTTAAGGAAATGAAGAAGCAGACAGACTGGCAAAAGAGGGAGGAAGAAAACAACAGACTGATATTAGCACAACATATATAGAAACATCCCAGAGCAAAGAGAGATAATGAGTACTGTAAACTCTCAAGAAATGACCAAGTGATAATCTTCCATTTGAGAACGGGACATTGCATGCTGAGTCATCATCTATACCAGAAGCTGAAAATTAGTCCAACATATCTATGTGCCAATGGCAAAGGACAGCAGACACATTATATCTTCCAAAGTTGCCAGGTACACAATCCACTCGAGCAAAGGACCACGTCAGACTCCAGCCCCCTACAGAAGAAGCCTTACAGTGATGCTGAAAACCAGAGATGAACTACCGCATGTGTGAGAGAGATTGGTGTGATGTCTGAGCAAACAAAGAAGAAGTATGCTAAAGTAAGGAACATCCTGATGTTATATTATTAAACCCCTCTAGTAGTAGCTGCATGGAGAGACACGTGAAGAAGTACTGAGGGAAAAAAAAGGCCAGATGCTAGGGAATATCAAGAATGAGCTGAAATGGCTCTCTAGCAAGTAGTAATGCCATACTACCTTACTACCTATACTAGTTGGTGTGTATTTATATATATATATGTATATGTACTTGTATGAACCCCCTGTAACTGTGAGCTGGTGTTCTTTGCAACTGATGCTGTAGAGGTATTGAGGCACAGCAAAGTATCGGTGTGGGAGTGGGTTATGGCAGCTACTTTTTCGGTTCCAGAGTACAGGTAAAAAGCAGAGGGGTGCAGTGTTTCTTTAGCAGGCTCCACCACCATGGGGACTATGATGATCCCTGCCCTGTTAGCCAGACTAGGCCTGTTACTAAGGGTGCCAGTGGAGAGGTAGGACAAGGTCTTGGTCAGCTATAGTTTGCTAGCCCTGGTGCTAGCATATCAGGTAAGGGTCGCTGATTGCCTATCATACAGCATCTTCACTCTCTTATATATATATTGTGTGCGTTGGTGGGGAAGGGAGAAGAGAAATGCCTGCTAATATCTTAGTGGGACTCTGCATCTTTTATTTTTTTCATTTGCTGACAGCAGTGTTTACAGTGCAGTCTTTAGTGTTCCTTACTCTGCAGATAGATAATCTGAATCTTCAGGGGCTGTTTTCCCCAGCACTAGTGTCAGGTAGCCATTTATACGGCCAGATTGACCGGAACCCTGGATCCACAATCTTCAGTAGTCTGCCTTTAGCTCCTTTAGAGAAAGTGATTATTGCTTCTGTGATATTCACACACGGTGGTTGAGGAAGTAATGGGCACGGGGAACTACTTCACATTTTTTTCTTCAGCTTTTGTCTGGTCAACTTCTTGGTGAAGCACCTGGCGGCCCAGTGACGTTGGATTCTGTGGCAGGGAGAGTAGCCTCCCCTCACCAAGGCGAGCACATTCAGCGTTTAGTGCAGAGCTTTCAGCAGGTTTGTGTTTTTTTTTTTTGTAAGATTCATTTGTCAAAATGTTCAGGCTTTTGTACATTACATTATTAAAATAATGATAGTAGCGGAGCCTCAGCAACTGCAAGCAAGCCAGGCAAATAGATTGTAAGAGAAAAGAAGTAGCGTGGTTAAGACTGTAAGATAAACCTTCACCTTCAGAAGGATGATCCACCTCTTTAGCACTGATCATTTGGGGGTTATTTCAGGGTCATATGATTGTACACCGTTGTTATAATAGTGATATTTTTGATGATGGTGGGATGAGAAAAAGGTCTGAATTACATTTAACAGAAAAAAAAAATGACCAGGATAAATAGTAAATAATCTGCAGGGATTTGGGAATCTCTATATTAGAGACTGAAACTGGACATAAAACTCTCTAGACAGAGACATTTTTTTTTTATAATGTGTGCAAGTAAGAAAACAAAAACAAAGAATATATCAAATTTTAAGCCAAATGATTGAGTGGATCCAAGTGTTAGTTTTTTTTTATTTTTTATTAAATTAGTATCCAGTTTAAGTTGCAGGAGCAACACCAACATTAGCTGCAGAGTCCTAAATCAGGGGACTCTGGTCTTGGCTTCCACTCCCATCACCCAGCAACAGATTCATCAGCAATTGGGCAACAATCACATCTGCTTTGATTGTCAACTCACAGTTTAAGTACCATTCTGCTGGATATTGTTAGTAGTCATCAGTTGGCATTGACTGAACTGGTAGTAAAATGGCTTCTTGTGCTGGATTCAGTGGGTTCTTCTTACTCTGCCACTGCCCACCATTTAAGATTTTCGTCGTTGCTTTGGAGCACGTGTGTCATTATGCTGAAATAATCTGTCCTAGGAAGAGACTGTGTTACCTAAGGACTGAAGCAGTGATAATGATCTTAGCATCCATTAAGATTTCTTTGTGTATAATCAGTGATTGTGTTAAATAGCAAGTACCAGTAAATTACCAATTAAAAAAAAAAGAGGAAAACTTAAATTTGTGGAGGTTGTCAGTTACCACAGCCAGTTTATATTATCAAAAACCTAGTAAAATTCACCCGTCTAATTTGGAGGCTGCATATGGAGGATGACATTGGATTGAGTGACAACAGTCACATCAGGGGGATGATTGAGTTTAGGGAGGAGAGGAGAAGCGTGTGTTTTTCTGAATGAAGTGGTTTAGTGCGCATTATCGTGTGTGTGACTGGCTCCATCAACAGGTGCACACTTCAGCATGTGTTGGAACGGAAGCTGGAGCACATACGGGAATGCCCAGAGTGCTGGAATGCCAGTCTCTGATTAGAGGTTACAGCAAATTCTGTTGGAGGATTAATCCGATGATACTTAATTGGCCAGTTTTGATTTTGTTCAGTGTGTGAGCATTTTGTAAAGATTAAATCTCACCGCCAATAAATTAATTTAAAAGTTTCACATGAACATTTAATTTCCACAGGTGCTTGTAAAGCGTGTTAATTTTACATTGAAAGAATATTGTAATGATGAAAGCAGTGTTTCAGAAAGTACGGTATGCTAGATGGGTATATTTGTACCAGTTTAAAAAAAAAACCTTACAGCAGTCACTGATATTATTACTCATTAAATGTTTAAGGGATTAGAATGAGGAAAAGTGTATTAAAGGGTTGTTAAGTTAATGCTTTTTTTTTTTTTTTGACATTTGATCTAAAGGTTGAAGAGTTTCAAAGACAGCAGCAACATCAGACAGAGTTGCCTCATCTGAGTGCAGAGCAGTTGGAGCTGATCAGACAGCAACACAAGCTTCTGGGCTTGCCCCCTCTTAACCCACAGCAGCTCCAGTATCAGCTGCAAGAGGAGCAAAATCAGCTTCTGCAGGCACAGATTAGGGAGCAGCAGTTGCAGGAGCAGCATCATCATCAGCTGCAGAGTCTAGATCAGGGGACTCTAGTCATGGCTTCCTCTCCTATCACCCAGCAACAGATTCTTCAGCAACTGGGCAACACTCAGATCACATCTGCTTTGACAGTCAACTCACAGCCTATGAGCTTGTCTGCTCAGCAAACTCTTGTGCAGCTCACCAGCCAGTCTAGTGATGGCGTTGACTCCAGATCTTCCCAGATGGCACTCAACACTTCCATGCAACAGATTTTGGCAGCTTTGGACCCAGCTATGGTCAGTGCAGCAGGTCTTAACCTGGCTGACCACCAGCATATTCTTGCTCAGCTCCAGAAACAGCAGCAGGGACAACTACACCAGCAAGACATTCTAGGAATGCAGGTTCAGTCGCCTGTGGTTGGCTTGGGCATAAGTGGCCAGTCAGCCGCTCTCATCGCTGGTCAGATGTCAGGTCTGCATGTCAGCCAAATCCCTCAGATTTTGCTGCAGCCTCCGGACTCGGATGATATGAACGGCGTACCAACCATATCCATACCAGAACCTGTTGTACTTGGAGGGAACGCAGCCTCCGTTTTACAGCCTAATATTCTGGAATCAGAGCAAGAGCAGATAGAACGCATACAGAATGGTTTGATGGCCAGCGTAGAGAAACAGCAACAGGAATCTATGACAGCAGCCCTCAGCCATCCCAGCATGGCCCACACACTTGTTACAGGATCACTGGGGGCCCTGACTCTTGAGCAGTCCATCCCCAATTTTCTCAACATTCAGACTTCATCAGGACGATTACAGTCAGCACTGGAGTCGCAGGTGAGTAAAGTATGGGTGCCTTGTAAATTCCTCCAGAATTGCTCAGTATATACTTTGACAGTCAGCCATAGCCAAAGGATTTAGCTTTGAGATATAATCATTGGGTACAACTGTATGTCTTAGAGACAAGTATATTTGGTTTCATCCAGAACTTAATTGCAAGAGAAGCAGTTCTTGGTAGTCATGATATCCACACACTTTCTTGTGCTTCAAGTTCAGTTGTAGCTTTTTTTTTTTTTGGGTTGTCTAAAGTTCCTCTTAAATTAGTCTTTACAAGAGTTGATGGAATCTGTGCAACATTCCTCTTATTATACATTTAAGATATAGATGAAATGTGGAACTGTTGATCAACCAAAGAAATACTTGTACGAACTTCTGTAACTGCGAGCTGTTGTTCTTTGCAGCTGATGCTGTAGAGATGTTGAGACACAGCATCATATCGGCATGAGAGTGAGTTATGGCGGGTACTTTTTTCAGTCCCGGAGTACAGATAAAAAACAGGGGGTGTGCAGTGCTTCTCTAGCAGACTCCACCACCATGGGGACTACGTCGATTCCTGCCCTGTTAGCCAGGCTAGGCCTGTTCCTGGGGAGGGGGGTACCAACGGAGAGGTGGGACGGGGTCTTGGTTAGCTTTGGTTTACTAACCCTGATGCTAGCATATCACCTATGGGTCGCTGATTGCCTCATCAAACAGGCGTCTTCAAAATCCACCAAAGAAAGACAGATTACATGACAATGTCATCTTCTTCTTCGTTCGCTTCTACCATCAAGATTGGCCCATGATCCTATTGAATTTACTCCTGTGGTTCTCGCAATAGTGTCATTTAGTATGGGGGCTCAGAGCATTGTGGGGCTCGGGCCTGTATTCTCGGTGGGTCACTGAAGCGGCATTGCGTGATTCTGTGGTTTTCATTGTGCCAGTTTAGTCTAAAGTTGGAGATGACAATATCAAGAGACAACAGTCATCCAAACTTAGATCATCTACAAATACCCTTACAGCCAATAAAGCAAATACAAATACCAGGGCATAGGTCAGCTGATCCAGACTAAATATTCAGTAGCTGGAGATTTCATCTATTTGTGTATAATCAGCGTCATAGATATAAATATTTGGTCTTAGATGTCTACCAACTAGTTGAAAAAAAAATAGTTCCATGAAACTATCCATCTATCCATGTTCTTGCTCATTGATTGAAGAAGCTGTTATCACTTAATAATAGAAGAAACAATTCCAAACCACTCTTCAGTGATTGAAGGAACAATTACTACCCAATGTATGAAGAAACAATCACACTCTGTGATTGAAGAAACAAACGCCATCTAATGATTGAAGAAACAATCACCATCCAGTGATTGAAGAAACATCCTTTAACATCCTTCATCTTTGAAGGATATTGTTTGTATTGTGTCCCTGTTAATCACATCTTGGCCCTACACATCTGACTTTAGCTTGACATATTTTTAGGACAAGATTTAGGTTCCAGTTGTGATTCCTATTCATTTGATCAAACTGTTGTCTGATTTGGGGGGGGGGGGGGGTTGAATAAGGGCTTGGTTGGCTGTGGTTTGCCAGCTCTGAGCTAGATGTCTGCTGTGGTTTGCCAGCTCTGAGCTAGATGCCGGCTGTGGTTTGCCAGCTCTGAGCTAGATGTTGGCTGTGGTTTGCCAGCTCTGAGCTAGATGTCGGCTGTGGGTTGCTAGCTGCTATCTCATTCAGCTTGAGGACTGTCTTCATGCAGTGATTGAAGAAAAAGCTATCATCCAGCATACATTGCATTGTCTTGTCTTGTATCTCCCTGGAATTGCGAGGTGGTATTCTTTGCATCTGATGCGGTAAAGATGTTGAAGCACAGCATGTTACCGTTCCCCCCAGTGCGGGTCATGGCGATAAGTTTTTCAATTGAGTGGAGTTGAAAAGCAAGGGGTGTGCATTACTTCTTTAGCAAACTCCACCACCATGGAAACTATGGTTTTGTTCTCTGCCCCGTCAGCCTAGCTAAGTCTTATTTCTCTTCTTAGCACTTCATGTTTTTTTTTTTTCCTTGTTCAATCTGAGTGTTGAAAATCAGAATTCTACACTGAGTTTTCATCGCGTTTTTCTCAAATTTTCCTGTCCAAAATGAAGAAAATTGTGCCTTAGGCGCTGTTGTGTTCTTCTCTCTCTCTCTCTCTCTCTCTCTCTCATGTGCAAGGTCTAACAAAACTCATTGCACAAAAGTATACCAGTTAGCCAAAATTAAGCACTCCATCGATCAAGACACAAGGAAGACATACTACATATCACGTATACAAGCACATTTAGACTTGCTCAACAGTCTGGGATGGTTGCTCAGTGTCAGATATAAAGAGGCTTTGCTCACTCCAAAAGCGAGCAGTAAAGCTTGTTAGTGACAAAGATCAAGCACAAACAACTAACCAGCACAAACGTATCAAAATACTACCTCTTAGGAGCAGGTTCCTCTTCAACAAAGCCAAGTTAGTACATCAAATTCTTTCACGGCATGCCCTGCCTTATCTATGGAATCTGTTTAAATTTAGCCCAAAGTGCAGCCAACGCTTGAACAACATATGTATTCCAAAACCTAGACTTGATCTTTACAAGAAAAGCTTTAGTTATTCTGCTGCTCATCTTTAGAATACCCTCCCATCCTGTATAAAAAAATATAAATTATACTCCTTCCTACAACTACAAACTTTCCCAATATCTGTTGTCAGCTACATGTCTCCATGAATCATAACACTTAAAAGTTATTTTAGACTGCTCTTACAAACACCGAATACAATTAATTGTTTATTCTGAATAGTCCCGAAATTTTTGTTTAGTAGATAGTCATTTATATATGTATGTAGTTACTTCTGTACTGAGTGAATGGATAAGAGCAAAACGTAAATGTTATATTTTATTTTATGTCTCTCAGCTTCAATGTTAGTTATGTTTGTTAAATGAACACCATATTTGTAGAATGTCTAGAATAGAGTGAAAGATGTATGATAAAGGGCAGAATGTCAGACGGGCCTGCGTGCCCAATTCTTAACCCTTTTGAAATAAAGATCAATCAGTCAATCAGTCTCTCTCCTACCTCCTTCCGTGTGTGTTTGTGTGTTTTTTTTTGTTTTTTTTTTGTTTTTATACACAGCTTGAACTTATAATCTGCTGTTTTTGGACGACATTTTGTGTGAATCCTACATTTGTAGCTATTTCTGTAGTGCTCCCAACACTTAATGTCATCTTGTTGAAAACCTCCATATAACTTTGAAAACGTACATCAGCTTCTAGGATAATATTATCCGAGTTGGTTGTAGCCTCTCAGCCAGCTCCATTACCCCGCACAACAAACTTCCCAGGCTTAAGTATCGCATCGCCCTGCTTCCTGTGTATGCCAGTCTTTTGTTTCAAGCAGATTTGTATGTGTGGGTGGGAAGTACTCGCTGAATCTCCTCTCTGCATCGCTCATCTAAAGTGCTGACTAAAGTTACGTCGAGCAGTTTGCTTGATTAGCTTTCATTAACTGCGTTTACATAATATTTACACGTTAATTGATTGTTTATATGAAGCTCCATCCATCCATCCATCCATAGTTTATCTGCGTACTCTTAATGTGCGGCTGATACCACTTCAGAACGAACAAGTTCTTCAGAGTCATACAAGTGTGGTTCAGCTTCAGAACATTGTCGACATGAAAGATACAAACATCAGGAAAGAAGAGCGTGTGATCATAGAGATGTCCTTGCGTTGTTTTGTAACGTTGTATGTCCTGCTCGAGTCTCGTATTCGTCTCTCGGTAGTTAGTTCCCTTGCGAATGTTCTTTCTGTCGCCGCATCAGTGTACTTTTGTGTCAAATTTTCCGGGCAGTCATGCCTTCATTACTGTCATGCTTTGCTGTGTCCAAGTACCGGTTGCAGATTTACCGTCATCATCGTCAGGTACCTTGTCCCTAGAAGAAGTTGTAAGTAGTTTTCCAGTATGCTGTGTCTTTTGTTTGCGCTGAACACCCGACAGAGCTTAAGCCAGTCCTTTTTATTTTTAAGTATTGCCCACCGGTGTGTCGCCCTCTTGTTCCATTCCTTTCTGCTTTTCATTATACTGTGGTTTTCATTATTGTGTTGTGACTCTTGATACGGTTGAAATATTTTAACGGTTTGGTTCTGTTTTCAATTATTTCTATTTCAATTTCAGTTGAGTTAGTACTTTTTTGTATTCATTTCTGTCCAGGGAATTAGCATTGTTCTTCTGTGTAGGACAGTTAAAGGGCAGCAGGTATTAGTTATGTGAATTCGTTGAAAGGTGAGAAATACCACGAATTCTGGCATCATTCACCGTAGCATGTCTGGCGGTATCAGTAGGTATCATTGCCGGCCTCGGACTGAAATCAGTGAGATCATCTCCCGACACCGTCTCCCGCCAAGTTAACCCGACCTGGTTGTGCTAATAGGTACTCGGCACACAGTATTGAGGACAGTTTCCTCCGAAGAATATCATTTGACTGCACATTCAGCCATCAGTAGACGAGGCCAAAATTAGCGCGTCATTGCACAAGTCAGCCTCGTGGATACGGAATTTCGCAATGAATTACAGCAGGTACCTTACCCGTTGTAATTCATGGCAAAATCCCGCATGAGAAGCATATTATCCTTCTGCAGAATTTTGTTGGTTCGCCAAAGCAAGAGTTTACAGTACCTGTGTCACAAGCTCATTCGTACAGTGTAGACCCTTTTTGTACTGCGCTCAGATTTGGCCGTACCTGGTACAGAGCTGGGTTTGTGAAGTTGTATTTGTCCTGTGGCGGCACTCGCAGTGTGAAGTTTCATTTGTGTCCGTAGCATTAGTGTTATGATGTTGTGTGCATAAACGGCGTAGATTAAGTGTTAGCTGTTGTTGATAGTAGTATCTGCGCACGCTTCGGTCACATACTGCCCAGTTCCTGAATCGCCGAGGTCACAAACAGACATTATGAGGACCGGATCTAAGAAAACATAAGTAGAAACAGTTACCAGTAACACTGCGGTTTTGTTGGTTTGTTGAAACTGCGTAGTTTGGGGGTTTTTGCTAGGCTGAAGTGAAGGAAGCGTTGCGTGGTTTCATCAGGTCTCAGCGTGGGGGGTGCGCAGTGTAGGATGGCACAATTAAAACAACGTCTGGTTTCACTGGTTAGGATTTGATGTTAGCAGTGTGTTTGTATTGGAGGTTAAAGTTAACCCTATATTTTCTGTAGTAGTTATTTGTGGAGCGGTTTAAAGTTAGCAGTATATTCGTGGCGGAATATAAAGTTTGTAGTATGTTTGTGGAGAAGTTTGAAATAAACCACATGTTTATGGAGCAGCTTAAAGTTAACCATATTTTTGCGTAGCAGTTTAAGGTTAACTATATGTTTGTGGAGCAGTTTAAAGTTAACAGTATATTCGTGGAGGAATATAAAGCTAGCAGTATAGTTGTGGAGAAGTTTAAAATTAACAGTATATTTGTGGAGCAATTTAAAGGTAACTATATGTTTATATATACAGATTATATATACCTCAATTAGGTAGAGGAGATAGATATAGATGAATTATGTAATTATTACAGCACAGCCATAATCACACCAGCAAAAGCAAGTGCTGGACCTAAAAAAAAAGCATGGATATCGGAAAACACATGTAAATACATACATGACATACAAGCAGCCAAATTAGCCATGTTGAACGTAAAGGCAGATCTTAGAAAAGTTTTTGCAAAAGCAGCATACAAATAACTAGATCTCTCTCTCTCTCTGAACCTTAAGTGCCCAGGGCACATGGGGCTTCCGCAAGGGTTTTCCACAAATGCCTGTCTTTCGCCTTTTTTTCTGCTCTTGCCCAGGTGAGCCCTCTATTGCTCAACATCCTTTCTGTTGTTCTTCTCCATGTCTCTTTTGGTCTACCCTTACTTCTGCTCCCCTGTGGTGTCCATCTTAGTGCTATTTTTGGTAGTGAGTTGTCAGTCATTCGGAGCACATGTCCCAACCATCGCCAGCGTCTTTCCTCAATAATTGTTGTCAGTGGTTTCATCTGCATTTCTGCCAATAAAATGTTATTTCTTATGGTGTTTGGCCAAAATATTTTTTTAATTCTACGTAAACATTTAGTCTGGAAAGAATTCAACTTGTTTTCTATGGTTTTGGTGATTTTCCAGCATTCACTTCCATAGAGTAGTACACTTAGAACATTACTCTTAAAAAAAAAAATAACTAGATAACAAAGTAAAAAAGTTCAGCTAGAAGAGATAAGAGAGAATACATACACAGTATGACGAAAGAAGCAGAGAAAGCAGCTAAAACCGGAGACAGCAGAACTCTATGTAACATACAAAAGAGGCTAACGTGTACTGTTACATCCAGAGAAAGACCAATCTTTAGCTAAACTGGTACTCTATTAACATCAGGTAAAGACCACAAAGCAAAGATGGGCCGAACACTTCCAAGAAATACTTAATCGACCACACCCAAGAGAATTGATAAACCTTGAAACTGACTTACCAATCCCACGACTAAATGTCAGCCTAGATGAAATTACATTGAACAGAATTGAAACAGCAGTGAGTCTAATGGCTAACAGCAAAGCTGCAGGTGAAGTTGAAATAACAGCCGAAATGTTAAAAGCTATTAACAGTGACAACATGGACTAACTGCAGAGAATGTTTAATAAAGTTTTATAAGAAGAAAAGGTCCCTTCTAAATGGAAAAAAGATTGTTTAAAAAAAAAACACACACACAAAGAGAAGAGAGAGAAAGAGAGAGCGCAACCTTAGCGACTGCAATAACTGGAGAGGAGTAACCTTACTATCAGTTGTGTCAAAAGTATTTTGCAAAGTCATTCTGAATAGAATTAAACACTTAGTGGATATTGCAATGAGAGAACAAGCGGGATTTTGAAAAGGGGAGAAACTGTCTGGACCAGATCTTTACTGTAAGAATAATATGTGAAGAACATATTGAAAACAAACATCGTTAATCTAGAACTTAGTAGACTTTATAAACGCGTTTGATAGCATAGACAGAAGTTCATTGTGGAGAATTTTAATCCTGAAATAACTATGCAGTACCGTCTAAAATTGTCAGCATCATTAAGGATCTCTACAGTGGATATGTTTGTGCAATCTGCACAGAAGGAATGAGCGAATGGTTCCAGATTGAAACAGGAGCGAAACAAGGATGTATATTATCTCCCTTGCTTTTTAAAAATTGCCATAGACTTCATAATGAAAAAAAAAATATTATACAGGTATTTACTGGGCACATGGAACCCAACTAGAAGATCTTGATTTTGCTGATGATATAACTCTTAAAAGTGACAATGTGAATTAATGAAAAAAAAAACAAAAAAACCCCAAAACAAACAAATACCATGTCTTTACTAGCTAGTAAAATAGGACTTGAAATTAACAAGGAAAAAACTAAATTAATGAACATTCCCATTAATCAATAAAGAAAAATATACATAGAAGGAACAGCTGTTGAAGAAGTAAACCACTTTGCATACCTCAGCAGTAACATTTACCAGGATGGTGACACCAGAAAGGAAGTTAAAATTAGAATTGCAAAAGCAGCATTGATCTTCAAGAATCTCGAGAACATCTTTCTCGTGCCGTTAAACGTCACATAGGGCTCGCAAAGTAGTTTGCCAATTTTTCCTGTTTTCGGCGAGTCATTCAACTTCATCAAGGGATTTTTTGCCTGCTAATTTGGCCTCTCTTAACAATGACCTCTTCAGAGTTTCACGCAGTCTGCCTCTTTTTCTTTGGCCTGTTGTGTTCCACTTGATAGCTTGTTTTGGGATTCTCTGATCATTTCTTCTCATCAAGTGACCGACATATGTCCATCTTCTTTTCCTGATCACCCATGAGACTGGTTGTTGTTCAGTCATCTGTCTTATCTCTGCATTGTTCTTGAGAACATATGGCACTCTAAAGTTATCAGCACAAAAACCATATTCCATTAAATGTAATATCTGCCATAATTTATGCATGTGAAAACTGGAAAACAACTAAAGAAGTAGACAACAAATTAGACTCTTTTGAAAGCAGATGTCTAAGGAAAATGCTCAGTATAAAGTGGAACAAATTCAAGAACAAAGCAGAAGTAAGGCAGATGAGCGAACAGCAACCTGTCTCATGAGTGATCAGAAAAAGATGATGGACATATGTCGGTCAGGTGATAAGAAGAAACAGCCAGAGAATCCAAAAACAGGCTATCAAATGGAACACACCAGGCCGAAGA
The DNA here is from genome assembly GCA_009760885.1 of Achatina immaculata. Classification (NCBI taxonomy): domain Eukaryota; kingdom Metazoa; phylum Mollusca; class Gastropoda; order Stylommatophora; family Achatinidae; genus Lissachatina; species Lissachatina immaculata. The sequence continues at coordinate 49,563,014 of CM019718.1, forward strand.
AAAAGAGGTCGACCACATAAAACTCTAAAGAGGACATTGTTAAGAGAAACCAAATTAGTAGGCATAAGAGCCCTATGTAATGTTTAACGGCATGGGAAGGATGTAAGTTATGTTTATTTTCAGTAAACAGTGTACTTTTAATGGCATCTGAAGTTTTACTTATTTCCTTCTGATGACTGTGAAGATACGGTGGCACATGTCCTTCATTTCTGTGTTTTTTTTTTTTTCTGGTATGATGTCTTATATTGTGTCCTCATCATCATCATAATCAGGTGCCGTGCCGACTGGCGTTGGCTATTATGCTTCTCCAGAGTACACGATCCTTCACGCAGGCCATCAGTTTAGTTGGTGATCTCCTCTACACACCATCCCGCCGGGCTGTCATTTCTCTTGGTATTCCTCTTGATCTTCTTCTTTCTGTTTTTCCTGTTGTTATAATATTGTATCCTACAGATAGAAATATCCATTGTAAAAGTATGAATTGATATATATATCTTCTTATATCTTATATCCTTCCCGTGCCGTTAAACGTCACATAGGGCTCGCAAAGTAGTTAGCCAATTTTTCCTGTCTTCAGCGAGTCTTTCAACCTCATCAAAGGATTCTATGCCTGTTAACTTGGCCTCTCTTAATAATGTCCTCTTCAGAGTTTCACGCGGTCTGCCCCTTTTTCTTCGGCCTGTTGTGTTCCACTTGATAGCTTGTTTTGGGATTCTCTGATCATTTCTTCTCATCAAGTGACCAACATATGTCCATCTCCTTTTCCTGATCACCCATGAGACTGGTTGTTGTCCAGTCATCTGTCTTATCTCTGCATTGTTCTTGAATTCGTTCCACTTGATGCCAAGTATTTTCTTTAGGCATTTGTTTTCAAAAGAGTCTAATTTCTTCTCTATTTCTTTAGTTGTTTTCTAGTTTCGCATGCATAAATGAGGGTGAATATTACATTTGAATTGAATAGTCTTAGCTTGGTTTTTGTGCTTATAACTTTTGAATTCCATATGTTCTCAAGATTCTTGAAGATCGATGCTGCTTTTGCAATTCTGATTCTAACTTCCTTTCTGGTGTCACCATCCTGGTCTATGTAGCTGCCAAGGTATGAAAATTGATTGACTTTTTCAGTATCTGTCCCTTCTATGTGTATTTCCCGATTTTGATTAAGGGGTCCAGTTTGATGGACCATTTTGGTATAATATATATATATACAATGAGGAAAAACTGGAAGAAGTGGAGAGTTTTGAATATCTTGGATCACTACTAACTAATAATGGAGATACAATGAGGGAAATTAAAAGGAGGACATCTATTGCTCTTCAGAAAGTAAAACAAATAAAGATTCTGTGGAGAGGAGCAGACAGAACCACAAAAATAAGATTTTTAAGGGCATGTATCTTTCCCATCGCAACATATGCCTGTGAGACCTGGACACTTAACAAAACAGCTGAGAAACACATAAATGCCTTTGAGTGTAAATGCTATAGAAGAGTTCTCCAAATATCATGGACACAAAAAAGAACAAATATATCTATACTACAAGAGCTTAATATTGAAGAAGGCTGGCTAGTAAAGAGGATTAAAGAGAGAAAACTTAAATATTTTGGACACATTAAACGTCATGATAATTTAGGGAAGACCGTATTGGAAGGATACATAATGGGAAAAAGAAAAATAGGAAGACCGAAACGAAGATGGCTGCAAGACATCATTGATGATCTGGAAATGGATGCAGCAGCAGCAGGCCATCTTGCTCACAACTGAGAAGCCTACAGGAGTGCTGTTTGGGAGGCAAAGTTCCGCAAGGGACATGCAAAGGAATGAATGTATATATATATATATATATATATATATATATATATATATATATATATATATATATATATACATACATACAATATACCAATATATATAACTATATGTACAATATATATATATAAGTGTGTATGTATGTGTGTATGTATATATGCATGCATACGTACACATATGATTTACAATCTGGAGATGTATAATTTGGGGCTAACACACCCATATCTGCACTGGGGGTGGGGTACGAAGGGGGTGGAGGTCATCCACTAAAGTCACGGAGGAACAATGGTCTAAGGGAGATAGTTGTTAAATAGAGCAGTACTGATCTAAGAGAAGCATTTTTAGTCTCCTGTGGCAAGTCTAATGGCAAGTCATCCATGTGAAAATATAAAGATTAATGAATGAATCTATTACATAATACAATAATAAGAACATTAAAAGTTAAAACCTTATAGTACTTACATCCGTGTAGAACTATAAACCTCTTCACAGAAATGAAGGAAAAAGTGTTATAATGATTAAATCCATTATAGAATACAATAAAAAGTTAAGCATCAGAAAAAAAAAAAGAAATGTAAAACTGAAAAGTATGAAGTTCTTACATCCATTCCAGCATCATGCTGAAACTCCAGGAGCAATTTCAACCAAACTTATTATACATATGATTTACAATCGGAACAAAGTACAGTTGATTTAAAGTCCAAGTGCAGCCCCCCCCCCCACCCCCATCGGCTGGGGGGGGGGGGGCTAGGGGTGAGGGTGGCATGTACAAATAATAGAAAATGACAGATATTAGTGTCGAATCCATAGTTTTCGGAGTCGTTGAGATGAATAGTGACACTCCTGATGTCGTTTAAGTCCAAGTGCAACCCCCATCGGCATGGGGGGGGGGGTGGGATGGGGTTGACATGTACAAATAATTGAAAATTACCGATATTAGTGTCGAATCCATATATTTTGGGGTCGCTGAGATGAATAGGGACATTCCCGATGTCTCTTAAGTCCATATTCAGCCCTCAGCGGCATGGGACAGCCTAGGGGTTGGGTGGGAGGGGGAATGACATGTAAAAATAATTGAAATCTACCAATATTGGTGTCGAATCCATAGTTGTCGGTGTCGCTGAGATGAATAGTGACACTCCCAATGCTGTTTAAGTCAGAGTTCAGCCCCCATCGGCAATGGGGGCCTAGGGGTGGGGGTGGGATGTGTTGACATTCATTCATTCATTTGCATGTTCCTTGCGGAACTTTGCCTCCCTAACAGCTCTCCTGTAGGTCTCTCGGTTGTAAGCAATATGCCCTGCTGCTGATGCATCCATTTGCAGATCATCAACGATGTCTTGCAGCAATCTTCACCTTGGTCTCCCTCTCTTTCATTTTTTTCATTATGTACCCTTCCAAGACGGTCCTCTCTAAATTCTCATGACGTTTAATGTGTCCAAAATATTTAAGTTTTCTCTCTTTAACCTTCTTTACTAGCCCACCTTCTTCAGTATTAAGTTTTTGTAGTATGGATGTATTTGTTATTTTTTTTTGTACCCATGGTATTTGAAGAACTCTTCTGTAGCATTGACATTCAAAGGCATTTATGTGTTTCTTAGCTGTTTTAAGTGTTCAGGTCTCACAGGCATATGTTGGGATGTGAAAAATGCATGCCCTTAAAAATCTTATTTTTGTAGTTCTGTCTGCTCCTCTCCACAGCTTCTTAAGTTGTTTTACTTTTTGAAGAGCGATAGATGTCCTCCTTTTTATTTCCCTCATTGTATCTCCATTATTAGTTAGTAATGATTGAAGATATTCAGAACTCCTCCTCTTCCAATTTTTGCTCATATTTCAGCTGCCTTGTTTATATATATATATATATATATATATATATATATATATATACTGCCCTTATGTTTACACATATAAGGATATGCATCGGTCCCCATGATGTACGTAAAAGTATAAATTGGCCCCTGTGATACAAGCATATAAAGACCTGCATTTGCGCCCCCCTCACTCAGATGTACACATAAAAGTATTACTACATTGGTCCTAATGATGTACACGTGTAAAAGTGTACATTGGGCCCAATGATGTACACATATAAAGGCCTTTATTGACTGCTGCAATGTTCACATATATAGGCCTGCATTGGCTCACATGATGTACCACTATAAAAGTATGCCTTGGTCCTCATGTATATGAGTACATATATAGAGATTTAAGCATTGGCCCCTGTGATGTAGCCTTATAAGGTCGAATTTTATTTTAAACTTGAATGTGTTGTTGTGTTTTAATAAACTTGTTATCAGGTGTATAATGAGTATGTTCCGTTCTTTGACCTGCCATGCTTGCAAAACTATTCTGTTTTCAAAGGCTGGTTTATGCCCAGTTTTGTAATGGTGAACAGGACTGTATGGTTAAAAAAATGTTTCAAGCCATATAGTCGTATGCAGGAATACGTATATTTTTTCTCTTGTTTACATCCAGTTTGTATAGTCGCCCAGAAGGTTTCCATGTTGTTTATAATCCCCAGGTTGTTTAGTCGTTTACAGGAAGATATATGTGTTGTTTATAACTTTAATTATATCGTCGTATGCGGAAAAGTATATGTGTTGTTTATAACTTTAATTATATCGTCGTATGCGGAAAAGTATATGTGTTGTTTATAACTTTAATTATATCGTCGTATGCGGAAAAGTATATGTGTTGTTTATAACTTTAATTATATCGTCGTATGCGGAAAAGTATATGTGTTGTTTATAACTTTAATTATATCGTCGTATGCGGAAAAGTATATGTGTTGTTTACATTAAATCTGTATGTAATCATTTGCTGAAGATATCTGTGTTGTTTACACTAAATCTGTATGTAATCATTTGCTGAAGATATCTTTGTTGTTTACATTAAATATATATGTAGTCATTTGCTGAGGATATCTGTATTGTTTACATTAAATATGTGTATAGCCATATACTGGAGATGCCGGTGTTGCTGTTTTAATCATTGCCATCATCCTGGAGATTTCCCAAATGTTTATATCCAACATTATATAGTTGTCTACGGGCAGATTTGTTTGTTTATTTCTAAGTTTTGGCCGTGGCGCTTGTGACGGAGACTAATTGATGTGAAATTCTACAGTTTCCCGTTAAACTGTTTCTTATGCTGTGATAACATGCTGGGAGTAATCCACGTTACAGCCCAACACAAGAGGTTTGCATGAGCAATCGAATCATAACCCATACGGGGGGGGGGGGGATCTATTCACAGTATTCATCCCCTTCGCAACTGAACAAACATGTTGTATAATTACAAGCTGCTAGTTTTTGAACGCAGATAGTTCACAGAGAGCAGGCAAGCTAGCGCGTCTGCGGTGACATAAGGGGGGAGTGGGGGCTGTTGGGGGAGGGACTTTGGACGGGACCTGCACTCGATCACGTGGCCATCACTCCGTGCTTGAACACTTGTGTCAACAAGTCATCAGTTAAAATATATGGAATGTGTCCTGGGTAAAGAGTACTGCTGGTTTGTTGGTTTAGGACGCTTTAGTGTTGTCAGTCGTCTGTTGATATTTAATAGTCGCCCAATAAGCCCGGCTTATGATATCTGCACGTAAATAGTGTCCATGGTTTGATTTCAGTATTGTCATCGTCATCTACCTTAGTATCTATAACTGACCTAGTTGACGAGATTTTTATTATTTTTCTCTTACCACTTGCATCTGTTCTGTGCCTTTCTCTTACACGGTTATGCTCGTTCGCTGGGTGTGACCGTACTGATAGTTTCTTCATCATTCTTCTACTTGTTCATTCGCTCGACGTGACCGTACTGATAGTTTCTTCAGCACCTTTTGTCCCTTGTGGGACATGGCCACACGGGTAGCTTACTCTCTTGTTTTTGCTTCATTAATCATAAGAGTCACCGTACGTGTTTTATGAAATCTTTCCGATTGTCCCACGGAACAGAATACTTTTCTTTTAGGCCGTTAATGATAATGCTGATGTTCTTGTGTTTAGGTTCAGCTATTCACACAACGGTTGCCGTGGTAATAGTTGGCGCCTATTTTTCTTCTTTTTTTTCAGCCCCCTTCATACTCTTTCTCTCTCTCTCTCTCTCTCTCTCTCTCTCTCTCTCTCTTCCCCCCCCCCCCCCCCAATCGTCCAGTTTCTTTTCGGTTTTTATTTCTGGAACAGGGCTTATACAAGAAAATGATTCGATGGTCAGAGGGACTTGTAGTGCCAGAAGGTTTCATGACGTTGACAACGCGCTTTCAGTAGAAAAATGGCCAAGTCTTGTACTTCTGCCGAACTGATGAGGTCGGATGTCAGACTGAGGGTGGGCGGCACACGTTGTAGTTCATGTCATGCCTGCGTGCCATCAGACAGGGGTCACGTGTCAGGAATTCTGACAGCAAGATCTGTAGACGGATGAGGCGGAATGTCTAAACCACCAGATCATGTTAGTAGTTGTGTTCGAAGGGAGCAAAGGATCATCTTGCAGGGGAAACGACTGTATTCCACTGGTTTCCAAACCTAGGCTCTGAGAAGGGACAGGACGTCCTCCATTACAAGCCTGGATTATATAGATCATAGAAATGTGTAGAGGTTGTCAGTACCAAATATCGGGAGAGTAAGGGTAGGCAGGCCCGTTATTACACTGTTTTAATCAGTATTTGGCGATAATGAGGTTCATTCATTCATTCATTCATTTGCATGTCCCTTGCGGAATTTTGCCTCTCTAACAGCACTCCTGTAGGCCTCTCGGTTGTAAACAAGATGCCCTGCTGCTGATGCATCGATAATGAGGTTGTGATGCTAAAACGTTAAATCAGTCTTTGGAGATAATGAGGTTGGGGATGCTAAAATGCCAAATCAGTGTTTGGGGATAATGAGGTTAGTGATTCTAAAAAGTTAATTCAGCGTTTGGAGATAAAGAGGTTGGTGATGCTATAACGTTAAATCGGTGTTTGGAGATAATGAGGTTGGTGATGCTAAAACGTTAAATCGGTGTTTGGAGATAAAGAGGTTGGTGATGCTAAAACGTTAAATCGGTGTTTGGAGATAAAGAGGTTGGTGATGCTAAAACGTTAAATCGGTGTTTGGAGATAATGAAGTTGGTGATGCTAAAACGTTAAATCGGTGTTTGGAGATAAAGAGGTTGGTGATGCTAAAACGTTAAATCGGTGTTTGGAGATAAAGAGGTTGGTGATGCTAAAACGTTAAATCGGTGTTTGGAGATAAAGAGGTTGGTGATGCTAAAACGTTAAATCAGTGTTTGGAGATAATGGGGTTGGTGATGCTAAAACGTTAAAATCAGTGTTTGGGGATAATGAGGTTGATGATGCTAAAACGTTAAGTCAGTGTTTGGAGATAATTAGGTTGGTAATTCTAAAAACTTAAATCAGTGTTTGGAGATAATGAGGTTGGTAGTTCTAAAAAGTTAAATCAGTGTATGGAGATGTAAGGCAGTTGATGTCAAAACGTTAAATTAGTGTTTGGAGATATGAGATTGATGATGCTAAAACGTTAAATCAGTGTAGACAGAACAATGTGACACTGACAGAAAGAAAACTTGTATGATATATGATTGAACCAATGGTAAAAAAGCACTCGGACAGTCACATGATAACATTAACCCCTCGGCTACAAACATCGTCCAGAAAAGCTGCGCGCTGAACAAGAAGGAAAGTGGTGTAGCTATCTGTTCTAGTCATCCGTCCTAGTACGCTTCTTTGTTTAGAGTTTTATGATCTCTTCACGACGCCTGTATCTTGTGTTTGTAGCGTGAGATTCACGTGGTGGCATTTAGGTCGTCCTTATTTCTCCCCATCGTTCCATCTATTTAGAAACAAACAAATTGGATTTGTATTGGGCTTAAGAACACGGGTAGAACGCAGGAAAGGAAGCTGTTATATAGGCCCTTATGGAGACCACTGAATCCACAGCCCCTACATCAGAGGATTTTTGTCTATAGCCAAGCCTTCTTGGTTTTACCATGTGTTAATTACCCAATGAAAGTAGGAACTCCTGGAACGATTAGTTGAAGACAGACGAGAAGTGGCACAAATCATGTTTATTGCCCTGCCATTGCTCCAGTTTTCCCAGGTCCTGTGTAGTTTTATTTTAATGTGAAGTGTAATTTCAAAAATAACTTGAATAAATATGACATGAAGCAAGTGCGTGCTTACGTTCAGCTTTTCTCCCTCCCTAATTTATATGCATGAAACACCGCCCAAGCTATTGACCGAGCCAAGGAAATCCAGACCACGGAACGTGTGCGGCCTGTGTTAAGCTTTGTGAAGGTAGTTATGCGCACGCTGGGCGTGCTGGATATACTCGATGTGTTGACTGCTTGATATCCCGGTTGCTGATTGAAAATTGAATGTAAGAATGCAGCTAGCCCTGTTTATACTGACTGGGAGACGGTGTTTATGTAGAGTTTTAGCAGTGTTTCATTAGAGTAATCAAGTAGCGGTTCATTGTTTGGAGGTAAAAGCTAGGAGACTGTTGTTGATGTCAGGACAGGTTGTGGGGAAGTGCAACCAGTATACTCAGGTCTTAAGTTGGTTTTTTTTGAGAAGCGCGTCGTGTTGTCAGATTCTGGAGTTGTGTTGTCGGTACTTCATGTTATAAAGTTATGTTGTTGGTGTTTCGGGTTATAAGAATTATTTATATAGACCATAGAAATGTGTAGAGGTTGTCAGTGCCAAGTATCGGGAGATTAAAGGTAGACATGATCGTTATTACAGTGTTTTAATCACTGTTTTGAGATGATGAAGTTGATGATGCTGAAATGTTAAATCAGTGTTTGGAGGTAATGAAGTTGATGATGCTAAAATGTTAAATCAGTGTTTTGAGATACTGAAGTTGATGATGCTACAACGTTAAATCAGTGTTTGGAGGTAATGAGGTTGATGATGCTACAACGTTAAATCAGTGTTTGGAGGTAATGAGGTTGATGATGCTACAACGTTAAATCAATGTTTTGAGATACTGAAGTTGATGATGCTACAACGTTAAATCAGTGTTTTGAGATACTGAAGTTGATGATGCTGCAACGTTAAATCAGTGTTTGGAGGTAATGAGGTTGGTGATGCTACAACGTTAAATCAGATGTGAGACAGTTGATGCCAAAACACTAAAGGTTATGCTCTAAAGATTATGCTGTTAGTACTTCTTGTTCTAAAAGCTATGATTGTACTTCTTGTTCTAAAAGCTATGATTGTACTTCTTGTTCTAAAAGCTATGCTCTTTGTACTTTATGCTCTAAAAGCTATATTGTTAGTACTTAATGTTCTAAAAGCTATATTGGTAGTAATTAATGTTCTGAAAGCTATGCCGTTAGTACTTCTTTTAATATCTATGCCGTTAGTACTTCTTCTGATAGCTAGCTATGCTGTTAGTACTTCTTCTTCTAATAGCTATGCTGTTAGTACTTCTTCTTCTAATAGCTATGCTGTTAGTACTTCTTCTTCTAATAGCTATGCTGTTAGTACTTCTTCTTCTAATAGCTATGCTGTTAGTACTTCTTCTTCTAATAGCTATGCTGTTAGTACTTCTTCTTCTAATAGCTATGCTGTTAGTACTTCTTCTAATAGCTATGCTGTTAGTACTACTTCTTCTAATAGCTATGCTGTTAGTACTACTTCTTCTAATAGCTATGCTGTTAGTACTTCTTCTGATAGCTATGCTGTTAGTACTTCTTCTTCTAATAGCTATGCTGTTAGTACTTCTTCTTCTAATAGCTATGCTGTTAGTACTTCTTCTAATAGCTATGCTGTTAGTACTTCTTCTAATAGCTATGCTGTTAGTACTTCTTCTTCTAATAGCTATGCTGTTAGTACTTCTTCTTCTAATAGCTATGCTGTTAGTACTTCTTCTTCTAATAGGTATGCTGTTAGTACTTCTTCTAATAGCTATGCTGTTAGTACTTCTTCTTCTAATAGCTATGCTGTTAGTACTTCTTGTTCTAATAGCTATGCTGTTAGTACTTCTTCTTCTAATAGCTATGCTGTTAGTACTTCTTCTTCTAATAGCTATGCTGTTAGTACTTCTTCTTCTAATAGCTATGCTGTTAGTACTTCTTCTAATAGCTATGCTGTTAGTACTTCTTCTTCTAATAGCTATGCTGTTAGTACTTCTTCTTCTAATAGCTATGCTGTTAGTACTTCTTCTTCTAATAGCTATGCTGTTAGTACTTCTTCTTCTAATAGCTATGCTGTTAGTACTTCTTCTAATAGCTATGCTGTTAGTACTTCTTCTAATAGGTATGCTGTTAGTACTTCTTCTAATAGCTATGCTGTTAGTACTTCTTCTAATAGGTATGCTGTTAGTACTTCTTCTTCTAATAGCTATGCTGTTAGTACTTCTTCTAATAGCTATGCTGTTAGTACTTCTTCTAATAGCTATGCTGTTAGTACTTCTTCTAATAGGTATGCTGTTAGTACTTCTTGTTGTAAAAGCTGTGCTGTTAGTATTTCTTGTTCTAAAAGCCATGCTGTTAGTACTTCTTGTTCTTAAACCTGTATTTATAGTAGTTTATGTTTAAAAGCTATATTGGTGGTATTTACGTGTTCTAAAAGCTTATGTTCTTTTTATCTCATGTTCTGTAAGTTACATGGCTGTGGAACGGGTTCCAAAACAGGAAGTATTTAATCCGTTTGACATATGCGTTTCGAAAATCTCCCCATTGTAACGTTTTTATCTGAGCAACCTTACTTATAAAAAGAGGAGAAATATTGCCGTTATCAATTGTCGGCGCACCCTTTATTTCAAGTTGAAAGCTGACCATTTATACTTGTGCACAACTTGAGGTATCGCGTTACAGCAAGTTTGAACACTCGTGTAAACAGTTTCTTCATTAAAACTGTGGAAAGTATATTTATGGTAAAGACAACCAGGAGGATTGAGTATTCTGCCAACATTTTTGTTGTTGCTCCTATTGTCTGGCACACAGGAGCCAAGACAGATGTACTGAAGTTAGGTTTCTTGGCTCAGCCAACAGAAGTTAAACAAACTGCCGGAAAACATTCCCCATACAACTCAGTGCATGTGTGTGAAGATCTACGCCATGGAGTCCAGTTTTTGTGAAGTGTCAGTCTGCATTTCATTCGAGATTTGCAGCAAATGAATGATCGCACTTACTGTTTTCCTATATCATGGTGGTAGAGAAAGAGAGAGAGAGAGGAGGGAGAGATAGATAGATAGATTGATTGATTGATTGATTGATTGATCTGTATTTGTATTTGTGAGAGAATGGGAAGAGAGAGAGAGAGAGAGAGAGAGAGAGAGAGAGAGAGAGAGAAATACTGTCAGTCTTTATTTTATGATTTAGAACAAAGGATCTTATAGAATAGTTCCCAACCTATACACGGTCTCCCATCTGACAGCGTCGGCGATCACCTTGTCTAGTCACTTTGTTTTCTGTTCATTTTCACTATTATGGCCATTTATAAACATAGCTATTTTATCATCAGTTTGTTTTCTGTTCATTTTCATTATTATGGCCATTTATCATCACTTTGTTTTCTGTTCATTTTCATTATTATAGCTATTTATCATCACTTTGTTTTCTGTTCATTTTCATTATTATAGCTATTTATCATCACTTTATTCATTTTCATTATTATAGCTATTTATCATTACTTTGTTTTCTGTTCATTTTCATTATTATAGCTATTTATCATCACTATTTTCTATTCATTTTCATTATTATGGCTATCATGTCTCTTTAAAAAATGTAAAAAAAAAACCCCTTCTTTCTTTGTTTAAGATGGTTAGAAGAAAAAGTGCACATCAACCACAATGTAGAGTTTCAACAGATTTAGATACAAAACAAGGTTAAAGTCAATATAAAAATAGAATGTCAATTGTAGGCTACGCCCACGCTTACAAACCGCCCCCCACCCCCCACGCCTGCTTTATGTAGACCAGAACTACAGCCTTACCTCCCCTTTCAGTCTTTCTTAACTTCTTCAAGTCTTTAAAGTCGGGCCCTTCCAAGTTTATCTCACTTCGCTCTTTTGGCGCCAAATATCGAATGAATTTTTCTGTCCAGCTTGGATCCTCTGGCCGATTTGTTGTAGCAGAAAATGTGAAATTTGACGGTTATAGGGACATAAAATGACTTACAGTCGTAAGTGTAGGTCGCTCATAAGTCGGGACAGTAAATATATATCTTCTATATATAGTGTAACCCTGTTATGTAGTGGAGGCATATAGAGGATATTATGTTAGTGTCTGTATTTTCAATGTCCCGGGTAAATCTTTTGTCATTTTTCTTTCTCTCATGTCTAAAAGTGCTTGTTTACACGATTTTTTTTTCAAGATCTAACCATACATTACTGTGCTCTCTTCATTCATTCATTTCCATGTCCCTTGCTGAACTTCACCTCTCTAACAGCACTCCTGTTGGCCTCTTTGTTGTGAGTAAGATGCCCTGCTGTTGATGCATCCATTTGCAGATCATCAACGATGTCTTGCAACCATCTTCGCCTTGGTCTTTCTCTCTTTTTTTTATCCCATTATGTACCCTTCCAAGGTCTTCTCTAAATTATCATGACGTTTAATGTGTCCAAAATATCCCAGTTTTCTTTGTTTAATCCTCTTTGCTAGCCAGCCTTCTTCAATATTACGCTCTTGTAGTATAGATATATTTGTTCTTTTTTGTGTCCATGATATTTGAAGAACTCTTCTGTAGCACTGGCATTCAAAGGCATTTATGTGTTTCTCAGCTGTTTTGTTAAGTGTCCAGGTCTCACAGGCATATGTTGCGATTGGAAAGATGCATGCCCTTAAAACTGTTATTTTTGTAGTTCTGTCTGTTCCTCTCCACAGCATCTTTAGTTTTACTTTCTGAAGAGCAATAGATGTCCTTCTTTTAATTTCCCACATTGCATCTCCATTATTAGTTAGTAGTGATCCAAGATATTAAAAACTCTCCACTTCTTCCTCATTGATACATATTTGAGCTGCCTTATTTGTTTTGTCAGTTGTCATCAATTTAGTTTTCTTCGCATTAAGTTAGAGTTTTTACTCTTCGCTGTTTTTACAGACTGACGTAATTAGTTTTTCAATTCCACTTTGTGTTGTGGACAGTAACACTGTGTCATCAGCATATCTAATCTCCGGTATTTCATAACCTCCAATTGTTATGGCATCGTAATATTCTTTGTCTACATCTTCTCTAACATTCCTCATTATATATTCAGTATACAAGTTAAATAAGTAAGGCGACAATATGAACCCTTGACGAACCCCTTGTTTTATGTCAAACTAAGATGTTGTTTCACCGTTTATTCTTACTGCTGCTTGTTGGTCTAGATACAGCAGTGACGTTAATTGTATCAAATGTGTTGGAAATCCCATTTTTTCCATTATAGTTAAATAATAAAGCTGTTCTTACTTTTTTTCCCAGTTTATACTTACAATACTGTCCTGTCTTACTTAACTGTGTTTTCCCTGACACGTCGACACTCTAGAGGATGATGTGGTGAGCACCACACCTTGCTGGCCTTCTCTTCCCCAGCTCTAGAAAAAGCGGGTTCCCCCTTTTCTACAGGGAAGGGGGGAGGGGGAGTGTCTTCTGGGAGGATTCAAACCACCTACCTTTGCCATTAGAGATTAGGGGCAGTAACCGCTTGGGTACTCAGACGACTTTAGATACAGAATGCAGGTTAATTATTATAGTTTTGAATTCCTTTAATATTAGTTTATTGTACTGTAACTGTTTTGTAAAGTTAGTTTATTTAGTGCTTCATTCCCCCCCCCCTTTCTCTCTCTCTCTCTCTCTCTCCTTCACACATACAGTCTAATCTGTAGATCTGTCTTCATGATCAACTGGGACTTCATTTTTTTTTTAAGTTGATCTAATCCTTGTTCCATGAAGTATTGGATTGTTTCATTAATAAAGCTTCAATGTTTCATTATTGATATTGCCATTAATGAATAATGTACTTGATACATTGCTTTGTGCGGTCGGTGCCAACTGGTTGTTTGCATTATTTATATTTAGATCTTCACGTACGTTGTGATACATTCTTCTATTTCAGATTTATTTATTTAGCTGCAGTCCCACTGGAGTTTTAAAGTTTAAATCGATGCTCCTTGTGTTTCATTCGTATAACTTCAAGCTTTGTCAATATCTGTTTTAGATGGACTATGTTCCTCCGCATGTATATGGGCTGGTGTGTACATGGTTAGGGTTAGGGTTAGTGGACCATTGAGCTCTTTTTTTTTTTAGTTTGGTCCGAAGGGGCCAAATCTGGGGAATAAGGAGGATGTTCAAGAAGCTGGAAGCCGCATTCATGAATGACAGCCATTGCCACCGCCGACTTGTGAACTGGAGCATTGTATTGATGAAAGATGACTCCTCTGGTCAATTTCCCTCGACGCTTTTCCTCCAGTTTGCACCCGCAGTTGCTTCACAAGATTAGTGTAATAGGCCCTGGTGACTGTTCTGCCCTTTTGAAGATAAGTCTACAAATAGCACACCTTCTGAATCCCAAAAGATGGAAGCCATCACTCTGCCGGCAGACAGAACCACCCTTGCTTTCTTTGGAGGTGGGGATACATGATGTTTCCACTGCTTTGACTGTTGTTGATTTCTGGTTGAAAATGATGAACTCGTCTCATCCTAGTCACACATTGCTGAAGAAAATTTTCAGGATCTGCAGAAAAATGGCCAAGATTGTCTTTTGACATGTTGAGACGCTGTCGTTTGTGATCAGCTCCAAGAAGTTTCGGGACCCATCGAGCAGAGACCTTTGTCATTTGAAAATCATTGTGAATAATGGCATGAGCACGTTCCTGGGAGATGCTCAACTCAGTAGCAATGCACTGCTCAGTCAGTCGTCGATCTTCCATTATCATGTCATGAATTCCTTCGGTGGTTTCATCGGTGGTTACCGTTCTTGGTCTTCCTCGACGGGGATCAACTTACAGACTCTCCCTTCTATGTTTGAATTGAGCTGCCCATTTCTTCACTTTGCTGTAAGAAGGGGCACTCTCCCCTAGAGTCTCTACCATATCCTCATAGATCTCCTTCGATGATAAGCCCTTGATGCAGAGTTAAAGAATGACTGCTCGATGAGAAATTTTATCCATTTTTTCAATTCCTGCCACCCCTTACCACTTCACTAGCCTGTTAAAAAAAAAAAAAGAAATAATTGGTTGCATTTAATTTCATGAAACTTGGTGTTTAATCTTACATTAACCTGATCTACAAATGCACTATATATTTATGTGTGTGCGAATAAATGCATCTCTGCGTATTTGCGTATACGAAATATATAGTTATATGTATTGTTAAAGTCTAAATGAGTCTAATCTAAAGAATGCATTAGTTGTTGTATTTGTTATACTGCTTTACTACAAAATTGTTTGATTACAGTGAATGTGAGAATGTAATATAACATTATTGCATGTAGTTACATGGAAAGAGATGAATTATTTAATTGACCAATTCTGACTGTCTGTGGCAGAGTGAAAGTTGTATTATGAAGGACAGAATGTTAGACGGGCCTTCTTGCCCAGTTTTTAAACTTTTGAAAATGAAACTTTGTTCGTTCGTTACAGTGTTAGAATTCTTTCATTGTTTGTCTCGAGGTTACAGCAGTGCGGTCTTCCTGGTTTTTCTCATCCCCTGAACATGGTCCATATCTAGACATTGCATTTTTTTTTTGGAGTAGATGTGTTTGTATGTGTGAGTGAGTGGGTGGGATGGCTGAGTGAGTGAGTGAGATAGAGAGTCCTTCATTTACCAGCATTTTCTCCGCTGTACGTCTCCATGTCTCTGTGGGTCGTCTCATGGGCCCTTTTAACCCCGTGAAGTCCACGTCAAAGCTGTTGGTGGTAATCATTCTTCTGTCATGTGACCAGTCATTTGCTGCCTTCTCCTTTCAGTCACCGCCGACATTGGTGTGATCTTTGAGTCTCCTAACAAGCTGTCATTACTTACGGTGTTTGGTCAGAACACGTACTGGTTTGGAAGGTGACAGGTGTGTGTGTATGCGTGCGTGTGTTGTTGTTGTTGTTGTTGTTGTTGTTGACGTGCCAGTTTTCACCATTCGCTCCCATATAGTAAGACGCTTAAAAATTGCCTTTGAATATTCTGCATTGGGTTTATTGGCTTATGCTTTTGAACCTCCAGGTATGGCTGATGATATTGGCCCAAGCTTGTCAGGCATTTATTATTCTTACTGCAACTTCTTTACTACTGTCTTCATCAGTTGCTACTGTACTACCGAGGTATGTGAATTTCTTGACCTCTTCGACTGACAGATGGTTCACTGTATCTGGCTTAATGGTTTCAGCATTTTGTTTCAGTAGTTTTGTCTTCTTTGTTTTCCACTCGCAGTCCAGTACCGCTTGTTTTTGTTGTCATCCCATCTATCTTTTCTTGCATGCCCTCGGGTCTGTTCTGGATCCAGTTTTCTGGCTAACTTCGCCTGTCTCACCTTGTTCCTGTATTTCTGTATAACTTCTTTCATAATAGATAAAAGTGCTACTTAGTATTACCACACTTGGGTTTATTTATGGTTTATCATAGAATTTCTTTCTTTTCAGTCCAACTATGGCCAGCCCAGGGAGAGTGCTGCGCCAGACAGCAGCAGCAGCAGTATTCAGCAAGACTCGAATTCTTTCCTCAGTGTCATGTCCTCAACTACCTCTTCCCTCAGCTCCCCTTCTACCTCCTCCGCCATCACCAGAAACACCGAGGCTGCTGTTGCCCAGATCCTCAAGAACATCAGCAACAGCATGGCTGAGAGCAGCGGCATGTTGGCGGACGGCTCAGATCTGATGTTCTCTCGTGGAATATTTGCAGCTTCTTCATTGGATACCGCTGTTGACCGAGCATCGTCGGCTTCATCGTCATATCAATCTTTCCAGGGCTACACCTCATCCTTTTCCAAACCATTCAAGGATTCAATTAAACAGGATGTTATGCTGTCCTCCACAGTGGACTCAGACACAAACCATCTGTCCACCTTCTCCAGTGATCCTCTGGCAAGAGAAGACGTGCCTTACGCTGCCAAGCCCAGCAGAGTGCACTATGATGGTCAGAACAACAAACGGCGCCTATCTGCAGATTTAGAATCACACCACACAAGTTCTAGTTTCTCATTTCACAAGTCAAACTCTGGAATGAATCCTCATTCGATGGTTAGTCCTTTAGAGGTAGAAGGTTTGGTGCCGGGAAGGACTCGTGTACGCAGCAAGTCTGGAGATATAAACTACAAATACATGCGCTCCAAAAGCGTGGATCACTCTCCCATGCGGCCACGGAGTCTGACTGAAGACTCGCTGTTTCGACCAACCAAGAAATTTGATGGGACATTCATCAAAGGAGGCAAAGCGCACAACCCTGATCAGGATTTGTTTACTCGGTCAGACGGTGCTGGGGTGTTCAGGAACCCGAGCTCTCTTCCAAGTTCTTTAAAAATAAAGCGCAAGCACCGCCCGGCCCCGCTCTACATACCTCCGCAGTTTGGCATCTTCCAGAGCCGGCTTCGCTCTCCTCGCGTCATCGGCAAGGAAGGGCATCTGTCTGCAGACAGGGGAAGGGGTCACACTCCTCCTCCTTACACACCGCCGCCCATGCTTAGTCCGTTCCGAAGTGGTTCCGGACTGTTCTGTACTCTGCAGTCTACCCAGCCACAGACGCCAAGATCTGCTCCAGTCTCTGGGAAAATCTTGCTCAATCGAAGAGGTAAGAACTTTGATAAGAGATTGCTCAAATAAATTGTATAAACCTTGAGATGTCATCATCATCATTATCTCACGTAATCTCATAGGTCATCTCTTGATGTTTATCTTCTTTATAGTAAAGTTGAAACAGAGAGAGAGAGAGAGAGAGATGTATAGTGCAGTTTAACATTAGGAGAGAGAGAGAGAGAAAGAGAGAGAGAGAGAGAAATGGAAGGTGGCAGAAAGGGCAATACCAGATAGTAAAATGAGCAAGAACAACGAACACTAAGTCCAGTATACCTTTGTCAAGGACAACAGCAGTAGTAAAAACAACAGTTAAATATACGCGCACGCACGCACACACGTTTGAGAATGTAGCTGTCAGGAGATCTCCACAGCGTGAAAGTCAGGCAAGAATGTGCCTAGATGGATCATGGTAAGAACTAAGTTAAAATAATTGGCAGAGAAATGAAATAATAGAAATAATACTGGACGTAGCATCTCGTATCCCTAAAGGTGAAAATATTGGCTACTAGGTCCAAATCTATGGCAGCCTAGATGATAAAAATATTGGCTACTAGGTCCAAATCTACGGCAGCCTAGATAGTACAAATATTAGCTACTAGGTCCACATCTACGGCAGTCTAGATAGTACAAATATTAGCTACTAGGTCCACATCTACGGCAGCCTAGATAGTACACATATTAGCTACTAGGTCCAGATCTACGGCAGCCTAGATAGTACACATATTAGCTACTAGGTCCACATCTACGGCAGCCTAGATAGTACATATTAGCTACTAGGTCCACATCTACGGCAGCCTAGATAGTACAAATATTAGCTACTAGGTCCAGATCTACGGCAGTCTAGATAGTACAAATATTAGCTACTAGGTCCAGATCTACGGCAGCCTAGATAGTACACATATTAGCTACTAGGTCCACATCTACGGCAGCCTAGATAGTACAAATATTAGCTACTAGGTCCACATCTACGGCAGCCTAGATAGTACAAATATTAGCTACTAGGTCCAGATCTAAGGCAGTCTAGATAGTACAAATATTAGCTACTAGGTCCAGATCTACGGCAGCCTAGATAGTACAAATATTAGCTACTAGGTCTACATCTACGGCAGCCTAGATGATACAGATATTGGATGTTAGGTCCAGTCCTACTGCAGCCTAGATGATAAAAATATTGGCTACTAGGTCCAAATCTACGGCAGCCTAGATAGTACAAATATTAGCTACTAGGTCCACATCTACGGCAGTCTAGATAGTACAAATATTAGCTACTAGGTCCACATCTACGGCAGCCTAGATAGTACACATATTAGCTACTAGGTCCAGATCTACGGCAGCCTAGATAGTACACATATTAGCTACTAGGTCCACATCTACGGCAGCCTAGATAGTACAAATATTAGCTACTAGGTCCACATCTACGGCAGCCTAGATAGTACAAATATTAGCTACTAGGTCCAGATCTACGGCAGTCTAGATAGTACAAATATTAGCTACTAGGTCCAGATCTACGGCAGCCTAGATAGTACACATATTAGCTACTAGGTCCACATCTACGG
Source organism: Achatina immaculata (assembly GCA_009760885.1). NCBI lineage: Eukaryota > Metazoa > Mollusca > Gastropoda > Stylommatophora > Achatinidae > Lissachatina > Lissachatina immaculata. The sequence continues at coordinate 49,582,071 of CM019718.1, forward strand.
CAGCCTAGATAGTACAAATATTAGCTACTAGGTCCACATCTACGGCAGCCTAGATAGTACAAATATTAGCTACTAGGTCCAGATCTACGGCAGTCTAGATAGTACAAATATTAGCTACTAGGTCCAGATCTACGGCAGCCTAGATAGTACACATATTAGCTACTAGGTCCACATCTACGGCAGCCTAGATAGTACAAATATTAGCTACTAGGTCCACATCTACGGCAGCCTAGATAGTACAAATATTAGCTACTAGGTCCAGATCTACGGCAGTCTAGATAGTACAAATATTAGCTACTAGGTCCAGATCTACGGCAGCCTAGATAGTACAAATATTAGCTACTAGGTCTACATCTACGGCAGCCTAGATGATACAGATATTGGATGTTAGGTCCAGTCCTACTGCAGCCTAGATGATAAAAATATTGGCTACTAGGTCCAAATCTATGGCAGCCTAGATAGTACAAATATTAGCTACTAGGTCCAGATCTACGGCAGTCTAGATAGTACAAATATTAGCTACTAGGTCCACATCTACGGCAGCCTAGATAGTACACATATTAGCTACTAGGTCCAGATCTACGGCAGCCTAGATAGTACACATATTAGCTACTAGGTCCACATCTACGGCAGCCTAGATAGTACAAATATTAGCTACTAGGTCCACATCTACGGCAGCCTAGATAGTACAAATATTAGCTACTAGGTCCAGATCTACGGCAGTCTAGATAGTACAAATATTAGCTACTAGGTCCACATCTACGGCAGCCTAGATAGTACAAATATTAGCTACTAGGTCCAGATCTACGGCAGTCTAGATAGTACAAATATTAGCTACTAGGTCCAGATCTACGGCAGCCTAGATAGTACAAATATTAGCTACTAGGTCTACATCTACGGCAGCCTAGATGATACAGATATTGGATGTTAGGTCCAGTCCTACTGCAGCCTAGATGGCACAAAGAATAACGGCCAGAAAACAGTAATTAGTGATTTTTTAAAATCCAGATGGTTCTGCACGTTGAATTGTTTCACCTCTAATCGAACAAGAGAGCTTGCTTTGAGTGCAGGTATTGAACTTGCATTGCGCTAAAGCAGCAGAAGAATAGGAATAGAAATGATCAGGTTGAAAAAAGGTACCTCCTGCCAGCCCATACAACAAAAGAGAAACTATAGTGGAACAAGTGAGGCTAAGTCATGTGATCTGGGCAACAAAATAGGATGAGACAGAGAACCTGAATTAGGGATTGGGCAGCGATAAGGGGCGGGATTAGACATAAAATATACCTTATGTAATAGAATAGCTGGAAGAAAACTGAACTGATAGTTAAGTCTGGTTGGGTGGAGTTCTTAGGAACAGTCTAGTTGGCTAATGGTATGGCTTGCGTCAGCAGTTATTTAAAAAACAATATGTTACATTCGGTGTGGTGTAAGAAGTGATAGGTATCAGGAAAAGAGACTTCAAGTCTAGTAGAGACCCCCCCCCCCCAAACCACACACACATTTTTTTCAAGATTAAATAACTAGTAGACATCACTTTGTACTAATGAACCTTTAATGGTGTACAAATGATGTGCAAAGGAAAGAGATTTATACTAAATAGAAAATTATTAGCCCTTACAATTTGTATTCTTTCAAATGGTCTCCATTACATTGGACGTACATCTTACATCCTTCCCGTGCCGTTAAACATCACATAGGGCTCTCATAGTTGTTTTGCTAACTTTTCCTGTTCTCTACTTCATCAAGGGATGTTATGCCAACTAAACTAGCTTCTCTTAACAATGTCCTCTTTAGAGTTTCACGCGGTCGACCTCTTTTTCTTCGGCACATACGGCTGGAGTCAGTTTCGGAAAGCTCAGGATTACCCTCTGTGCAAGTTTTTCAGTGTTGCGTTGTGCATTGTTTAAGATCATCTCATATGGCTGGTTTTGTGGATCATACATTTAAGTAACCCCACAGAGCGAAAGTGTGAGGGAGGAATTCACATCTTCAGATCATGAAATGATATGCCCTTCAAACAAGTTAGGCACAGCAGCCATGTTCACACGCACAGTGTGTACTGTATCCTCGTCTTGCTGGAGCCATAAATTCTGTCCATTAGAGATAGCATTGATTCGTGGGGCGAAAAAGCTGATTATCCTGTATTGTACTGCATCCGGCATTCACTGTCACTGTAGTCCTCTATCAGCGCTTTTCAAGGAGATAAGGCCCACTTGTGCAGGCAGGATGGTGACAGAGCACACGAAACAGTTGAATTCAGGCCTTGCGAAGGCCGCTGGTGAAGCTCACGGGGATTTGTACGGCAATTCAGCGTGTTGACCGCAACGTTAGGGTGAAAGTGTGCTTCCATCCAACAAAAGGTTGTCCAGCATTTTGGGGTCTTTTTGCAGTAGATTTAGCACGGCTGTACAGATTTCAGCTTTTTGTTGTTTGTGTCGTTTTGTCCGCGATTGTAGTATGAAAATGATATAGGAATGGAAATTTATCTGACGCAGCAGTTGTGGGCTTCGTGATGGACCTCATTGGAGCTGGGATGCCTGCATTTAAATACTCCAGCGACACTGTCGTCATTACGACCTGGTGGTTTTATGTCTGCAACAGAACCTTTCCGAAACTTATGTACTCACATGAGAATAGCTCAGCGTCCTAGTGCATCGTGTTGATTGAATTCTGTACGAAGCTCTCAGAGTAGGCCGTACAGACTTGGTTCTAATAAATAGCTCAGTGGTAGCAAACGGTCACGCACAGGCCAGCGCTGCATGACAAGCAATCTCCAAGATGGAGCCTAACACGTGCTATCATGTGGGCGCAGTGTTGCTAACCTATAGCTCCAGAATTTTCCACTTCAGAATCGTCAGGTGTTTCTGATGCAAAGAACACTTGGGGGAGGGGGACAGCAGTCCCGGGGTGTGTCACAGCAAACAGCCAGACAGCTTCCTACATTTGCAGGAAAACTAACTCTGTACGTCAGAATAAATTCTTAGATTATCTTGGGTGTATCACCGCAGCAGAGCAACAGTTTTGCAGGAAACAAAAAATATATATATAATGGGATTGTAAATAGTTAAATCATTTGCACTGCCATTTTTTACGCAAGTTTATGCTCACGAATGCACGCGTTTATGAAGAAAGCACAGACTTGTATTTCTGAAGTGAAGCAATGGCTTGTGGTATGAATTGCTGCTGGTGATCTGATTCATGGAGGCGACCCGTTTATCTTGCTGTTTTTAATTCATACAAAAAAAGATAGAGGGCGGAGGGAATGAGCTTGCTAGAAGGTGTTAAACGTATAAAAGAGGGGGGGGGGGGAAGACGCTTGGCATTTTTTCTGTAGCGGGAATTCCGAATATGGCTGACGGCACGGAACTAACAGCAGAGATAGTCATGCTTCGACATGCAGTCGCATTTAGGGCCCGACGGTCTGACCGTAAGTCGAATTGGCCATAATTCGGGCGCTATAGAGGGAGGCGAGTCATAACAATAGCATGTTACCGGATAAATATATGTTTATCATCACTTTAAATAAAACAACACAATGCAAATTAGCATAGGAGCTACGTGGAAATAATCACAAAATGTGAATCACGGCATTTATAAAACCATAAAAGGAAGCGTACTGTACTGTCACCACGTTTCAGTGACCTTCACAAATGTACATACACACTCATTGTGTACACACCAAATGATGATACCGTGTGCTGGTTCATCTCGTGTCTTGTGCTGATGTATGTAGAGGCAGCAAATGGTTGTAATCAATAAATGAATCACAGCACATTGAATCTCGGCCGTAACAAGGTAGATCTAACTCGGCGCATGACAGTACACCATTGAAAGGCGGTCATCAAGTAGAAACCTCAAACTGTGTAAAACTAGGTGGCAGGGAAAACAGGGATAGTGTTTGTGTAGCAAAAGAAGAGGAACTAGGAAGATGTGATATCCCTGCCTAGGGTTGGATACTGGTGTCTAGGGTTGGACACTGGTGCCTAGGGTTGGATACTTGTGCCTAGGGTTGGACACTGGTGCCTAGGGTTGGATACTTGTGCCTAGGGTTGGATACTGGTGTCTAGGGTTGGACACTGGTGCCTAGGGTTGGACACTGGTGCCTAGGGTTGGCCATTGTTGCCTGGGGTTGGATACTGATGTCTAGGGTTGGACACTGGTGCCTAGGGTTGGATACTTGTGCCTAGGGTTGGACACTGGTGCCTAGGGTTGGATACTTGTGCCTAGGGTTGGACACTGGTGCCTAGGGTTGGACACTGGTGCCTAGGGTTGGACACTGGTGCCTAGGGTTGGACACTGGTGCCTAGGGTTGGTCATTGTTGCCTGGGGTTGGACACTGCTGCCTAGGGTTGGACACTAGGACAGATTTAATAAAACTGTGTAATCTCGGAACACCAGTTAGTAGCATCAGATATCGGGCGGAGAGTTTGAAAGTTACAGCTGAAATGCTGCACAAAACTACCAGGGTGTCTGAGTGAATATACAAAATATAGAACGTATATAACTTATGCTTGCTAAATATTAATAGTAAGTGGGGTGGCGAAGTATAAATTGTGGATCAGCGTACACATGGTTTGTTGAAGAGGGTCGGAGACACCGACAGCCAGAAGAAGAAGAAGAAAAAAAAAGAGAAAATGCAGAGCAGCGCAGACTAATAAACGCCGCCAGGAATAGACAGAATTCAGGAAAAGAGCATTTCATAAGACGGCTGAAATTACAGGACCTGCCAATCACGTAGATATTTGTAATAGAAAAAAAAGAGGGAGTAGGAGGGGCGGGAAGAGATCCCTAGAAAGTTGACCAGGTGAAGTTGGGGGGCAAAGCTGTAGATCTCGTCCATGATTTGCATAAAATCTCCCTCCAGTGCTCCAGAGAACTCATTTTGCTGCCTCACAAAACACTCCTGTAGACGCTTCCAAAATCCTCCTCCCGCTTCTCACGACACATTTACGCCCGCCTGTTGTCACAATCTTTCCTCCAACCTGGTTGATGACATAATAATGTGGGAAAAGTCTGCCCAGAGTACAATCACTTTCATTTTGTGCTTTAGTTTCGTTTATAATAGAAAGTGCATAAACAAGCAACTGGTTCTTTGGTAGAGCTTTGCATCGGGTGAATTCTTTAACCAAAAGGAGCTAAAAAAAAACATTATAGTACATTCTAACCTGCAACCGCCAATCGGGAAACACCTTAATGACTATGCAGCTATTTTTTTCATTGGCGATCTAAATTTAGAAATAGGTCAGCTTGACGTCATGGGTACGGATTCTCCATATTGCGTTCATATCGGAAATTCAGGTTATGAGGGCAGTCGTCATTCTTATAGATAACACAGGAAAACAACCTGCAGAGATTCGTCTGGTTCGCGCACAAAGCACCCAGAGACATTTACTCAAGTTAATACTGCGATTTGACTGTCGTTTTAAATTGCAGCTACACAAACAGGAAGAATGGGTATGCGCGCGTGGTTTATATTTTCATGTTTCTTTTGTCACGTTTGTTGCATTCTTGAAAATGGTGTATCATCGCTAATCACGTGTTGAGTACCAACAGTAGTTAGATCAACTTTTCTTTACAATGTAAATAGGAATGAGTACGCGTGGCGTGATTCTATACTTGTTTTTAAATGCTATATGCAGTAATTGAAAACTACACTTTGTTTGTTTAAAATGCAAGATAGGTATGTAAAATTAGAACTCGTGTTGATGTGAGATAATTTTAAAAAATATGATCCCGTTGCAGGAAGTTTCGGAAGTGCAAGAGCAGATGTTTCTATCAATCTGTTTCCTGAGACGTCTGGAGACGATGATGTTCCAGAGACGGATACTTTAGCGTGAGTAGTGTCAAGTAGCCAGTACCTCAACTATATTTGCATGTCAGTTTTTTTTTTCTGCATAGAATTGGCTATTGTTTGTTTTTATGTTTTTAGACTGTGCTAAGGGAGGAGTTTGCTCTGTGATAAGATGGTGATTTTAAAAAAAAACTTTATACATTGCTAAGATGAGAATTTTTATTTTTTTGCCTTATATTATGATAAAAAGAGGATTTTTTTTCCCTTGGTCTGATTTCAGGCCAATCTTCTTTGAGTAACTGCTAAATTCAGCAGCTTTCTGAGCCATTGAGGCTGATTGCCTCACAGATTTCAGGTTAATGAGAAGTTTAAAATAGTTGCATCAGAAGATGTATTTGTTGGACAGATCTCTCAAGATCTTTCTTTTGTTGGACAGATCTCTCAAGATCTTTCTTGTCTGGATCTGCACCATCGTATCTTTTTAAATTTTTGTATCCTGTACCAGCCTATATTGCCACAATTATTCAGACATTCCTGTACCAGACTGTATTGCCACAATTATTCAGACATTCCTGTACCAGACTGTATTGCCACAATTATTCAGACATTCCTGTACCAGACTGTATTGCTGCAATTATTCAGACATTCCTGTACCAGACTGTATTGCTGCAATTATTCAGACATTCCTGCGCAGTTATTCAGACATTCCTGTACCAGACTGTATTGCCACAATAATTCAGACATTCCTGTACCAGACTGTATTGCCACAATAATTCAGACATTCCTGTACCAGACTGTATTGCCACAATAATTCAGACATTCCTGTACCAGACTGTATTGCCACAATAATTCAGACATTCCTGTACTAGACTGTATTGCCACAATAATTCAGACATTCCTGTACTAGACTGTATTGCCACAATTATTCAGACATTCCTGTCTGGCTGCAGCACTGCATTCATTTGGGCATTCTTGTTGCAGGTTGCGTTGTCTCATTTTTCAGACATTCCTTTATCAGGTTGTCTTGTCACATTCATTCAGTTATTTCTGCCTTCAGTTGCACTGTTACACTCTTGCAAGTGTTCATTGTCTCTGACTGCATTGTCACATTTATTCAGACATTCCTGTACCAAGGTGCATTGTAACATTCATTCGTTTATTCCTGTTCCAATCTGCATTGTCATATTGTTCAGATATTCCTGTTGGTGGCTGAATTATCTCATTTCTTCAGATTTCCTGTCACAGGCTTCTTTGTAACTGTAATTCAGACATTGCTGTACCAGGCTGCATCGTCACATTCATTCAGATCTTCATGTCCTGAATTTATTTATTTTTTTATTGCTATGAATAACAATTCATCCTTCACAAAAAACCAGCTGCATGTTATAAAAATATCACATATATCATGTCCTTATCATTTGTCTCTAGCTATAAATAGCCTTCTCAGGTCGTTTTAATGTTACATCACTTTATGTTAATAAATATAAAAATGCTATAAATTTATTACATGCTGTTATATACTTGTATATGTCCTACAGGCACATTAATGTGGGTGCAGAGTACCAGGCTATGTTACCAGATTTCAGAGGTTAGTATATGTTTGTGGCTGCTGTCTCAGCAGTAAACTTATTCAAAACTAGACAGAGTGTTGTTTTGTAAGGTAGAGGGTAAAAGTAACCCTGTTAGGTCATGAAGATATCTAGGGGATATGGTGTCTCATATTTCTTGACCTGTTGGCACACTAGAGGGTGGTGTGGTCAGCGTCATATTTCTTGACCTGTTGGCACACTAGAGGGTGGTGTGGTCAGCGTCATATTTCTTGACCTGTTGGCACACTAGAGGGTGGTGTGGTCAGTGTCATATTTCTTGACCTGTTGGCACACTAGAGGGTGGTGTGGTCAGTCTCATTTCTTGACCCGTTGGCACACTAGAGGGTGGTGTGGTCAGTCTCATTTCTTGACCTGTTGGCACACTAGAGGATGGTGTGGTCAGTCTCATTTCTTGACCCGTTGGCACACTAGAGGGTGGTGTGGTCAGCGTCATATTTCTTGACCCGTTGGCACACTAGAGGGTGGCGTAGTCAGCGTCATATTTCTTGACCCGTTGGCACACTAGAGGGTGGCGTAGTCAGCATCATGACTGGCCACCTTTTCTCCCCCAGATCCAGAAGAAGATAGGTGCCCATTTCTACATCTAGGTGACTAGGTAGCCTCTGGCTGGATTCAGACCAACAGAGCTTTGCCATGGTAAACTAGTGCACTAACCACTTGACCACTCATATGCCCTGCTGTCTTGTGAAGAGGTAAAAATCTGTATTAAGGGAAATCTAGATTGAAGCCTGCTTGCATAAACCAACTTTCAAGCAATGCATTAAAGCAGTTGAATATACCTTCTTGAGTACACAGTAAAACTACTCTCTTGATAGCTCACAGCTCAGTCCATAACTGAACTGCTACAAATTCTTCTCTAAAGCATTAGTTGCCATGAGTTGTTAGTGCACAGGTCCACTAGCAGCACATGCTCATGATGGCCTCATGTTTCATGACAGCATAGGCTTGCTTTGAGCCGCCTCAAAGTGGGCAGCATCCATTCTCCTTTCAAGGATAGGGCATATGGCATTTTTTTTTTCCCGCTTGAGAATAGCCCTGTCTAATGATGGCATCCTTTCTCAAAATAAAAGATGTTGGCACACCTGGGTGTGACTGCATATAATCTCTACACAGAGGTCTCTCCTCAAGAATGCAGGACATTTCAGTGTTTGAGAAAGGAGCAGGTCAAGCCCGAGTAGGGGAGGGGAGGGGGAGGGGGAGGAGGGAGATTTCATCAGGTTAATTTCTGCATTCTATGGGATTTGTCATATCACAGTATGTGCAGTGCTGTAGGAGAAGAGAGTTATTGCTGCAACAGACAGCTGTGATGGGAGTTTTCTACTACAGAGTTTGAAAGCACAACACACGTGTTGATACACTTCATGTTATTTTAGATAATTGGGGAAAATGAGATCGTATTTAAGAGTGAATCAGCTTTATCTGAGAGTGAATCAGCTTTATCTGAGAGTGAATCAGCTTTATCTGAGAGTGAATCAGCTTTATCTGTAGAGCATGTCATGTTACATGTTGTTGTCGGATTAAAGATATCATTTGTAAACCACAAATTGTATGTGATTTACAATACCTTAACATTGTAGCTTGTGGTCTTTCCTAAATTTGTATTATTATGACACCATTGTGTTGTGTAATAATATTTATTCCAGCAGTGGTGTGAATAAAATTGTTTGTTATAACAGTGCAGTATGTAGTAATATTTATTCTAGCCTTGAAGTATGTAATATTTTTTATTTTAGCAGTGAAATATATATTATATATTCTAGGAAGGGAATATATAACATCATGAGAGGTGACAAAAAAAAAGGAAGTTTACAAGGCATGTAGTGCCCATAAAAGTAATATCAGACTATTGGGCATAGTTGTCAGCTGGCAATGCTATGCCAGATGGCAGACTGTGCAGCATCGTCTGTCAGTTAAAGATGAAGGGTTGAGTGGAGCAGCGGTCCAAACAGGAGGTTCATTCTGTTATATGATTTCTGAACATGGAGCAGGTACCAGCTGTGGAAGTTCTTCACCGGTTGGTAGAAGTCTATGAAGACAGCTTTTAGGCAGCAGTCTGTACCAAAATGGTGTGCAGAATTTTGAACCGGGCGAGTGATAACCAGTGATGTAGCATGGAGTGAAAGATCCACAACAGCAGATACAGCATCAAACAAAAAGTGCAGTATTGGAGAACAGATGTATGACTGTGCATATAGTGAGGCTTGATTTGAGTCTGTCACTTGGAACTGTGTCCAGAGTGATTGTGCATTTGGAGTTCATAAGGTGTGTCCTGTGAACCCTTTCTGAGGACCACAGGACAGAGAGAATGGCAAAGACCCTGTCATTCCTGCAAAAATATGCCATTCATGGCCAAGACTTTCTCAAATGCATTGTCATCAGTGACAAGACGTGGGTTCACCATAGCACCCAGAATTGAAATGTGCAAGCATGGAATGGAAATTTCCAGACTCTCCATGAACCAGGAAATTTAAGGTGATGCCATCTGGTAGCTGAATGATGGCTACCATGTTTTTGGGATCAGAAAGTCTTCTTGTTGATTGATTTCCTGGAAAGGGAGCAACAGTGCAATACTGGAATATATGCGTGCTGCCATCAGATGTCGCTGTCCTGGACTTTTGGCAAACGGTTGCTCTGCTCCTCCGTGATAACACTACCCCGCACACATGGGTGCTTTGATTCAAGAACTCTTGGAACTTTTTTGGTGGGAGAATTTGGAGCATCTGCTGTATAGTCCCTGTCTGGTGCTAGGTTACTTTCACCTCTTCCCAGCCGTGGAGGAACATCTTGGTGGGCATGGAATTCGAGTAACGAAGATGTCAAAACAGTGTACAGGTCACCAGATTTGACAAAATGTGCATCTAAAGTCTTGTCCTGTGCTTAGATAAATACCTCAGTCATCAGGGCAGCTATGTGGAAAAATAAGGTGTCCATCATGGAACACAGTGTACAGATGTGTTGTGCCCAGATAAATTTTGCTTCAAGTAATAGCCCTTGTAAACTGACTTTTTGGATGTCTCTTATTTTTATTCCAAGAATGAAATATATAGTGTTATGTGTGTATGTGCGTGCAACATACAAACACACAGAGGAGGAGAGAGAGTTTATTCTAGCAATTTATTCTATGTGAGAATCATTCATTATTAATGGAAATATTTACCATTTATAATTATTCTCATTTTTATGGTCAAGAGTTTGTGCCATATTTCAGTGGTTGGAGGTGGTTATTGATCAGATCATTTTACTTGATTTTTTTTTTTTTGGTTTAACTCTACAGATCGATTCTCACACAGTTTTCAAAGTCAGGCAGATGATACGAAGAACCTTCTGTGGCATCCGTCCTCACAGGCAGGCAACACTGAAAGCCAGCGTAAGTGATTAATTCTTCTTTAGTCAAAAATTTTCAGCTGAAAATAAGATGACTGGAGCATGTTGCAGGAACAGATATTGACGCTACTCCGGAGGATTATGTGGTGAACTTAGGGTATGAGGCCATGATGTGGAGCAGAGCTGAGGTATGAGGGTAAGGCACCCATGATGAGTTTTTAGATTAGCACAGGAACTGGCAAGATTTAAAAGTGATGACAACAAATATACAAGGTGTAATCAAGCCTTATGGGGAGACAACAATGTAATATTTTGCACTGATTTTTCTTCAAGTAGTGAAAGCAAAGAGAGAGGAAACAAGATTAGATAATACCAGTGAGGAGCAAATAATTTAAATGTAGAAACAAATATCTTGCTTATTTTGTGTTAATTTTTCTTGCAGTTTTCAAAAGTCTCATACTGTTATAGAACATACATGTTTTAATCCTCATGATATTGGTTTTATTAGGTTCCAAACAAGACGATAATCCATTCTAGGTATTGGACAAGGTAGTAAAGGATTAATTATAGATATCAGATAAGGCAATAAAGGATTAATTCAAGATAACAGACAAGGCAACAAAGGATTAACTCTAGATATCGAACAGGCCAGTACAGGATTATAATTCTAGATATTGGACAGAACAGTAAAGACATTTTTTTTCTACCTTTGAAATCATTATTTCTTCTTGTTTTTCAGTGCAGTGCTACCAAGATTTTTCTTGCAGTGCAGCAGTGAAGGGCAATGGCTGCAATGTGGAATATGCCCTTCATTTACTACATCTGGCCAAGGGTGATATCAGTGTATGTTTTGTTTTTTTATCTTATACAAATATACAACTTCTGTAAGTCTAGTAGTCCTTTATCTACCAAGTAACAAGGCTTTTGTAAGATCTTTAACTCATTAACTAATGCTGAATGACTGTGATTGAGTGAAAGTTGTATGATGAAGGGCAGAATGTTAAGACGGGCATGCATGGCCAATTCTTAATCCTTTGAAAGTAAAGTATGTTTGTTTGTTCTTAATCAAGAAGTAAAGGCCGTTGTAACATCCTAATAATAAGTAGGGAAGGTTGTTGTAACATGGTAATCAAGAAGTAAGGAAGGTTGTTGTAACATGGTAAGGTTGTTGTAACATGGTAATCAAGAAGTAAGGAAGGTTGTTGTAACATGGCAGTCAAGAAGTAAGGAAGGTTGTTGTAACATAGTAATCAAGAGATAAAGATGGCCATTTTACCAGTCTTTTTAGATTTGATATTTTCACCGAGTCTGTTAGTTGTCAAGATCTTCTAGAGTGTAAATACACTGAAAGCATACTCTTCTTTCTCTCTCTTCCCTCCCCCCCCTTTTTTTTTTCCGAGTTATGACACTTGGAGCCTTAAAAGATTAAAATTAATCATTTTAGATACAGGCAACTACTTGTTTGTGATTGTTTTTTGAATATTGAAACACACAAGGTTCATGAGTGCTGGATGACTTATTTAATACATTTTGACATGTATCTTTTTCTACCCTATTTTATTATTAGCTTTTTTCCCACATATAGTAATTATGTCGATTAATGTTTTACCTAGTTTCTGTAACATGTTTTTTTTTTTTTTTTCTCCAGGAAGCTATGCTATTGTTAATGGCAGACCCACCTATGCTGCCCGTCGGACACCCAATGCTGGATTACAAATATCAGGGTATATCAGCTATAATTAGTACTATAGTGCTGTAAAATCTCTGCGTTATAACATACATGTGTGGTCAAATCCATTTAAGCACTTTTATTAACTCTTTGTTCCCTATATATCCTAGTCATTCGATAACTCGCATTGTATCATACACTTGTATATCAGTTTTGAAAATGTGTAGACCAGTAGAATCCAATGGCTACATATGCCAGTTTTATTTCAATGTGATGATGTTCTTTTTCCCATTATATTAGTGTCCTGATTGTAATGTGAAGTTTAATGAAGATCATTTTAAAAATAAACTGGTAACTAATCTGCATAAATCATCTTTCCTAATAAAATTTGTTTCTGAAGTAAAGCTTTAACACAGGACTAGAACATCTAAGTAAACATCCCCTTCTCCATAAGAACCTCATTCATTCATTTACAAGTCCCTTGCGGAACTTTGCCTCCTTAACAGCACTCCTGTAGGCCTCTCGGTTGTGAGCTAGATGCCCTGCTGCTGATGTATCCATTTGCAGATCATCAACGATGTCTTGCGGCCATCTTCGCCTTGGTTTTCCTCTTTTTCTTTTTCCCATTATGTACTCTTCCAAGACAGTCTTCTCTAGATTATCATGACGTTTAACGTGTCCAAAATTAAGTTTTCTCTGTTTAATCCTCTTTACTAGCCAGCCTTCTTCAATATTAAGTTCTTGTAGTATGGATATATTTGTTCTTTTTTGTGTCCGTGATATTTGAAGAACTCCTTTGTACCATTTACAAGATCCTCAAGTAACTATAAATCCAGTGCACACTCCATTTTATCATATGGAGAGAAAACATGGAGAACCAATTAGAGAATAGAGGGCAGACTAAGAGGATTTAAAGGAAGATGCCTTAGAAAAATTTTAAGAATACGCTTGGAAGAACATGTGAGAAATGAAATACCCAAAGGAGTGAGGATTGAGAACATTACTAAAGAGGTCAAAAGATAAAGATGAAAATGGCTGGACCACATACTATGAGTGATGAAATACAAGACACCCCTCTACTGCCTTGACTTGGACGCCTTAAGGGAGAAGAAAGAGGGGCAGGCCATTGGGGCATGGAGATGCACAATACAAGAGGAACTAAAGAAAATGGGAAAGACATGGTTTGAGGTATTCTGACTTGCTCAAGACAAGATTGCAGGAGAACCTTTGTTGTTGCCTTATGCTCCATTGGGAGCACAGAGGACTAATGATGATGAAAACACCAAAATAGATTGTTCAGGAATCTTAATCTTTTCACAGACAGAAAATAGTGAAAACACATGTCCAAATTTGTTCAATTAAAAAAAAAACTTTAGTTCTTGACTGAATGGAGGAGGGGGGGGGGGTGTGGGAGGTAGACAGCAAATGAAGATCTGTCAGTGAAAATTTGTTTCTTACAGAAGAATTGTCTGTCAGACTACTTTTGAAGTGCATCAGAAAGTTTTAAATACAATTTCTTTTCTTCTTTTTCCCCCAAGTCAAAGTTTGAGTTCCACATATTTGGCATTTAAAGTGTTCATGAGTGGTTACAAGTGCATTCTTTAACAACATTTTTATTTCAAATTTAGGTTGTTTTTTTTTTTTTTAATTTCAGAGTCGGACTCGTGGAATTCAAATGAGATGGAGAGATTTTACAAGTCAATTATGATTCACGACAAGGACTTTTTCAAAGTATCCAAAGATGTAAGATTTATGAACTCTTTCTCTATGAAACAAACAGTTCTTAAGACCACAAAAAAGTGTGATTAATAAATACAGTTGCTGTGGCTTTACTGGAAAATTTCTAGCAGTGTATATAGTATATCATTAAAAAATACCACTTTATTTCTTTTTTTTTTATTTGAGCCGTAAGTCCTCATGCTAGATTTGAAACATGTAAAACCACCGATTTCACATTTCTCATCCATTTACAGACATAAACTGTGTATTGTTAAACATGACACAATTCAGAAGCAGCTCATAAGCAGTTGTCTACTCTAGGTGTAAACAGCAAAATTCACACTCATTGCCATGAAGTTGCAGGCATCATTAGTATTCTGTATAACCTCTTGAGTCATCAGTGCAGGCTTGGCATCAGCATCTTATGCTTTTGCAGAGTGCCAAGTGTTTGAGTGTTGTGTTGGAATGGCTGCCCTGGTGCATCAGCAGCATTTGGTGATACTGAGCTTGTGTTGTTACGCGAGGTTGACCAGGCCTGGGATGGTTATTTGTGGTAGCTTTTGCTTGAAGCTGCTGGTTCAGACTCACTGTAGTCGAATGATCACAGTGAAAATGTCTGGCAACATCTCTGCTTGTCATTCCACTTGAGCATAGCAACAGCTTGCCTTAGCTCATGTGGCAACAGTTGAGGCGTGACAAGAGCATTAACAAACTTCCTCTCGACGGAAACAGTCGATGGCCTATTACTTGCTTAAATTTGCCTAATGTGTGGCAAATTTCAAAGTCGAAAAGTTGATTTGCTTGTGCTGCACACCAAATTTAAAGTAAACATCACATCGCTGGGAAAATGTCATTACATTAATTGCCACACTTGCACACATTCAGAGCTTGGCATTCGCTCGTGTACATAAATATTTCACACTTCCCAATAGTTTGATCAAGCGGTGTGTCTTTAATGGCAGCTAGTATAGTAATCTAATATAGTACTTTAAAATTTCAGTCATCACAGATGTGAACAAAACTAGGTAGATGTGATTAACTTTGTTTTTTTTTAAATTTTTTGTTTTTTAAAAATTCTTTATAAGATCATGGAAGTGGCTCATGGCAAGGTTAAGTTTGCCATTTTTTGATTTATCGCTATTATCCATGAGAAATTAACGAATGCAGACAAAATTGTTTTTTGTCTGGACCTGTGAGCAGACTAATTTATGCTAACAATTTGAAGTGTGGTCTTGAGGCTCATTGCTGTATGTCCTTTAATCTGTCCAACTGTGATAAGCTAGTGTCTGATGTAGACATGCTAGGGAAAAGAGCCTTCAAGGAAATGGAAAGCATCTGCTGGCAGGTATGAGGATTTTTAGACTACATTGTGCTCGTGGCTGTTAGTAAAGGAAGATACAGTAAGACTGAGAACAGTCCCACAAATACAGTGCTACAGCTGAGTTATTAGTAGCTTGATGCGGCCAAAAGAAACTCTCTATCAAACCTGGCTTGTCTTTTTCTCATTTTGCACTTACTGCTCTTTGTTCAAGTTGTTTTAGAAAGATTGGTCTCCATGTGGGTATGTCCAGTCTTACCACAGTTTATGCCTGGTGTGCCAAAAATGTTATGGTATTGTTTCAGTCAGGTAATCAAATGATCACTGCTACAGTTTTATCCAGAGAAAAGCAGTAAGAATGTTTGTTTTGACAGGCTGTCTCAGTGGCATCTACTGCTGATCATATTCTCTTTATTTTTTACCATATGTTTCTCCTGGCTCTGAGGAGATGCATTTTGTTCAGACAGTTCAGTCAGTTGTTTGCAGGTCCCTTGCGGAACTTTGCCTCCCTAACAGCTCTCCTGTAGGCCTCTCGGTTGTAAGGAAGATGCCCTGGTTTTGATGCGTCCATCTTAGCCTTGGTTTTCCTCTTTTTTTTTTTCCCCTTCCAAGACTCTTCTCTAAATTCTCATGACGTTTAATGTGTCCAAAATATTTAAGTTTTCTCTGTCTAATCCTCTATACTAGCCAACCTTCTTCAGTATTAAGTTCTTGTAGCATGGATATATTTGTTCTTTTTTGTGTCCATGATATGCGAAGAACTCTTCCGTAGCATTTACATTCAAAGGCATTTATGTGTTTCCCAGCTGTATTAAGTGTCCAGGTCTCACGGGCATATGTTGGGATGAGAAAGAGTTCGGACAGTTATTGTGGTTATTTTGATCTGTTCTTTTTTGCTCAGGTGTAGCACAGTAGTCCTTTCTGTGCAGGAACGATGAGATTTTTCAGAGAACTGAGAATGATTTCGAAGCACACCTTCATTTTTTTCCCCAGTTATTCCCTGTGTTGTTGCAGTGAGAGCCACCGTCTTCCTTCCTATTGGTAGTCATCTTTGAGAGTCGGCCACCTGTGACAGATAGTAAAGGACAGGTTTATTTATAAATATAAAATATGTAATGTAGGTATATTGTATTTACAGGTTGGTAGCAAGTCAGTGAAACAGTGCGTTCAGTTTTATTATGTGTGGAAAAAAGTCTGCCCCGATGACTACCGACGTCTTCGACTGGGTCGTGGTAGACAGAATGATTACAACACCCGCAGGAGCGCAGGCAGAGCTGTGGCAGCAGAGAAGGCTCCGCAGCCAGCGGCAGTTGCCGAGTCCCAGGCTGTTGTGACCAGTGTCGCAGCTTCCTTGGAGGGAATGGAAGAAGGTGTTGAATCTGTGGATTCAGATAACACCAGCCTGCTTTCAGACAATGATGAGACAATCATGGCACCAGATGTAAGTTTTGCTGGGTTTTTCGGTGAATGTTGATGGTGATTGACATTAAAGTGATGTTCTTTGTTAGATAGTGACTGATTTCTTGACCTTAAAGTGATTTTATTAGTTTGTGACTTGTTTTCTTATCCTTCAAGTGTATATTTTTCAGTTGGTGACTGATTTCTTGACCTTAAAGTGATTTTATTAGTTTGTGACTTGTTTTCTTATCCTTCAAGTGTATATTTTTCAGTTGGTGACTGATTTCTTAACCTTAAAGTGATTTTATTAGTTTGTGACTTGTTTTCTTATCCTTCAAGTGTATATTTTCCAGTTGGTGACTGATTTCTTAACCTTAAAGTGATTGCTTTTTGTGCTTGTTTCTGAATTATTACTCGACTGATGAGTACATTTTTTTTTCTTTTTCTCTCTTGGTACAGGACAATTTATTGTTTATAAAATGTAATTGTGTTGTTTTTTTGGTTTTTTTTTTTTAATCGCTTACATAAAGATTTATAAGCTTTTCCCTGACTTTTATCATTGTTGTGATATTGTTTAGGTTTACATTAGTTGGTCGGGCAATAGGAACTATAGTCAGTATCATAAAACCAATACTTTAATGTAAAAAGGTTTAACAAAAACAAAAGCGTGAATTGCAGGCATCCGCCGTTTTCAGCTGCCCACCTTTTGTCAGCCGTTATTAGTTAAACCAGAACCCAGGCATGTGACCACATTATCCACTCTTTCAACTGATTTTGCCCACCTTTCGCGTGGTTCTGCTCTGATTGATCAAACATTTCGCATCACATTGGTGGCACCATCATTCGCACTTATAATATTCTTATATATGTGTTTGTAATACTTTTATATTTGTGTTTATAATATTTTTATATGTATGCTGGTAATATTTTTATATTTGTGTTTATAATACTTGTAATGCTTCCTAAATGTGGCAATGAATCTGAAAGGTTCTCAATGTGCAAGAAAAACTGGAACTAATAAAACTTTGTGACCAAAGCTAGGCCCATGCTAATATAGGCTGCAAGCTGGACATGCCTTGCTTAGGTTAGCACAATTTTTAAGTCCAGAGCCACAGTGTTAGAGCAGTTAAAAATACTACACTAGTACATACTAAAGCCTTGGGAAGTGAGACAGTTATTTTTGTTTATCTTTATACGCATTCACAAGTGATATATATAGTGCAGTATTTATGGTTTTCATGGTGACCAGAATGGATTTGCAAGCTAAAAATAATACTGGATTCCACTTCTTGAATAATTCTGGTGTTTGATCTTGCTCTTTTCCCTAACCATTTGAATAATTGGGGGACATTTGTATCTTGTCTTTGGTGCTCTGTTTTGATGGGTCTATCATAATCCAGTCGTTACTAAGGAACTCAAGTACAACAGTGCAAAACTGTTATATGGCACCATGCCACAGTGGTTTAATATTTGACTTTTGTAAAAGTCATGCTTTTTTTTTTTATTCCAAACTTGCCGAGGACCTGAATTCTTGTTTTGGAAGAAGAAGTAAAACCTATATTTTATTTTTTTTCCTAAATTCCAGTCAGTTCAGAGCAGTGCTCCGAATACTGCCAGCTCCACTCCAACCAGGGGAGAGTCGCCAAATAAGTTACCTCCGCCACAGTTTATGTGTACATTTGAAGGCTGCAATGTGGTGAGTACAGGAATGTGGATTCATTTGTCATGTTTGAAGAATTATGGGATACCCATCTTGGAAATGATGGCCTTGAGAGGGTTGTGAAATTTTTTTTTAAAATTATGAGAAAGGGGATGAAAATGACTGGCCCGTTATCAGTTTAAGTGGAGGAAGCTTGTGTGTCTTGTGATGCATGTGGGGAGGAGCATGAATTTCATACTGTAGTCTCCTTTCAGTTATCATCTTCTTTTGAGATCTGAATGTAGACTCTTTTTTTACCGCCTGGATAAAGTCCGTTATTTGCTGGATGGAAGTACATTTTTTTCTTTACATCTTTACCTTTTGTTTTCTGACAGAATGTACGCATGGAAGGCTTGTCTTGTGCCTCACCCTGCAGGCAGATATTTCTGTGTCTTCTAAGGCTCTTTCTTCTAAAATTAATATGTGAAGCATTCATGGTTACAGCAGAGTTGACTAGGTCAGAGTTTCTTATATACTTTTATTCTTTCCTTCTTTGTGTGTGTGTGTATGAGAGAGAGAGAGAAAATATATGAGAAACTCTGACCTAGTTAACTCTGGTGCAACCATGATTACTTCACATATTAATTTTAGGAGTGAGAGAGAGATTATTCCTGTTGAAATTTGCTAGAATCAGCCACAAGAACAGCTGCACAACAAACTGATGCTTGACAAATATTTATGAGTTCTAATGCTCATTTGTACTTTTCTAAAAAGTAAAATGACCCCATAAAATGTCAACTTCTGCCATGTTTTACGCTCAGTTTTCTTTTTGTTTGTTTGCCAGACGTGCTCGTCGAAACAGAGTTTAAAACGTCATTTGCGGAAGCACCAGGAAAAGCCGCAGCCACAGTCTAGCCCCAGTGCCCCACGCAAACCCAGACCTACAACACCCAGCCGGTCTCCTGTATATGATCAGTATGGGGAGGAAGTTTTCCCGTGTCGTCTTTGTTGCAGGTAAGGAGCTGGTAGGAGCTTCTTAGCAGTATTAAATCATTTAGCTAATAGCTATTGCGTTGCTGTACGTATGTTGACCATAAATGAGCACAGAACAGGATGAGGTGAAAGCAGAGAGAAAGTTGTTTGTTTTAAACATAGAGACACAAATAAATCTAGTAAGTACATTTAAAAGCCTTGATTGAGAAGAGAAGAAATGATTTGTAGAGATGGGATTTTAGGGGATGGTTGGTAGAGATGGGATATTAGGGGATGGTTTGTAGAGATGGGGTATTAGGGGATGGTTTGTAGAGATGGGGTATTAGGGGATGGTTTGTAGAGATGGGATATTAGAGGATGAAGTGTAAAGATGGGGTATGGAGGATGATTTATAGAGATAATAGAGTATTAGAGGATGATTTTTAGGGATGTGATATTAGAGGATGATTTGTAGAGTTGGGGTATTAGAGGATGAAGTGTAAAGATGAGATATTAGAGAATGATTTGTAGAGATAAGGTATTAGAGGATGATGTGTAGAGATAAGGTATTAGAGGATGATGTGTAGAGATAAGGTATTAGAGGATGATGTGTAGAGATAAGGTATTAGAGGATGATGTGTAGAGATATGATATTAGAGGATGATGTGTAGAGATAAGGTATTAGAGGATGATGTGTAGAGGTAAGATATTAAATGACATAAATATTATTTTAGTCAGTATAAGGGAGGAGGGATTGTAAGAGACTATTTGAGTTCTGAAAGGGCAGGTTATGAAAAAATATAAGCAAACTTTGTACTAATCTTTTGTTTTAAGATTTGGCTCAGCTTCTCAGAGTATCAGGGTCATAGTCCTTAATGACAATAATCTTCACACACATAACCCATAACGACAAGAATCTTCACACACACACATCCCATAATGACTACAGTTCTCACACAGATGTCCCATAATGATTGCAGTCTTCATCTACAGATAGTCCACAGTGACAGCAGTCCTCATTTTTAATTTGAGTATACTTTGACCGTCAGATTTATTATGGACTGGAAAATAATACCCTTGTTTACACTTGTACATGAAAATAAGCTTATTTACAAATTTCTCACTTCCAAGAAACAATTTTCCTCATTTCATGGATTATTCCGCTTTCCTTTCTGCAGGGTGTTTGCGAAAGTGAAAAGTCGAAGCGCACACATGAAGAGTCACAAGATGGCAGAGCAGGCTAAGCAGGAGAAGAAGACCTCGGAGTTGGTTACTGCTAATCCAATATTTGGGAGTGCATGACATTATCGTGCTTGAACTGTAGATATTTCAGCGTCAAGCAACGCGGTCATGCAAACTAGAAGTAAGCATTGTGCTGTGAGGTGAAACATCACACGGCAAAGTCATGCAAGCTGTAAGACTAAACATCGTGCAGCAAAGTCATGGAAGCTGTAAGACTAAACATCGTGCAGCAAAGTCATGCAGGCTATAAGACTAAACATCGTGCAGCAAAGTCATGCAAGCTGTAAGACTAAACATCGTGCAGCAAAGTCATGGAAGCTGTAAGACTAAACATCGTGCAGCAAAGTCATGCAGGCTATAAGACTAAACATCGTGCAGCAAAGTCATGCAAGCTGTAAGACTAAACATCGTGCAGCAAAGTCATGCAGGCTGTAAGACTAAACATCGTGCAGCAAAGTCATGCAAGCTGTAAGACTAAACATTGTGCAGCAAAGTCATGCAAGCTGTAAGACTAAATATAGTGCAGCAAAGTTATGCAGGCTGCGAGAGACTAAACATCGTGCAGCAAAGTCATGCAGGCTGCGAGAGACTAAACATCGTGCAGCAAAGTCATGCAGGCTGCGAGAGACTAAACATCGTGCAGCAAAGTCATGCAGGCTGTAAGGCTAAACAACATCCTGCAGAGTCGTGCAAGCTGCAAGGCTAAACATCATCCTGCAAAGTCATGCAGGCTGTAAGGCTAAACATCATCCTGCAGAGTCGTGCAAGCTGCAAGGCTAAACATCATCCTGCAGAGTCGTGCAGGCTGTAAGGGTAAACGTCATCTTGCAAAGTCATGCAAGGTGTGGGACTTGCAGAGAGTTCTTACAGACTTTTTATGGAGGACCTAATGGTTGTATAATGAAAGATGTGGCTGGGCCTTGGAAGTTGTGGCAGCATTTGAGTGGGAGATTCCAGCGAGTTAAAATTACCATCAGATCAGTTTTTATATCCATCAGTACTACTACCTACCAGGATGATGTACCTATGTGAGATAAGGAAGTGGTAATTCTGTACATGGGTAGACCAAAGTGAAGTTTCATTTCACTACAGTACATGCTGTGATGTTACCACAGTACAGACTGTTATATTGCCACAGTGCAGACTGTTAGACCATGCAAATCTGTTTAAGTACTGTAATGCAGATACAGTGTTTGTTAACTTTTGCTAGATTCTGTTTTATTAATTCAAGTTCTGATAAGTCTGCCAGTTTTAATAGTTCACCTCAGATGCAACTGAAACATGGGAATTGTACAGACATAGCAGAAACATGGAAATTACATGGATACAACTGATACATGGGAACCGCATAAACTTGACTGACACATAGGGAATCACGTGGATGTAACTAGCATATAGGAAGTTACATGGATGTAACTGATACACAGTTATTAAATGAGGATAGCTGATACATGGGAATCACATGGACATAACTAACATATGGGAAATTACACAGATATAACTAATACACAGTAATCGTATGGAGTTAACTGATACATGGGAATTACATGGATATAACTAACATGGGAAATTTACACAGACATATGGGAGTCATATGGACATAATATATGTTTAGGAAGTCACAGTGGTTTAACTGATGCAAGTAGAGGAAAAACTAAAATGTTTGACATAAAAGAAGGCACACTTGATGTAGCTGATATATATATCAGAAAGGATTATTGTGTAACTGATAGATGTTTTATTCAAGGCAAAGAGTACGTGGAAGCATTTGATCACTGGCTGTTGGGAACACAGAATGGATTCCAGTTATTGGTAATGCAGAACTGTTTGTGAATTGTAGCAAGGAGACCAGAGAAACATCAGCTCATGTTGTTCTGTGTGCAGTGTGTTTGGCAGTTCTTGTATAAATGTATACACATACGTTGATAATAACATATTATATGGTTGATTTTATAAACTGTTGATAGTGTGTATGCTGTACATACTTAACCATGCATAAAGGAACAGTTCTTCAGATGTGCTTAATCGCAGGCAGCAGCAGCAACATGTTCTTTGTGAACTTGGTGGTTCTTTTGTCTTTATATGTGCTGTATATAAATGTGTTCGTTGTTTGAAAGCTGAGGGTAAGGTGAATTGTTGTGTATATGGATGGGTTGTGTTGATCAGTTTCTGTGTTTGCTTGTTTGTTTTGCAGTTGGAGGTGATTTGCTGGGTTGAGTGTAGTGTTGTATAAATGTTGGATTTTTAAAATTTCATGGAGTTTTGGTCATTTGTGAATTTTTACTCTTATCCTTGCCATAGTTTCATCCATTTGAAACAGATTGTCATTGTGTATAAAACATTTCATTGTTTATACCATTTACTTGCAGATGTTTATGACTTAATAGAATAAACTGGAAGATGCACTGATGAACTTGATAAATATTACTAATATAGAATATAGAAGAATAATGCCATATACGTTAGAAAGCCTGAGTGAGAGTAGTGTAAGTCATGTATGTTGTTGTATGGAAAACTGGATGAGAGTAGTGTAAGTCATGTGTGTTGTTGTATAGAAAACTGGATGAGAGTAGTGTAAGTCATGTGTGTTGTTGTATAGAAACCTGGATGAGAGTAGTGTAAGTCATGTATGTTGTTGTATAGAAAACTGGATGAGAGTAGTGTAAGTCATGTGTGTTGTTGTATAGAAACCTGGATGAGAGTAGTGTAAGTCATGTGTGTTGTTGTATAGAAAACTGGATGAGAGTAGTGTAAGTCATGTATGTTGTTGTATAGAAAACTGGATGAGAGTAGTGTAAGTCATGTGTGTTGTATAGAAACCTGGATGAGAGTAGTGTAAATCATGTGTGTTGTTGTATAGAAAACTGGATGAGAGTAGTGTAAGTCATGTGTGTTGTTGTATAGAAAACTGGATGAGAGTAGTGTAAGTCATGTATGTTGTTGTATAGAAAACTGGATGAGAGTAGTGTAAGTCATGTGTGTTGTTGTATAGAAGCCAGAGTTAAGTGAAAATTGCATAGAAATGATTTGACTAACTATTTGGAGTGCAACAGCATCATATGACTGTTGATGGGAAAGTATGATCCTGGTCTTGTCTGTCCTAGTGAACATCCGTAAGTTTATGATTGAGATTCCAAACTGTGCGCTCCAGGAGCATCCAACATATTTCAACCCAGCGTTACTAGGGCAGGATGTATAAGAATGTAACCAGACAAAGAATAAAACCTTGAACTTCATCGTTGTGATCAGGCTCAAGGGTTTAGCCAGGCCTAGCTAAAGATGAAGAAGAAGAAGGAGTCACATATTGCTCTGTGAAATAAGCATGTAGATCCAGTTATCAGACCAAAAAAAAATCTCTAAATCATCTCAGATTGTTTCTAAAACAAATACATTTTGTACAACTTTTCTGAAAAATGACAGTGTCTGCTGTTGTTAGTTTTTAAGGTAAATTATAAATTCTCAACAGACTGTATAGACTACAGTGATTTTATTTGTTTATAATCCTGTACAAGCTGCTGGTGGTCATTTTACGTTGTCTCCAGTTTCTAGATGTTTCATTGGCCAGTTTGTCTTGTGTAAAGCTGCTTTATATTGTTTTTGAATGTTTTGAACTCAGACAAGTGCCCAAACTAAAACTAACTGTATCCTCATTTACACAGTGAATATTTTAATGAGTTATTAAATATTTAAGCTTTTTTAACTGTAATTAATTGTGTTAATTAATGATGACTTTTTAAAAAAAACTGTTTAGGCTGTGCTTGTAAATTGGTAAATGGATGGCTGCTTTTTTTTGGCTGAATTTTGAGATCTTTTATTGTTCCTTTTTTATTTTTAGTTGTAGTTTTGTAAAGGATAGATAATTCAAACATCATCTTTGAAGAAGAATTATTTGGTTTTATCAGTATTTTGTCTCATAAATCTCCAAGTGATTTGGCTTTAAATTAACATGCTGAAAATTTTAAAATAAATTTTAAACTCCATGATTTTCTTACAATTTTTAACTGTAAGTACCAGGATCCCAATATGTTTTTTTTTGTTTGTTTGTCTGAGGTTAAATTTTAACTAAGTTCTTGTCATATATGAGCTGGAAATGGTTCAGTATTTGGATCTGTGAAAAGAAGTATGTGTACATTTATAGTAGCTTTGTTATGAAAGGAGAAAAATCAGCAAGTCATGCCTGTATTTCTGTATGCTAGGGATTACTATGACAGTTTGTGCATAGAGTGGCACAACATCAGATGCTGAAATGTGCATTTTGTCTTTAATGATACGAGAACCTTGAGAACCATTGTTCTACTAATATGAAACATACCATACATCTTAGATTTTATAACACCTTATAAGAAATGTCGTTTGAGGGATTTGTTTACTTTTAATCAGAATTAACTTAAGGCATCAGGCTACGATGTAGGACCAAGAGTTAAAGGGGATAAGGATCTAGGAAGCTGTTTTCCTAAAATCATTTATGTCAGGTACTTGTATCTCCACCCGAGTTGACTGTAGAACAGCACAAGAAACTCACAAGAAACTCAGCTAGCACCCTCTTGAGTTTGATCTTGGGCTTATATATTAAACTTTGTTACCAATGTTTTGAACAGCTCTTGCTAATTTGCATGTAGAAATATGAAAAGGTTTTAATAAGAAGTTAGTTTTCCTTGTTCTAAAATTCTTAATATATGGAAGCAGAAATGTGCGCCATAATGTCAAGAGCTGGAAGTAAATGGCTGTGGAGGGGCTGTGTATAGTGAGCTGTCAGTGTTGAGTATGTATAAGTTCTTTTCTGTTTTACTAGCTTTAGAAGGAAGGCATCTGTGATGGAGTAGTTTCTCTTTATTTCAAGCATAACTAGCACTAACAGATTCAGCACTTTAAAAGTGGAGAATTATAAATTCTGATGACTTGGGAAAGCTCAGGGTTTGTAAGAATAAAAGGCACACAAGAAATGTGGGATCATCTAAAGATAGGGTTCTGATGAATTATGGGAAAGATTATGATAGACTTTGAAACAGAGGGCGACAGAAATGTGTAAGGATCATATATGCTTACATGGCAGGAAGAAATATATTGAAGCAGTAAATGGTTGAAGATAGTGACAAGTGGGCATTGAAGGAGAGAAGTGGATAAGAATGATTAGATTTAGACTTGCTGGGTGTGGCTTGGATGTTTTAATATGTTGTCTTGTATTTTATGTTCAGTAAAATTAATGTACAGTTTTCATATTTATGTAATCATAGTTTACTTATCTACAAAGCTGCTTCATCAGTTTCTCTTTTCTTATGGTCACGTTCCTTGTAAATTAATTATAAAAATTGTATACCTTCTTGATGTCGGCCATTTTTAAAATACTTCTTATATTCACAGTACAGGCAGTCCCTGGGTTATGAGCATCTGACCTAGTTCAGCCTGTAGTTATAAAGAAACATACCACCATCGCCACCAACCTCACACACAAACTCACATACACACACAGCCTGTTATATTAAAAATTTGAGTTAAGGTATAATAGCAACAGTAAATGAGTGTGGTGTGCACATGTACAATGGTCTGTCATTTTCCTCCTCCTCCTTCCCCTATCGGTGTTGAAGCACAACACAGTGTCAGACTAGGTCCGTGTTACAGCGGCCATTTTTTTCAGTTCATGACTGTAGCTAAAGACAGAGGGTGCGCGGTACTTCTTTAGCAGACTCCTGCCATGGGGACTATGATGATCCTGCCCCATTACCAAGGATAGGCCTCTTACTAGAGTTTCTGATGTGGTGGTGGGACAGGGTTGTCATCATCCTCACTGCTAACATCTATGAGTCACTTGTTGCCAAGTTTGACATCATATTTGCCCTAATAATTTTCTCTAATGTTTTTTTTTTTTGCATAGAAAGGTCCAGTGTATACTGTATGCTGGATAACTGACATTAGATAATGATCCTTCTGTAGCTGTTCCGACTTAGGTACAGATTTAAGAATGGAAACTGGGGGCTGCCTGTAACAGAATTTGATGAAATTGCTAAAATGTCTTAATTTTAGCATGCAAAATAAATGTGCATATTGACAGACAAAAACCACCTAAAATGACAACGGTTGAAATAATGAGTAAATATTTGTGAGAAATTTTGCTCTCATGAAAATAAACTTTGCTGACCAGATTTGTGAGTTCGGATTTGAGTACCATTGTTTGACATTAGAGTGATATCCCCTTGTCTCCAAAGACCTCAAGGCACAAGTTTTTGTTTTTGAAAGTTTCTGTATTCAGAAGTTTAAAACTTCAAGATATGAATTTTGCAAATGTTAGAAACCCAAGTTTGTAGTTGTGTGTTTGATGTAACTTGTACTGTCCCTGTGTTTGTTACAGTTTTATAGTGGTATTTTTCTTGATGAAACCTTATCTAGACAGCACAGGCATTTTACAGCTCATTTCTCTTGTCTTCTTCATATGTAAACACAGACAAACTTTATCCATTGGGCCCTACCGTTGTAGTTGTTTATTCCAGGGTCTTTTAGTTTTTCTTGAAATGTCTCAGGGTCTTTTAGTTGTTCTTGAAATGTCTCAGGGTCTTTTAGTTTTTCTTGAAATGTCTCAAGGTATTTTAGTTTTTCTTGAAAAATCTCAGGGTCTTCCTCCGTTTTTAATCTAGGAGGTTCCATAAAGAGTGTGTTGTACTTCACATGTCTGATGTGTAGCCAGACCTCTTCCATGTCCTTCTGCAAACTTACTCATTTATATTGTATATTCTTAGTCCGTGGATTCATATATAGATTTTCCATAAGATCTTCTATCGTCTGAGGGGTAACTTTTCTCCAGCAATTGCTGCTTTCCTAGAAACGAAAAGAGAGAATATTTGCAGATATCGAGTTTCATTTACTGCTTGCATGCTGTTCCTCTCTTTATGTTCTTCAGTGATCTAAATACTGTGGATATGAATCATCATATTCTCTTGTTTTAATCTTTCTTAATTCTGTCATCAAAACTTATGTCATTCCCTGATTTCTTTGTTAATTTTATCATTCATGTTTATGTTGTCTGATCTCTATCTTAATCTTTCTTTTATTTAGTTCCCTGATTTCTCTCTGAATTCTGTCACCTATATTTATGTCATTCCTTGATTTCTTTCTTAATCCTTTTTTTTATTTAGTCCCCTGATTTCTCTCTCAATTCTGTCACCTATGTTTATGTCATTCCTTGATTTCTTTCTTAATTCTGTCATCTGTGTTTATGTTGTTCCCTGTTTTCTCTCTCATTTTGTAATCCATATTTGCGTAGTTTCCGAGATACTTGAATTTATCAATTTCTTCCAGTTCCAATTCCAGGAGAGAGATTTGAAACAATGTTTAGCTGAACAGCACATTGAAAGTGTATGAAATCTAACTAGCGGCATTAATCAATGCAGAAACTATAGAGGTTTTGTAACTATTCTTTCTTACCAGTCTCATCAGTGTATGCTGGGAATCATGAATCACTTCTGTTACCATATACATTGATGCACGCTTGCATAAGGAGAAGACAATGAATTATTGCCATGTACATCGACATACACTTAAAACAGAAAACAATGAATCACTTCTAATACCATGTACATCGATGCATACTCCAAACAATAGAAGATAATGAATCACTTCTTGTACTATGTATGGTGATGTCCGTTCAGAGCAATAGAAGATCAAGAACCACATTTAGTACCACGTACATGGATGCACCCTCTGAAGAATAGAAGGTCATTAATCACTTCATGCACCATAAAGCTCTAGACTTTATACATAACTACTGATAGATATTTTCGCCAGTTATTTCCGATCCTAAAAAGATGAATGGAACAAACTAAGAATTTCAGGTTTTAGAGTGGTTTTAGCACTGGATTAGCTCGTGTGGTGAAAGTTGGACCATGCGGCAGATTGGTTTTCGACATGAGAAAGCGTTGGCCATTGATGGTAATAAAGAAATTTATGATGAATGTGTTTGTCTATTCTTGTGTTGGTTACTTCTGACTTCATGAAAGAATTGCCATTGGTACCTTGTGATGTATTGCTGCTATCATTTATATTGTTTTGTGTATTTTTTTTTTTTTAAGAAAAAAAACTAATATAAATCCTTAATTAGAAGTGTTTATGATGTATAAAAAGATAGTTTATGAAAACTATATTGCTTATATTATTTGAAAGCACAAAAATTTGGAGCTTTGTAAAAATGTTCTATGTTCTACATTATCTCATTGTGTAATATACTGTTCTATAGGCAGCTATAGATCTTCCTATGCTGTTGTGTGTGTTTGTTCTATATATCCCCCATCCTCATGGGCTGGTGCCAAAAGTTATAAAGTTTCTGATGCTGCCAATTTCAGTATGGATGTTGTAACAATGTTCTGTGTTTATGAGAGCATTGGGACTTTGTGATAGAACTTTTTCATCATTTTTCCTTGCATTAACCATTTTAGATAGTTTTATAATCTCCACGGAGCATATTCGTGTTTTTTTTTTTTGTTTTTTTTTGGAAGTATTTTTCCATTGAAGGAATAATAAGCTTTTAGTAATTTTTTTATTGCTTATGTTTGTTTGTATGTTTGTAGCCACACAGATAATGAACTTCTCAGGGTGAGTGATCATTCGTGTCCACCAGCTTGTCACATTTGGTGACATTTTGTTTGTGTTCCTCACACCATCATCTTGTCACATTTGGTGACATTTTGTTTGTGTTCTTTAGACCGTCAGTCTGTGACATTTGGTGACTTTTTTGTGTGTTCCTCAGACCATTGGCCTCACAGTTGGTGACATTTTTGTGTTTATAAGAACATCAGCCTGTCACATTTGGTGACATTTGTTTGTGTTCCTCAGACCAATTGCCTGTCACATTTTGTGACATTTTGTTTGTCTTCCTTAGATCATCATTTGTCACATTTGCTGACATTTTGTTTATGTTCATCAGACCACTAGCCTGTCACATTTAGTGACATTTAGCTTGTGTTCCTTGAGCCATCAGTCTGTCACATTTGGTGACATTTCTGTCACATTTTCTGTTCAGAGTTTGTAGCTTATTGATGTGTTTTTGGATTGTGGAGAAAGTGAGTTACCACATACTGACAGAATTTAGTCTGAAAATGTTCAGATTCAGAGTACTGGCTTTTAACATGAGAATAGATTAGATTTTATTACCTTTTACCTTTATTATCTTTGTCTTTAAATATTGTCCTTAGAAACATGGGCTTGTCTTTTAAATGTTCATATGAACAAAGACTTGTCTAATGAATGTTCACTTGAGTATAGACTTGTCCATGAAATGTCTGTGTTCCATATGAATGTAGATTTATCTACAAAATGTCCATATGAACATGTTAGTATAAATGTGAACTTATGTTTGAAATGTCTATTTGAATATGGACTATGAGATGTCTGAATGAACATAAGACTTGTCAGGGAATTCATAAGGCTTGTTTATGTAATGTCAGCTTAATGAACATAAGACGTATATGAAATCATATGTGTATAGACCATATATAGTCCTTGTCAGTGAGTTGTCTGTGCTTAAATACGCAGATCAGGGTGAGCACTTGTTTGTGAAGTATCACCTGGTGACATGTCTCAGCAAGGTGAATGTAGACAGGATCTGTGAAGTATCACCTGTTGACATGTCTCAACAAAGTGAATGTAGACAGGATCTGAGGTCCAAACGATACAAGATCAACAAATTAATTTGTGTGAGTTGGTTGCAAGAAGTGTATGATAAGATGGCTTAGAAATAGCTGAAATTGTGGTTCAGACACTCTATATGATTGTGGTTCAAACACACTATATGGTAGTGGTTCATGCACAGCGTTTGTTTGTAGTTCAGACATACTTTATGCTTGAAGGAGAAAGTATATGGTAAGATTCATTTAGCCTTATTTTTATTTCTGAACTTACCTTTAGGGCAGATTTATGTGTATGCCAGACATGTGTTCCTGTGTCTTTGAGTATATGATTCTGTGATTGATGTATGCTCAAATAAGGTTATATAAATCTAAAAAATTTGTCTTTAAATATGTGCATGAGCGTATGTGTTTCAGGGTAAGATGGTGTTGCCAGACTGAATTTTTGATTCAGTGTATTTGTAAATATTTATGACTGAGTTTGCTCATCATTGTGTTTGACTGAGGTTGTAAGACTTTTGTGAGCTTGTACGTACAGCAGATACGTGGTTATTGTGGCTAAATTCATATAACCCTGGCTGAATTTCTGTGTCTATCCGTGACTGAGGTTGTGTGTATGTGGTGTTGTGTGTATGGTGTAGAACTGGCGTATGATTCTTGTGCCATACTCTAAACACAGAATCCCACATAATATGTATAATAATGATAACAATATGATTCTAATATATTCAAAAATGTTTTGTGAGCCTGTGTGGGTGTCATAGTACATTCATATATTTGTTTTTTTTTTTTTAAATGCCATTCTTCACTGATTTTATTCGTACCATCCTTGTTTTGTATTTCACAAGTCTCATCATCTGCACACAGGAAAACTAAAGCAGTTTACCTCTTTCATCGCATTTTTAAAAAAAATTGTATAAATACTGTACAGTAAAAGTTGAGTTGAGAGTCAGTGACGTGTTGGTAACCCTTGGTTTGTTTGAGTCAGTGTTTGTTAGAACTTTTACTACACAACTTTTGCATGAATAGTTTTATAACATGCCATACATGCAGTGAGGCACTATTTACACAACTTTGACATCTTTGGACTTATTTCTACAACTTTTGAGATTTATAGACTAATTATATAATGTATTGGTTAAATAGGATGAGTTCTGTGTGTTTCTAGTTGTGCACTGCTTAATAGTGATCTTGTTTAGCTGTGCATGATTAGACAGTGTACAGTCTCTGTGTTACATTTGTTCTCGTTGTAATCTCCCTGGAACTGCAAACTGTTGCTTGTTGTAGCTGTTGCCATGATGACAATGAAGCTCAGCATGGATAGTTTTTATAAGCTTTTCTACAGGCTCTGTCACTGTAGCCCAGTTACCCAGGCAGAACTTGCTACCAAGAATGCCATGAAGAACTTGTTCTCCAGAGTCTTGATCAGCTTATTCCCTGGAGTCTTGGCCAACTTGTTGCCTGAAGTCTCGGCCAACTTGTTCCCTAGAGTCTTGATCAGCTTATTCCCTGGAGTCTTGGCCAACTTATTCCCTGGAGTCTTGGTCAGCTTATTCCCTGGAGTCTTGGTCAGCTTATTCCCTGGAGTCTTGGCCAACTTGTTCCCTGGAGTCTTGGTCAGCTTATTCCCTGGAGTCTTGGCCAACTTGTTCCCTAGAGTCTTGGTCAGCTTATTCCCTGGAGTCTTGGTCAGCTTATTCCCTAGAGTCTTGGTCAGCTTATTCCCTGGAGTCTTGGTCAGCTTGTTCCCTGGAGTCTTGGTCAGCTTATTCCCTGGAGTCTTGGTCAGCTTATTCCCTGGAGTCTTTGTCATCTTATTCCCTGGAGTCTTGGTCAGCTTATTCCCTGGAGTCTTGGTCAGCTTATTCCCTGGAGTCTTGGTCAGCTTATTCCCTGGAGTCTTGGTCAGCTTATTCCCTGGAGTCTTGGTCAGCTTATTCCCTGGAGTCTTGGTCAGTTTATTCCATGACGTCTTGGTCAGCTTATTCCCTGAGTCTTGATCAGCTTGTTCCCTGGAGTCTTGGCCAAGTTTTTATTTGAGGTCTTGGTCAACTTGTTCCCTGGAGTCTTGGCCAAGTTTTTCTTTGAGATCTTGGCCAACTTGTTCCCTGGAGTCTTGGTCAACTTGTTCCATGAAGTCTTGGTCAACTTGTTCCCTGAAGTCTTTGTCAGCTTGTTCCCTGGAGTCTTGGTCAGCTTGTTCCCTGAAGTCTTAGTCAACTTCTTCCCTGAAGTCTTGGTCAGCTTGTTCCCTGGAGCTTTGATCAGCTTGTTCCCTGGAGTCTTGGCCAAGTTTTTCTTTGAGATCTTGGCCAACTTGTTCCCTGAAGTCTTGATCAGCTTGTTCCATGAAGTCTTGATCAGCTTGTTCCCTGAAGTCTTGATCAGCTTGTTCCCTGAAGTCTTGGCCAGCTTATTCCCTGGAGTCTTGGTCAGTTTATTCCATGAAGTCTTGGTCAGCTTATTCCCTGAAGTCTTGGCCAGCTTATTCCCTGGAGTCGTGGCCAAGTTTTTCTTTGAGATCTTGGCCAACTTGTTCCCTGAAGTCTTGGCCAGCTTGTTTCCTGGAGTCTTGGCCAAGTTTTTCTTTGAGATCTTGGCCAACTTGTTCCCTGAAGTCATGATCAGCTTGTTCCATGAAGTCTTGATCAGCTTGTTCCATGAAGTCTTGATCAGCTTGTTCCCTGAAGTCTTGATCAGCTTGTTCCCTGAAGTCTTGGCCAGCTTATTCCCTGGAGTCTTGGTCAGTTTATTCCATGAAGTCTTGGTCAGCTTATTCCCTGAGTCTTGATCAGCTTGTTCCCTGGAGTCTTGGCCAGGTTTTTATTTGAGGTCTTGGTCAACTTGTTCCCTGGAGTCTTGGTCAACTTGTTCCATGAAGTCTTGGTCAACTTGTTCCCTGAAGTCTTTGTCAGCTTGTTCCCTGGAGTCTTAGTCAGCTTGTTCCCTGAAGTCTTAGTCAACTTGTTCCCTGAAGTCTTGGTCAGCTTGTTCCCTGGAGCTTTGATCAGATTGTTCCCTGGAGTCTTGGCCAAGTTTTTCTTTGAGATCTTGGCCAACTTGTTCCCTGAAGTCTTGATCAGCTTGTTCCATGAAGTCTTGATCAGCTTGTTCCCTGAAGTCTTGGCCAGCTTATTCCCTGGAGTCGTGGCCAAGTTTTTCTTTGAGATCTTGGCCAACTTGTTCCCTGAAGTCTTGGCCAGCTTGTTTCCTGGAGTCTTGGCCAAGTTTTTCTTTGAGATCTTGGCCAACTTGTTCCCTGAAGTCATGATCAGCTTGTTCCATGAAGTCTTGATCAGCTTGTTCCATGAAGTCTTGATAAGCTTGTTCCCTGAAGTCTTGGTCAGCTTGTTCCCTGGAGTCGTGGCCAAGTTTTTATTTGAGATCTTGGCCATCGTGTTCCCTGGAGTCTTGGCCAGCTTATTCCCTGGAGTCTTGACCAGCATGTTCCTTTGCTTTGGTAACTGAATCATCCCCAAAGCTGGATCAGCAGATGTTTTGATTAATCAGTTGAACATTGTTAAAAGTGAAGTAGTCCCAGCAGTGACCTCACTGTGTTGAAGCACAGGTCAAAATTGTGTATACCAGGTCACCCTCATCAGCAAAATGTCACTAGCACAGTTTACATGCAAGCCAGATAAAGATTGTGGAAGGCCCAGATGCAAAAAAGCACTTGTACAATGTTCATGTAATGTACTTTAATCAGCTTCCAAAACCCTGACCTAGAATCAACTGACAGAAGTGAACATGTGTGTTTTTAGTCTGTAGTTTCACAAAGATTTTGAATTTTTAAAAAAAATCTTCAACTCAAACTGCCAGATAGCACAGAAATGTACAGGTTGTCTCCAAAAATGTGAATGGACTCAGAATGATTGTAAGGTAACTTATAGTTGAAAGTAGTTTAATTACATGTTACATTAATGTCTGCATAAAATCCGTTTAAAGGCGTGTACACACTTGGACAATGGAGAATTCATGATTAGAATTGCTGTAAGTGTGTTTATGCATGCAGGGCTACGTGTAGATTACATCTTCTATAGTTTCTGTTCATATAGCATTAACAGTTGTTGTTTGAGGAAAGAGAGTATAATGAGGTGTTGTCTGGGGAAAGAGAGTATAATGAGGTGTTGTCTGGGGAAATAATGTGTAATGAGGTGTTGAGGAAAGAGGTAATTAAGTGTTGTCTGAGAAAGGAGAGTGTAATGAGGTGTCTGGGGAATGAATGTGATGAAGTATTGTCTGAGGAAAGAGTGTGTAATAATGTGTTGTCTCAGGAAAGAGTGTGTAATAATATGTTGTCTCAGGAAAGAGTGTGTAATAATGTGTTGTCTCAGGAAAGAGTGTGTAATAATGTGTTGTCTCAGGAAAGAGTGTGTAATAATATGTTGTCTCAGGAAAGAGTGTGTAATAATGTGTTGTCTCAGGAAAGAGTGTGTAATAATGTGTTGTCTCAGGAAAGAGTGTGTAATAATGTGTTGTCTCAGGAAAGAGTGTGTAATAATGTGTTGTCTCAGGAAAGAGTGTGTAATAATATGTTGTCTCAGGAAAGAGTGTGTAATAATGTGTTGTCTCAGGAAAGCGTGTGTAATGAGGTGTTGTCTGGGGAAAGATTGTAATTAGGTGTTGTCTGAGGAAAGTGTGTAACTAGGTGTTGTCTGAGGAAAGTGTGTAATTAGGTGTTGTCTGAGGAAGGAGATTGTAATGAAGTATTGGTTGGAGGAGAGTATAATGAGGTGTTGTCTAGGAAATGAAAGTATAATGATGTGTTGTCTAGGAAATGAAAGTATAATGATGTGTTGTCTAGGAAATGAAAGTATAATGAGGTGTTGTCTAGGAAATGAAAGTATAATGAGGTGTTGTCTAGGAAATGAAAGTATAATGATGTGTTGTCTAGGAAATGAAAGTATAATGAGGTGTTGTCTAGGAAATGAAAGTATAATGAGGTGTTGTCTGAGGATTGAGGTTGTAAAGAGGTGTTGACTGGGCTTGTATTGTTAGAAAGTTTTATCTAAACATTTTCTGTAGTGAAATAATGTTTGTGTGTTTTTCCCAGCACATCATACTACACGTGTGCGTAGTGTCTTTGTATGTTGTCTGAGCATTTAACATTCTGTATGTCTGATCTACAACAGAAAACGGATGACCAGATGCTGTGAGAAAATATAAACCATGTTTGTCTATGCGTATGTTTTATGTCTTATAGTGCCTTAGTCATACATAAACCATTTCCCACCGTATGATCCAGCACATTTCACTATGCCACGTCGCAGATACACGTGTTTTTCTTCAAACATTTCCACAGACATTGTTATGTTTCAGTGAAAACTTTCATGTCGTTGATATAGAGGCATTGTCGTGTAGGCGGCCATGTTCGTTAAGTACTCGTAGTTTTTCTGCCTTAAATGTTTGTGATAGAACAAGAAACTGGTTCTCACCCTTGACAAAACAACCAGAAAATATTGATCAATCTGTTACCCGATTTGTCGGCAAGTACCTGTCTGACAGGGCTGAACCATGATTAATTTTCTTCTTAATCATTAATCTCTTGTTATTTTGTGCTTCGAATTTTGGAAACGCTGTAAAATTTTGTAGCGATGTTAGCACATTGTCCTGGAGAACAGTAACAATAGTTAGACGATTCTGGAGTTGAGTTATCTCGAGGAAAAGAAAGAAAAAAAATCTCGTTTATTAAATGTTATGAGACAGGCGAGAGATGTAATGACTGTTCTTCTTCTGTTTGGTTTTTATTTGTGTGTAAGTGTGGGAATGTTTTTTATTTGTGTGTAAGTGTGGGAATGTTTTGAATTCAACTATTTCTCACAATGATCCATTTTGATGGGTTCCGTTATAAGAGTTATGTCCCTTGCCTGTTGTTGAAATCTCCCAGGTTTTCTGTGAGTAAAGTAGACCACCCCCATCTCAGATGTGGTTTTTTTTTTTTTCATTTTGTTTTTCTGCACAGTAATTTTAGGTTTTGTTTTACAAGCGAAGTTTGAGAGTGGAAATTTGTTTGATTTTAGAAGTTTGAGAGTGGAAAGTTGTTTGATTTTAGAAGTTTGAGAGTGGAAAGTTGTTTGATTTTAGAAGTTTGAGAGTGGAAAGTTGTTTGATTTTAGAAGTTTGAGAGTGGAAAGTTGTTTGATTTTAGAAGTTTGAGAGTGGAAAGTTGTTTGATTTTAGAAGTTTGAGAGTGGAAAGTTGTTTGATTTTAGAAGTTTGAGAGTGGAAAGTTGTTTGATTTTAGAAGTTTGAGAGTGGAAAGTTGTTTGATTTTAGAAGTTTGAGAGTGGAAAGTTGTTTGATTTTAGAAGTTTGAGAGTGGAAAGTTGTTTGATTTTAGAAGTTTGAGAGTGGAAAGTTGTTTGATTTTAGAGGTTTGAGAGTGGAAAGTTGTTTGATTTTAGAAGTTTGAGTGTGGAAAGTTGTTTGATTTTAGAAGTTTGAGAATGGAAGGTTGTTTGATTTTAGAAGCTGAAGCAAATTATAATTTCACAGTCAACTTCTTGTTGTGTTCTATTATAGTAGTTTGTAGATTGTTGATAGAACTTCAGGGTTTAGCTGTTGTTAGGTTAGAACTTGAGGGTTTAGATGTTGTTAGAACTTGAGGGTTTAGATGTTGTTAGGTTAGAACTTGAGGGTTTACATATTGTTAGGTTAGAACTTGAGAGTTTAGATGTTGTTAGAACTTGAGGGTTTAGATGTTGTTAGGTTAGAACTTGAGGGTTTAGATGTTGTTAGAACTTGAGGGTTTAGATGTTGTTAGAACTTGAGGGTTTAGATGTTGTTAGAACTTGAGGGTTTAGATGTTGTTAGGTTAGAACTTGAGGGTTTAGGTATTGTTAGGTTAGAACTTGAGGGTTTAGATGTTGTTAGAACTTGAGGGTTTAGATGTTGTTAGGTTAGAACTTGAAGGTTTAGAAATTGTTAGGTTAGAACTTGAGGGTTTAGATGTTGTTAGAACTTGAGGGTTTAGATGTTGTTAGGTTAGAATTTGAAGGTTTAGAAATTGTTAGGTTAGAACTTGAGGGTTTAGATGTTGTTAGGTTAGAACTTGAAGGTTTAGAAATTGTTAGGTTAGAACTTGAGGGTTTAGATGTTGTTAGAACTTGAGGGTTTAGATGTTGTTAGGTTAGAACTTGAGGGTTTAGATGTTGTTAGAACTTGAGGGTTTAGATGTTGTTAGGTTAGAACTTGAAGGTTTAGAAATTGTTAGGTTAGAACTTGAGGGTTTAGATTTTGTTAGGATAGAACTTGAGGGTTTAGATTTTGTTAGGATAGAACTTGAGGGTTTAGATTATGTTGGGCTAGAACTTGAGGGTTTAGATTATGTTGGGCTAGAACTTGAGGGTTTAGATTTTTTTAGGATAGAACTTAAGGGTTTAGATTTTGTTATGCTAGAACTTGAGGGTTTAGATTTTTTTAGGATAGAACTTAAGGGTTTAGATTTTGTTATGCTAGAACTTGAGGGTTTAGATTATGTTGGGCTAGAACTTGAGGGTTTAGATTTTTTTAGGATAGAACTTGAGGGTTTAGATTTTGTTAGGATAGAACTTGATGATTTATATATTTTTAGGTTAGAACTTGAGGGTTTAGTTGTTTTTAGAAATTCAGCTTCCAGAAATGTTCTTATTTCTAGAAAGTTTAGAATAAGTTCCATGTCTGTCAGAAAAGATGAGAGTGTCCAACATGTACTTTCACATAAAATTGTGATTGTAGTATATGTAATACCAAGTTTGTAAAATCCTTCATTTTAAAAAAAATCTTCATAGCGTATGAAGAATTTTGAAGCCTTTAACTTGAACCAGACTGCACATTAAAGAGTGTATAAAGATACAAATTTCTTATCTTTTACTAATATTTCTGTGTGTACCAGATATATTTAGAAGAGGAAAGTACGTTTAATACTTGTTTTGTTTTTCTAAATAGTTTGAATGATGAAAGTTTTTTTTTTTTAAAAATTTGCGATGATGAAATGGTAGCCGTTGGTTTTGTCACATATGGTAAATGTAGCAGCTTAATTATTTCCTTGATTCGTTATAAAATTACTTTTGTTTAAAAATGAGTTTATTTTATGTACATACGATTCTTGTTTTTAATTTTCTCGGCCATTTGCTCATCTGTGTTCCCTTTACGCTGGTAGTTCATCATATTTCACAGCTTGGTTTAGTCCACATTTCTATCAAATGCCATGTGGCGTGCCCAAAATCTGAAGAGTTATGTGTCGGTTTGATGAATTTCGTCCCATGTGATTTGAAGAAAGTTTGTCTATTGTTTTATTTTGACCTCCAGTCTTGTT
This sequence comes from Achatina immaculata, assembly GCA_009760885.1. Taxonomy (NCBI): domain Eukaryota; kingdom Metazoa; phylum Mollusca; class Gastropoda; order Stylommatophora; family Achatinidae; genus Lissachatina; species Lissachatina immaculata. The sequence goes on from CM019718.1 coordinate 49,620,663, forward strand.
TTGGATTTGATCATTTATGAATAAAAGCAAGATTCTGACTTTTTCCCAGCGAGTTCTCCATGTTTGTTTTAATAGACTGTGAGACTTCAGTCTCTCTCAGTATCTCTCTCTCTTTCTCTCTCTTTCTCCATTTTTGTCTGTTTTCTTTCTCATTGTCTCTTTCCTCTCGCTGTCTATCCTCTCTTTCTCCTCTTTGTCTGTCAGTGCCTCCCTGTCTCTGTCTCTTTGTCTCTCTCTTTCTCTTCTGTCTCTCACTTTTTGTCTCTTTCTTCTCTCTCTCCCGTTTCACTCACTCACTCACTCACTCTCTCTCTCTCTCTCACACCTTAATAGGCCCCGTCCCCTACGACCTACATCCTTCCCCTGGTATAAAATGTCAAGAAACAAGAATTTGTACTTTTAGAGTACTTTACCTTTTTGCTTGACACTGGGCCCATAGACTTAAACATTCAGCAGATTGATAATCTGTCACTGCAGACAGCAGCAATATCCTCATCTCAGCTCTTGATCTCTTTAATAGAAATAAAAGTCGTATTTTAATATTTATTACTTCGTGATTGTGACTAGTCAGTCCTTCAGCAAGCCTGGTGGAAGGGACATAACAACGACAATTTTATACAGCAGGTAAATTATTGGTTATCTTATATATATCTTATATCCTTCCCGTGCCGTTAGACGTCACATAGGGCTCGCAAAGTAGTTCGCCAATTTTTCCTGTCCTCGGCGAGTCTTTCAACCTCATCAAAGGATTTTATGCCTGTTAACTTGGCCTCTCTTAATAATGTTCTCTTCAGAGTTTCACGCGGTCTGCCCCTTTTTCTTCGGCCTGTTGTGTTCCACTTGATAGCTTGTTTTGGGATTCTCTGCTCATTTCTTCTCATCAAGTGGCCAACATATGTCCATCTCCTTTTCCTGATCACCCGTGAGACTGGTTGTTGTTCAGTCATCTGTCTTATCTCTGCATTAAATTATTGGTTAGTTACCTTCGATATGGTTAGCGGGGTAGGGGTATCCCCTTTCAAAAAAGTAAGACGCTTCCTTATCTCCGTCACTCTATGGGACACCCTTGGGCAAGGTGGAGTACCCGTATAGCCGCCCCCCCCCCTCGATCAGGGTGACGTGAAGCCATGGGAGCAGGTGGTGGGAGAGCAGCCGATAGATAATGTTGGTTATGGTCACCAGTCTATGATGGTAGGCAGATGATCTTAATGTAGGGACAATGGCTACGGTCACTGACTAGTACAGTCACTGCCCGGAAGGAAAGCAATGGTAAACTATCTTCTGGAAATATACCAAGAAACTCAAGCAGCAATATGGAAGGTCAGATAGGAGAAAGATCTGGTGGTGAGTCCCCTAGGCCAGATAGATCTAATTTTAGCACTGGGGAAGAGTGTGAGACAGAGGTTAGTACTAGTAATTGTGATGACGGACAAAATCCTGACAGTGTTACCAAGGAAAACCCCTGCATCAAACTAAAAAGAAAAATAAGAGTAGGAACATGGAATGTAAGAAGTATGTATGAGGGAAAGTATCAAATAATAAGTAACGAGATGAAAAGAACGGGGATACACATTTTGGGAAGCTATGAACATCGATGGAAAGGATCAGGACACTTCAAGAGCGAGAATGATAATATCTTTATATACTCTGGCGGAGAATTAGGAGGAAAGAATGGAGTAGCTTTTTACTTGGACAAATCAACATCAAAAGCATTACTAGGTTACAATCCAGTAAGTGATAGATTCCTCACAATCAGACTTAAGGGCATTCCTAGAAACGTAACAATCATCCAGATATATGCACCTACATCAGCAGCAGAAGAAGAGGTAGTAGAAGACTTTTATAACACACTACAAACAACGATAGATCAGGTACGGAAAAATGATATTGTATTAATAATGGGCAATTTTAATGCAAAGATTGGTACAGAAAGAGCAGAAGATGAAGGATATGTTGTAGGGAAATTTAGCATAGGACACAGAAATGAGGCAGGTGACAATCTAATGGCGTTTTGCATGGAAAATGAGCTAATGATTGCTAACACACTTTATAAACAACATCCAAGAAGACTTTACACATGGACATCACCCGATGGGAAAACCAAGAATCAAATAGATTACATTTTAGTGAAAAGAAGGTGGAGGTCAAGTATAACATCAACAAAAACTTTACCAGGTGCTGATTGTGACACGGACCATGAGTTATTAATAACAGACATGAAGATAAAGATAAAAAAGACAGTTACGGGATCAAGACCACTCCACTTTGGTCTTACAAAAATACCAGAACAATACGGTATAGAAGTGAAGAACCGTTTAGAAATCCTGATGGCTGTACAGGAGGAGACGACACCAGATGATTTGGCTACACAGCCCAGAGATATCTTAATAACAACAGCTAAAGACATGGTTCCAGTAAAGAAAACTCAAAAGAATGGATGGATTACAGAAGGCACACTAGAATGACAAAACAACGTAGATAAATTAAGACGCAATGGAAAGTGACAAACAGCAACAAAGAGGAATATAACTCTTTAACAAAAGAAGTAACAAAAGAAGTGCGAAGAAACATAAGAAAAGACACAAAAACAATACATACAAGACTGTTGTGAAAGAATAGAAGGACATCAGAAGTGTGGAAGAGATAGTGAAATGTTTAAAGAAGTGAAGACATTGACAAGAAATATCACACCTAAGCTAAATGTAATTTGTGACGAAATGGGGAATACCTTGACAGAGACAGAGGAAATTCTAGAACGATGGAAGGAATATTGCAGAGGAATGTACGAAACAACTGACTGTGAGAGCAGAAATCAACAGAGGGAATTATTATTGGAGGAGAAAGAACCCGCCTCTTTGACGTCATGTTTAGCGTGATATCGTTAAATTGCACGTATTTTCGTGTACTGTGCCGTCGTTTCTGACGGGTTACATCGAGCACGTACGTAACGTTAAGACACGTCATTCATTCATTCATTCATTCGCATGTCCCTTTCGAAACTTTGCCTCCTAAACAGCACTCCTGTAGGCCTCTCGGTTGTGAGCAAGACGGCCTGCTGCTGCTGCGTCCATTTGCAGATCGTCAACGATTTCTTGCAGCCATCTTCGTTTTGGTCTTCCTCTTTTTCTTTTTCCCATTATGTATCCTTCCAATATGGTCTTCTCTAAATTATCATGACGTTTAATGTGTCCAAAATATTTAAGTTTTCTCTCTTTAATCCTCTTTACTAGCCAGCCTTCTTCAATATTAAGCTCTTGTAGTATAGATATATTTGTTCTTTTCTGTGTCCACGATATTTGTAGAACTCTTCTGTAGCATTTATATTCAAAGGCATTTATGTATTTCTCAGCTGTTTTGTTAAGTGTCCAGGTCTCATAGGCATATGTTGCGATAGGAAAGATGCATGTCCTTAAAAATCTTATTTTTGTAGTTCTTTCTGCTCCTCTCCACAGATTCTTTATTTGTTTTACTTTCTGAAGAGCGATGGATGTCCTCCTTTTAATTCCTCATTGTATCTCCATTATTAGTTAGCAGTGATCCAAGATATTCAAAACTCTCCACTTCTTCCAACTTTTCCTTATTGATATATATTTCAGCTGCCTTGTTTGTTTTGTCAATTGTCATCAATTTAGTTTTCTTTGCATTAAGATAGAGGTTCTGCTCTTCGCTGTTCTTACGGACTGACATAATTAGTTTTTCCATTCCTTTTTGTGTTGTGGATAGTAACACTGTGTCATCATCATATCTAATCTCTGGTATTTCATAACCTCCAATTGTTATGGCATCGTAATATTCTTTGTCTACATCTTCTCTAACATTCCTCATTATATTTTCAGTATACAAGTTAAATAAATAGGGTGACAATATGTACCCCTGACGGACCCCTTGTATTATGTCAAACCAAGACACGTCAAGCAAACCAAATAAGGGAGTACTTGTTCCCACTGACAACTTTGCTTGATTTGAATACACTGAATATAAAATAAAAGACTTGTGTCAATTGAAAAAAAAAAAAAGCGTATCCAAATCTATCTCTCGTTTCTGTCACACACACACCACACCCACCCACCCACCCACCCCCCCCCCCCCCCCCCCCCCCACGAAGTCTCTCTCCACATATTCCACGAAACTCGACTGCAACAAAAGGCAGCCTGGTATCGCTTATTTCATGTTTATGTCCCTTAGTCCATCTCCGTCCTCAGGCTAGAGCAACAGTCGAGGGGAAATTCACAAGAAAGAGAACTCGTGATGCTTTACCTGCGCCGTAAACATTGCAGAGTTACCTCGTTTTCCTTGTTTATGTATCTGAGCTTTTCCTGCCCTTCTCTCTCTCTCTCTCTCTCCCACCCACCCCTCCCCCCCCCCCCCCTCGTCTCAACGTATTCCTCACTACCTTCTTCCTCCGTCCCCACCTCCATGTCCGGCGGTTTTGGGGAATTTGTTTTTCTCCAAAGCATGGTAGTAGTACTGTAACAAGTTTGGGTAGGGTCTTGATCATATATGATCTTAGTTTCCAGTTTTGCAACGTTTTAAAGGGAGATTATCCGCGGCGGAGTCACGTCTCTCAGGGCGGATGTGTATATAAAGATGTATGAACACACTTACTTCCGGCACTTATAACTGTAGTTCTTGCACTACACACAGCCCAGTGCTCGTTACCTGCTTAATATACCCAGCATTTAAAGTGACAAACCGTCCACTTACTATACAGAAGAGTCCCATATTTTAAGGATTTGTCACAGGAATCGTATTTCTTCGTCCAGAAGCCTAAACGTCCCTTAGGCACGTGTCTCATACTGTACTGTATTTTAATCTTTGATGACCACATGTTCGAAAGTACCAAGAATATTTTAAATTGTCTTTAGTGGGAAAAGTTGCTATTTCTACTCTGTAGAGAAGTACGGTATTAAACCGTAAATAGTATTAAAAAGAGAAAACTTTAAGTATTTTGGACACATTAAACGTCATGATAATCTAGAGAGAACCGTCTTGGAAGGGAACATAATGGGAAAAAGAAAGACCAAAGCGAAGATGACTGCAAGACATCGTTGATGATCTGGAAATGGATGCATTAGCAGCAGGCCATCTTGCTCAATCGAGAGGCCTACAGGAGTGCTGTTAGGGAGGCAAAGTTCCGCAAGGGAACATGGAAATGAATGAATGAGAGAAGTACGGATTACAAGAACCACTAAACATCTCCGCTATGAAAGGTTAACAATTACGACTGATGTGTCACGTGTGTAAGAATGGAAGAGGCATCTGAAGAAGTTCGCATACACACAAGAGACAGACGGGGGAAGACCAAAAGGCAAACTAAGACAAAGATGGGGAGACAACGCGGGAGAAAATAAATAAGATAACTTGGGATAGATAACTGAAGAGAGACAACCGGGAAGTGAACAGATAAATGGGGAGTGGATCCCAGTTGATCTGACTGGATCTGCTGTAAGTTGCAAAAGAGAGAAAGAGAGATTGATTGATTGATTGATTGATTGATTGATTGATTGATCTTTATTTCAAAAGGGTTAAGAATTGGGCACGCAGGCCCGTCTGCCCTTTATCATACATCTGTCACTCTATTCCAGACATTCTACAAATATGCTGTTCATTTAACAAACATAATTAACACTGAAGCTGAGAGACATAAAATAAAATATAACATTTACGTTTCGCTCTTAAACATTCACTCAGTACAGAAGTAACTACATACATTATAAATGACTACAAGTAACTACATACATTATAAATGACTATCTACTAAACAAAATTTTTGGGACTATTCAGAAAACAATTAATTGTATTCGGTGTCTGTAAGAGCAGTTTAAGATAACTTTTAAGTTTTATAATTCACGGAGGCATGTAGTCCACATCAAATAGATATTGGGAAAGCTTGTAGTTGTAGGAAGGAGTATAATTTATATTTTCTATATAGGATGGGAGGGTATTCCAAAGATGAGCAGCTGAATAACTAAAGCTTTTCTTGTAAAGATCAAGTCTAGGTTTTGGAAGACATATGTTGTTCAAGCGTTGACTGCACTTTGGGCTAAATTTAAGCAGGTTCCATAGATAAGGCGGGGCATGCGGTGAAAGAATTTGATGTACTAACTTGGCTTTGTTGAAGAGGAACCTGTTCTTAAGAGGCAGTATTTTGATATGTTTGTGCTGGTTGGTTGTTTGTGCTTGATCTTTGTCACTAATAAGCTTTACTGCTCGCTTTTGGAGTGAGCAAAGCCTCTTTGTATTTGACACTGAGCAACCATCCCAAATTGTTGAGCAATAGTCTAAATGTTTTTGTATATGAGATATGTAGTATGTCTTCCTAGTATCTTGATTGATGAAGTGCTTAATTTTAGCTAATTGGTATACTTTTTGTGCGATGAGTTTTGTTAGACATTGCACATGAGAGTTCCAGGTCAGATGTTGGTCAATAATAAGACCTAGTGTTTTGTGCTCGCTAACGTTTTCTATCTGTGATGTTTCTGTACAGAGCCAAAGTGTTGTTTTTGCTGATGTTTTGTAGTTTCTGTCTTATTGTTATGAGCATTGATTTTGTTTTATCGGTTTTTATAATCATGCCATTATTTTTGCTCCATCTAATTAAATTGTATAACTCGACCTGAAGAGTTAATTCTAGATTAACACAATCGTAGTCACTGGTGTAGACAAAAAGGTCACAAGAAGAGTGTTTAAGATGAAGTGGAAGATCATTGATATATATAGCAAAGAGCAACGGGCCTAGAATAGAACCTTGCGGAACACCAGTGTCAACTGTAGCAGAATTTGATAGAGAATTGTTGAAGAATACTACCTGTTGTCTGTCTGAAAGAAACGATGCAATTAATTTTATTAGGTCAGGGTGCAATTTATAACTCTTTATTTTTCTTACGAGAATATCGTGGTCAGTCATATCACATGCCTTTTTACAGTCGACAAAGACGGCACCACATAGTCTGTCGTCATTTATGTTTACTAACCAGTTTTCTGTCATTTTGGTAAGAGCTGTGTGGCAGGAATGATTGGGTCTAAAGCCTGACTGACTGTCTATGAGTAAATTGTTCTCTTGCATGTGCCGTAGAGTTATTTTGTGTATGTGTTTTTCGAGTGGTTTTGATAATGACGATAATATGGATATTGGTCTATAGTTGGTAAGATTGTTGGATGAGCTAGATTTAAAGCGAGGATACACCTTAGCAGTTTTAAAAGTCTCAGGGAAATAACATTTTGCAATGCACTGGTTGTAAATATATGTTAGTGTATGTGAAATGACAGGTGCAGCATAACGTAAGATCTTATTACTAATATCATCAAGCCCAGCTGTATTGTTGCTTTTTAAGGTTAAGAGATAACTGCGAACTTCACTGACTGTTAAGAATGGAATGTGTAACTGTTAATCAGTACATCTGTTGTCCAGGAATGTTTGTAGTTCATGTAAGTCGCATATAGGAGCTGATATTGATGATTTAAGAACGTTGATTTCTTCTCTGAAATGTGTACTGATATGTGCTCTAGTGTATGCACGATTGATGGCTTGAAAATCAAATTCTTTTCTTTTATTTGATAGGGTATTTATGGCTTTCCAAATTGATTTACTGTCTGATTTATTCTGTACTAGATTCTTGAAGTAATTTGTTTTCTCTTGTCTTATTAAGAATTGAACTTTGTTTCTGAGTGAACGGTAGGTCCTAAAGTCCTTGATTTTGTGCGCCCGATCACGTTCTCTCATGGATTGTAGTATTTCAGGTGTTATTCAAGGTGACTTCGTCTGGTGTTTTACTCTCATCTCTTTCATGGGGACATGCTTGTCTAATATATCTCTGAAGATCTTTAGCCAATATTCTATTACCTCATCACGGTCATTTAGTTGGTACACGTGTGTAAGTGAAGATTCTTGCAAATCATTAAGGAATAATTCTAGGTTAAATTTTCTGAAGCTTCTAAATTTCATACTGATGTGATTGTGTTTAGGAAGTTTATACCCCTTTCTTGTCCACGTACAGCAGACTGGGTAATGATCACTTAACGAAGTATGAGGGATGTTACATTCAGTGATGTTTTCTGGTTGGGCTACATATATATGATCTAATAATGTGAATGATACTTCTGTTACTCTAGTAGGTTTGGTGACAATTTGGCAAAGATTATAGGATAATATAATATTGCTCCAAGTTGCATTTGATTGTGTTAGATCTATGTTTAAATCTCCAAGAATGATAATATCTTTGAACCTCAAGGTTGAAACCTCATCCATCATAGTCGTGAAGTGATCGTACCACAGGGATGATGCATTTGGATTACGGTACAAAAGTCCAATAATTAATGGACTCTGGTTTGGCATTTTAACTTCCGCCCAAATACACTCTACTTCTGATGATTCGAGGTCTTCTCTACGACTAAACTGGATAGTTGTGGAGACATACATTACTAGACCTGTTTCTAGTTTCCTGGTTGGGTCAAGCCGGATCAGGTTAAAACCATTAATTCTAATATCTTCATCGGTTATGTTCCTATTTACACGGCTTTCAGAGAAGCCAAAAATGTGGAAATTTTGATTTAATATGTGTGTTACTTCAGGAATTTTACCTAATAGGCGATATACATTCAGATGGCCTATTCGAAGTCCTTCTTTATGTAACCATTTTTCGGTAGGTGGGGTCATTTTATTTTCTAGTCTCCTGTTGCTGGTTTGAAAGTAATTCCTATTATGATACTTAAGACTGAAGTAAATAAAATTTTAAATACTACACAGAGACACACTCTGTATATTAAACTTTCAACTGGTACACAACTCACTAGCTGAAATAATTGGAAGCTGAAAGAGAGACACGCCTAACTACTGAATAATTAAAAGGTGAAATATGCGAATTCACTAACAAGTTGAGTAAATAAGTATATAGTTCTCACACACAAACAGATACAACTCACAAACTGCAAGGACCTATAGAAAGTTGACAAGAGACATGCAGGCAGACAGGCAGGCAAAAAGACAGACATGCAGATAGACAGACAGGCAAACAGACAGGCAAACAGACAGGCGGACAGACAAACAGGCAAACAGGCAGGCAGATAGACAGGCAAACAGACAGACAGACAGGCAGGCAAACAGACAGACAGGCAGGCAAACAGACAGACAGCCAGATAGACAGACAGGCACATACACAGACATAGAGAACATTAACCTCACCCCAGCCCCAGTATATGAGGATTTTGGTAGTTTTCTGTCCGTCTGTGCGGTTGATGTGTTCAGTGTGTTAATAGGGCTTTTCTTAGGCCGTATCGTATCGTAGCGCTCACGTTACGCACGTGAATAACAGGTTAGACTTTCATCTTGATCTTCGTGAGTTGAGGTTACTGGACTAGTTACACACAGAATTCCAGCTCTCACTCTCACTTGCTGGATTAGTTACACACTGTTCCAGACATACTTCTCATCCAGGCTCTTTCAAAACCTCACGTTGACGACAACTGGTACAGATAGTCAAGTAAATCCCGGGTAACGGTGACTTGGAACATTTACTGATGGAATGATGATGATGTTGATGAAAATAACATTAATTCTGACTGCCGGCTGGTTATCCCTGCCATGTGGCCAGTCTATTCGTACTTACAACGGCAGTACAACTATAACGTTTACATGCTCCTCGAAGACATAACACAGCCCAAAAACCTCCACAAAGTTACACGTTCAAACCAAGACTCAGCTTTTCCCCCCACAATTCCCTGTCCCGGGTTTTGCAGCCCTCGTGACCTTCTCCAAGGATCTCAGCACGAGAAAATTCAAAAAGAAAAACCCCATAATAATGCCCTTACTATCAACCCAATAGTTTTTACACGAAAACTGCTATACCCTGGAAAAAAAAAATCATAGAAATCAGAAAAAAGGTAATCCTGTCATGCCTTAGAGGCACATAGGGATATGGTGTTAGTGGCCATATTTTCCTTGACCTGTCAGCACACTAGAGGGTGATATGGTCAGTATCACGCCTGGCCACCTTTCCTTCCCGAACTCCAGAAGAAGTCAGGTACCCATTTCTACAGCTGCGTGACTGGGGTGCCTCCGACCGGATTCGAACCCCCGACCTTCGCCATGAGAGATTAGTGCATAACAACTTCACCACTCAGACACCCATAGAAATCAGAACATCAGCAAAAAAAAACAAACAAACTGCAAAACTAATCGCCACAATAAAAAATCACGTGATAAATTTTGCATTTAAAACACACATTTATCGTATACATTTAAGTTTTTGCAGGCAAACTTTCCATAAGTTGAAACTTTTCAAACTTTTCCCAAAGCTCTTTCATTTACGAGCCAAATCTTCGCTACTTTATGATCAGAGCAGCCATGCAAAACTTACCATTTCTTTTCTTCCTTCCACCCTGTCAGTTTTCTACAAACGGTCCACCACCCAAGACCACAATATTACTTCATTAAACGAAGGGACCTAATTGCAGACGTGGCCATGCAGGGCTCAGTGACCTCAGCCGACGTCAGCGCTTGACCTGAGTCACCTCGTCCTGGAGGTCACACTGTGACGGTTCACATTTGTTCCAGGCACGTGCAAGGTTTTGACGGCCCGGGGACTGAGCAGTTATTAAGTAAGGCACGTCTGTCAGACAAGGAATGCAGACACAGGGGCGGGCGTGGTGTGTGAGTGTGTGAGTGAGTGAGTGATTGATTGATTGAGATAGATAGATAGATAGATAGATAGATAGATAGATAGATAGATAGATAGATAGATAGATAGATAGATAGATAGATAGATAGATAGACCCGCAGTAACTTATTTCTATTTCTGTAGTTGATGTACCGTCTGCTGTCGCATTTTTAAAAGTCTGTATTACTAGTATCTAGTATCATTTTATAGCTTAATGTATCATTCATTCATTTGCATGTCCCTTGCGGAACTTTGCCTCCCAATCAGCACTCCTGTAGGCCTCTCGGTTGTGAGCAAGATGGCCTGCTGCTGATGCATCCATTTGCAGATCGTCAACGATTTCTTGCAGCCATCTTCGTTTTGGTCTTCCTCTTTTTCTTTTTCCCATTATGTACCCTTCCAATATGGTCTTCTCTAAATTATCATGACGTTTAATGTGTCCAAAATATTTCAGTTTTCTCTCTTTAATCCTCTTTACTAGCCAGCCTTCTTCAATATTAAGCTCTTGTAGTATAGATATATTTGTTCTTTTTTGTGTCCACGATATTTGGAGAACTCTTCTGTAGCATTTACATTCAAAGGCATTTATGTGTTTCTCAGCTGTTTTGTCAAGTGTCCAGGTCTCACAGGCATATGTTGCGATGGGAAAGATGCATGACCTTAAAAATCTTATTTTTGTAGTTCTGTCTGCTCCTCTCCACAGATTCTTTATTTGTTTTACTTTCTGAAGAGCGACAGATGTCCTCCTTTTAATTTCCCTCATTGTATCTCCATTATTAGTTAGCAGTGATCCAAGATATTCAAAATTCTCCACTTCTTCCAATTTTTCCTCATTGATAAATATTTCATCTGCCTTATTTGTTTTGTCAGTTGTCATCAATTTAGTTTTCTTTGCATTAAGATAGAGGTTCTGCTCTTCGCTGTTCTTACGGACTGACATAATTAGTGAATCCATGATTATATAATCATTCATAAGAATAAGTGGTGAATTTATCATCTTTCTTTCTTTCTTTGACAATATTCTGGTCAAGGGTAAGTAACCCGTGATATAACTCTGAATCAATATCTCAGAGTTAGGCCCATGATGGTTGCATGTTTTGTAGAATCTTCTAGATTGTTTTGTCCGTGACTTCCAAGTTCATTCTTTGCTCGTGAAAAGTATGTTTTATGGTCTGGGTGTGAGACGAAAGTTTCAGCTCAGATCATTCGGAGTTTGACTGTGGAAAGTGGATGTTGTGTTAGTGTCGTCTTGCTAGAAATGTCATTGCGCAAGTTTGTGTAAGTTTGAAGTGTGTGGATAGATGAAGGTTACTCGATTCTCATAGCGACAACTTAGTATTAGCTGGCTAGCAGCCCAGAATCTTATTCGTGATTGAATTCTGTATTGTTGGAGGTGTCACTTGACATGTTTTCTCTGCTCGATTCATCCTCATCATCATCGTGTTCCATGTAATAAACGGTTGTGAGTTGCTAAGATAACGCCGGCCTGATTGATAATCCTATGAGCCAGTTTGTGGACGTCCCGGGGCTGTCCTGTGAAGAGAGATCATGACAGGGAATGTTCGTCGTCCTGTTGCTGCATATCTGCAACTTAATCACAGCACAATGTGACAAAGTCAACATATGTGTTTAGCACCATCGCTCAATACAACACATATGGTTTCTTTTCTTTCTTTCTTTTGGAGGGCAGCTTTACATCTGTCTCTCTGTCTGTCTCAATAAATTACTATAGATATTGAATTTCTCATTTGTTTGCGTGCTTACTGAACAAAGAGAGAATGCTGACAGTTAAGATATGAAAAGAAAGTCTGAGATACCTTCTCCAAATTTTGTTGGGTGGATGAAAGTCAAGGTCGCATACTCAAAGAAAGCAAATGTCAGTCAAAAGAAATAGTTTCCAGCCTTCCCCAGACCACTAATCCATAAAGCCAGTGGTAGTACATCGACCCAAGCCTCTTTCTGCGCATTGTGTGCCCGTTTTTTTAAAAAAATAGGGATGACATAAAAAAGCTAAGACCTGAATTTTTCATGTATTTTGTGTGTTTTTTATCTTTTGTGTTGCTCAAGTACACAGTCCTTGAAAAAAGAGGTTAGCCGAAAGATTGGTTGGTTGTATGTTCTTCATTTTATACATAAGCGTCTTACTTTCTGTCATTCTTGTTTCTGCCCACTTTCCTCACTCCTTTTATCTTTTTGTAAAACTGAACCATCCATCTCCGTCTACTTTACAGCCTTGTTTTACAAACTTTTCACACTTCTGAGAGTGTCATAGTTACAACTGAAAAAAAAAACCATAGAAAACCATCACATATTTTTAATGCCCTACAAAATGTTCACTGACCACTCGGACCTTCACAAGACCCCCCGGAGACCGGAGTAAAAAAGGAACTCTTTAATATGGCGAAATGATGATGGAGAACTCTCAGAGATTTGGAGAAAGGAGGACGGCGTTCATGAAGAAGATTAGGAGAAGACGGAAGTACATCAGCACTTGGCGGGGAAAAATCCGAACTTACAGCGTAGACCCAGAATAGGAGGAGGGGGTGGGTTATGGTGATCCAGTCCAGGTAAACGATCCAGGTAAACGATCCAGGTAAACGATCCAGGTAAAGTCGTAGACAGTTATCAGCATGGCTGATTTAAATTCGTTTAAAGTCACTTTAGTGTTCTCTCTCTCTCTCTCCCCCCTCCCTTTCCAGTTTTGATAAAAATATTCATTTCGATGTAGACACTGCATGGGGGGTTCCCGCGACCCATAAACCTGAATACTGGGGTGGGCTAGGACGTCGAAGCGTAGCAGGCTTTGAAAGTTGAAATGTTTTGTCGGTAACATGTGTCTACATACCTGTGGTACTTACCTGTGGTAAACACGTGACGGTGGTTCTGTAGGTTTAGTGTCATGTTGTCTTAAAGGGCACTTCCAAAGCCATCGTCGTTAGAGCTACAGGTGGTTTCGACGAAGAAGAAACAAAACTCATCCTATACTGTCTTGGGCCTCTCTGTCTTCCTTCCTATCTGTCTTCCTTCCTCTCTGTCTTCCTTCCTATCTGTCTTCCTTCCTATCTGTCTTCCTTCCTCTATGTCTTCCTTCCTATCTGTTTTCCTTCTTCTCTGTCTTCCTTCCTCTCTGTCTTCCTTCCTCTCTGTCTTCCTTCTTCCCTGTTTTCCTTCCTCGCTGTCTTCCTTACTATCTGTCTTCCTTCCTCTCTGTTTTCCTTCCCCTCTGTCTTCCTTCCTATCTGTCTTCCTTCCTATCTGTTTTCCTTCTTCTCTGTCTTCCTTCCTCTCTGTCTTCCTTCCTCTCTGTCTTCCTTCCTCCCTGTTTTCCTTCCTCGCTGTCTTCCTTACTATCTGTCTTCCTTCCTCTCTGTTTTCCTTCCCCTCTGTCTTCCTTCCTCTCTGTCTTCCTTCCTCTCTGTTTTCCTTCCTCGCTGTCTTCCTTCCTCTCTGTCTGGCATTCGTTGGTCACTCTCAAACGTGATTATTTTATAAGATTACAACTAAAAATTTTTTAAAAAAAGAGCAATTCCAAGGACCACACAAACAACTATATAATAAATACATCTTCCTTGTTTGAACCAGTAGACGACCATGTGGATGGATTTGGGTTATGCTGTAATTTAAAATTTGTCTCTTCGGAAAAAAACCCGGAATAAAACTCCGTCTAAACTGTTATTCATTAATTAAGATAAAGGTAAAGGTAATTCTGTCATGCCTTAGAGGCACATAGGGGATATGGTGTTAGTGCCAATGTTTTCCTTGACCTGTCAGCACACTAGAGGATGATATGGTCAGTATCATACCTGGCTGCCGTTTCTTTCCCAACTCCAGAAGAAGTCGGGTACCTATTTCTACATCTGCGTGACTGGGGTGCCTCTGACCGAATTCGAACCCCCGACCTTCGCCATGAGAGACCAGTGCACTAACCACTTCGCCACTCAGACACCCTATTACAAGAATTAAAAAGCGAATAGTCCAGAGCTAAAATAAAAGAACGAGAAAATACAGCAGTATCCGCTTTCCGACCTCCTGATTTACTTTTTTTTTTTCCTTTCCTGCCATCGATTCTGTAACTTCTTATCGTAAGTTTACAAATATCTTTTTTTTAGAATCTACAGCCCGTATTTCAAATGACTTATTCTAAGGTCTCTGTACAAATTATAATATCAGTCTAGTTTTGTTCCTTACATTTTAAAACATGCTTGTTTATTGACAATGAAGTTTTTTATAACTACCCCTACGTAGTTCGCTTTACGTCCGTTTCGCTTTTTCGACAGGGCCGTCGGAACGACTCAGAAAGTGAGTACTACATGTAACAAGAACCTGACCTCAGGAACCAAGTACTACATGTAACAAGAACCTGACTTCAGGAACCAAGTACTACATGTAACAAGAACCTGACCTCAGGAACCAAGTACTACATAACAAGAACCTGACCTCAGGAACCAAGTACTACATTCTTGACCTGACCTCAGGAACCAGATACTACATGTAACAAGAACCTGACCTCAGGAACCAAGCTGTTATGCTTTGAACGACGGTTTTCAAACTTGTGTGCTTGTCTTGCTAGTTACACTATCTATGTGGGTCTATGAGGATCACAGTTGAGATCGAAGTTTAGTTGTGTTTTTCCTCGTATCAGTTTATGATTCCTCCGTTTACTAATCCTGTGATACCAGGTTCCGTCCAAGACTTGGCACTTTTTTTTTTCTGATACACATGATAGTGATAATAGAACACACACACACACACACACACACACACACACATAAACAAAGGTCCCGGGGTTGACCCAGTCTCTAAAAATGGGTACCAGAGAAATCTGGGAAGGTAAATGGGCCAGTCGTGATACTGACCACATCACACTTTCGTGAGCCGAAGGTCATAGAAAATACGGGCCTAACACCGTATTCCCCAATATGTCTTAATGGCGTGGAAGCGGAAATGTTACCTTTTACCTTCGTCTCATTTTGTGATTGAGCAGTCATTGCCTCGTTAATAATATAACCCTCGAGTTATATATTTTCTGGGTTTTTTTGTTTAATGGGATCGTAATATAACCTTTGAACTATGTGAGATCATAGTATATCCATCCAGTTAAATAGGATCATAATATAACCCTCGAGTTAAATAAGATTATATTTGTTTTACTACCATGACTCCATTATCCGGCGTGTGATTTTATTGGAAGACAATAATTTCATTATTAGAGACGAGTTCTACTAACACTATCATGTGCCATCTCCCAACTGGAGGTGAGCGGCAGTGGATAACTTCTTCTTTATCAATCAGTGAGATCAGAACGTACAGGTAGGAGACCGAAGAGGACAAAACCTGAGGGTAAATAGAGTACCAGTATTTCAGAAAGAAATCCGGGTGGGGGTGGGTATGGGGGACGGGAAGAGACCCAAGCACTTACACAGTTATATACCCACAGCCACACACAGACATATTCTTCCAATCTTCATCCATTTCCACAAAGCACAGGCACACATACTTACACACGCGCGTACCAATACACAACATAGTCTAAACTCCGGCAGAATGAGCCAGTCTTTGAAAGTCAAGTGACAGAAAGAAAATCTCTTCTCCTACAAGTGCAATTTTATATTTAGTCTCCCCATCGGATGGAAGACTTCTTCAAATATCATGGACACAAAAAGAACAGATATATCTATACTACAAGAACTTAATATTGAAGAAGGTTGGCTAGTGAAGACGATTAAACAAAGAAAACTTAAATATTTTGGACACATTAAACGTCATGAGAATTTAGAGAAGACCGTCTTGGAAGGGTACATAATGGGAAAAAGAAAAAGAGGAAGACCAAGGCGAAGATGGCTGCAAGACATCGTTGACGATCTGCAAATGGGTGCACCAGCAGCAGGCCATCTTGCTCACAACCGAGAGGCCTATAAGGGTGCTGTTAGGGAGGCAAACAAAGTTCCGCAAGGGTCATGCAAACGACTGACTGACATCGGAGGGTTTCTCAAACTAGCGTAGGTATTCCATTATGGATCAAAAGATAGAGTTAAAGGAGATCCATATTCGTGTTTTGAAGAACAAAATTTCACTTCTTTTATTATCGCTATTACTTATCTATAGTTTCATTTCTGATAAAGGTTCTGTACATCCCACAAGGACTTCTGGTTCATCAATGCAGGTAGGTAGTATTTGACCGCCCCACTCTCTCACAAGCCAGACTCTGATTGCTTTGATGTGGGCTTGGATTTCTGCGATGCCGGTTTAAAGTGCTTGCGACCTGTTGTGGCCTCTTCTCTGTTTAACTGAGTGTGGTGCAAGCAAAAGCGCACGAGCGTGTCAAATGAGAAACAGTGTCATCATTGCTTTCAAGATGGAAGTCGGTACTGTGTGCCGAGCTACTGAGTTTAGTGCCATGGCACCACTGTGAGCTGTGAACTTCGTGTGTTGAGTTTCACTGATAATTCATCGTAATGTATACTCGGCCAATGATGAACTATAGTGGTCTTTTGTGTGTACTGGTTGGG
Source organism: Achatina immaculata (assembly GCA_009760885.1). NCBI lineage: Eukaryota > Metazoa > Mollusca > Gastropoda > Stylommatophora > Achatinidae > Lissachatina > Lissachatina immaculata. The sequence goes on from CM019718.1 coordinate 49,637,827, forward strand.
CTGGCTTAGCTACAGAGTTCGTGCCAAGAGCGACGCTGACTAGTTTCGCATTTAGACTGTTGTAGTTCTTAAAATGGCTCCATCACTGGGTGGCTCATCACCAAGGATTGATGCGGAGGACCATCGATGAACATTCTGTGCGATATTCACTGGCACAGGCGGTAAAACGATTATGAGAGTGTCTCTTTGGTGATGATGCCGAGATCCTAATACTGAAAAACATCCCACAAGATTGTCAAGCGGGACCAACTGCAGAAAAAGCCCGAGAAGCCCTGACTGTTAAATCAAGAGTAGACTTCTGGTGGGTCTTGACTCCCTCCAAGTGTTAAAATTATGTACAGTCTTGTTTCTAGGGTCAAAGAATGTCTGATGTCAGACTGTTAGACTTTTTATGTTAGATAGATTAGCGGTTTCTATAGGCTTTTATTTCTTTTTAGTACTAAAATTATAAATGTATACGAGTTATGCAAATTTAGACCGCAACGTAGACAAGAGTCATTTCATTACAGCGGGGTAGTGGTTGCGGGGGTAGGAGTTGGGAGTGCGAGATTGGGGGGGGGGGGGCATTCACTTAAGACCAAAGCATATTACACGGTGTTCATGTCATAATATTATCACTACAGTTGTCCAGGTTCGGTTTTTTTTATTGTTTGTTCATGTCTCCTTGAAACAGGCGTGAAACAAGGATGTATACTGTCTCCTTTACTTTTTGGGATTACAATAGACTTCATAATGAAAAAATGCTGCACAGGTAACACAGGTATTGACTGGGTACATGGGACCCAACTAGAAGATCTTGATTTTGCTGATGACATAACTCTTATCAGTAATAATGTGAATTCCATGCAAGAAAAAACAGATAGCCTATCTTCACTGGCTAGCAAAATAGGACTTGAAATTAACAAGGACAAAACAAAAATAATGAAAATTCCCATCAATCAAAATGGAAAAATACACATAGAAGGGACAGATATTGAAGAAGTCAATCAATTTGCATACCTTGGCAGCTACATAGACCAGGATGGTGACACTAGAAAGGAAGTTAGGATCAGAATTGCAAAAGCAGCATCAATCTTCAAGAATCTTGAGAACATATGGAATTCAAAAGTTATAAGCACAAAAACCAAGTTAAGACTATTCAATTCAAATGTAATATCCACCCTCATTTATGCATGCGAAAGCTGGAAAACAACTAAAGAAATAGAAAAGAAATTAGACTCTTTTGAAAACAAATGCCTAAGGAAAATACTCGGCATCAAGTGGAATGAATTCAAGAACAATGCAGAGATAAGACAGATGACTGAACAACAACCAGTCTCACGGGTGATCAGGAAAAGGAGATGGACATATGTTGGCCACTTGATGAGAAGAAATGAGCAGAGAATCCCAAAACAAGCTATCAAGTGGAACACAACAGGCCGAAGAAAAAGGGGCAGACCGCGTGAAACTCTGAAGAGAACATTATTAAGAGAGGCCAAGTTAACAGGCATAAAATCCTTTGATGAGGTTGAAAGACTCGCCGAAGACAGGAAAAATTGGCGAACTACTTTGCGAGCCCTATGTGACGTCTAACGGCACGGGAAGGATATAAGATATAAGATAAGATGTCTCCTATTCTTGTGTGCTAATTCTTACTTTTTGTTTGATCTTGCCTAATATTCTTATGTGCTATGTTTCTTACTTTTTGCTTGATTTTGTCTACTATTCTTGTGTGCTATGTTTCTTACTTTTTGTTTGTTCTTGCCTAATATTCTTATGTGCTATGTTTCTTACTTTTTGCTTGATTTTGTCTACTATTCTTGTGTGCTATGTTTCTTACTTTTTGTTTGTTCTTGCCTACTATTCTTGTGTGCTATGTTTCTTACTTTTTTGTTCTTGTCTACTATTCTTGTGTGCTATGTTTCTTACTTTTTGTTTGTTCTTGCCTACTATTCTTGTGTGCTATGTTTCTTACTTTTTGTTTGTTCTTGCCTACTATTCTTGTGTGCTATGTTTCTTACTTTTTGTTTGTTCTTGCCTACTATTCTTGTGTGCTATGTTTCTTACTTTTTGTTTGTTCTTGCCTACTATTCTTGTGTGCTATGTTTCTTACTTTTTGTTTGTTCTTGCCTACTATTCTTGTGTGCTATGTTTCTTACTTTTTGTTTGTTCTTGCCTACTATTCTTGTGTGCTATGTTTCTTACTTTTTGTTTGTTCTTGCCTACTATTCTTGTGTGCCGTGTTTCTTACTTTTTAATTTGATTTTGTCTCCTATTCTTGTATACTGTTTTTTTCCCTTTGTATTTGTTCTTGTTTCCTATTCTTGTGTGCGTTGTTTCTTACTTTTTGTTTGTTCTTGCCTACTATATTTGTGCTGTGTGTTTCTTATTTTTTGTGTGTGCTGGTCTCCTATTCTTGTGTGTTGTGTTTCTTACCTCTCGTTTGTTCATGTCCACTATTCTTGTGTGCTGTGTTTCTTTCTTTTTGTGCTGGTCTCCTATTCTTGCGGGCTGTGTTTCTTTCTGTTTTGCCTTGGTCTCCTATTCTTGTGTGTTTTGTTTCTTACTTTTTTGGTTGTGGTTGTTTTGTGTATTATGTTTCTTACTTTTTTTGTTCTTGTCCACTGTAGTTGTGTGTTGTGTTTCTTACTTTTGTGTTTTTGTCTACTATTACTGTGTGTTATGTTTCTTGCTTTTTTTTCTTTCTTGTCTACTATTTGTGTGTATTGTGTGTCTTATTTTTTTGTTCTTATCTACTTTTTGAGTGTGTTGTATATCTTACTTGTTGTGTTCTAGTCTACTATTTGTGTGTGTTGTGTTTCTTACTTTTTTGTTCTTGTCTACTGTTTGTGTGTGTTGTGTTTCTTACTTTTTTGTTCTTGTCTACTATTTGTGAGTGTTGTGTGTCTTACTTTTCTTTTGTACTATTTTTGTGTATTGTGTTTCTTATTTTTTTTTCTTGTCTACTATTTGTGAGTGTTGTGTGTCTTACTTTTCTTTTGTACTATTTTTGTGTATTGCGTTTCTTACTTTTTTTGTTCTTGTCTACTATTCGTGTTTGTTGTGTGTCTTACTTTTCTTGTCTACTATTCTTGTGTATTATGTTTCCCTTTGACATTGTCATCAGTATACTACTATCTGTCTGTCTGTCTGTCTGCCTGCCTGTCTGTCTGTCTGACCACTCCTTTTGTCCTATTTAACTCTCAGAGGGAGAGAAAGAGAGAGGGAAAGAGAGAGAGAGAGATAGAAAGTTTTCATCAACGTATTGCAATAGGTGCTCAAATATCCTCATCTGAAGGAATACTTCAGCACCGTCAATTAAAGGTCCAACACTCCAATCCAAATCCCTTTCCCGCACCGCCAACCACCTTCACTTTCAAACAAACAGGCAACAAATTGGGTCAAGGACTGCGATTACCGTTGGGTTATATTTCCATGGTTTCCCTCTGCGACCTGACCTACTTACAGTATCTGGTCGATGCTTCAATTACATCTTGTAGAAGAAAAAAAGTGTTGTTTTCACTTGTAAATCGTGGACAATTTTGAGGAAATTCTCGCTTACCTGCTGGGACCTTCAGATTTCCATTATCTGCTGATTTGTTAAACTCTGTTTTCCTTTTCTTTCGTAACTTTACATTTATGTAACGACCAAAACATTAGTTTGCGCATTTTAAAATTCTTCCAACTCTGGTTTATCTGTTCATTTTAAATTTTGTTTACATAAAAATAATAATAATCATAATTTCCATGTTATTACGGCTCTTGAAGATCTCTGAGAGCTTAAGCTCTTAATAGCCCGAGGCCCCCGACGGCTCTGACACGCGCACAGAATCTGAGGGTATAGGTTATACTATCTTACTATCAGAAGGGAGCCCCTGAGTAAGTCCTCCGTTGACAAAGCACCGCTTCCACAGGGCTACAAGTGGATTCATACCAAAGCCTTGCTTCCACAGGGCTACAGGTGGAGTCATACCAAAGCCTTGCTTCCACAGGGCTACAAGTGGAGTCATACCAAAGCTTTGCTTCCACAGGGCTACAAGTGGAGTCATACCAAAGCTTTGCTTCCACAGGGCTACAAATGGAGTCATACCAAAGCTTTGCTTCCACAGGGCTACAAGTGGAGTCATACCAAAGTCTGAAGACAGAATGTCAAATACGGAAATACCGTGACATACAGACTTCTAAAATATGTCTTCCCTTTCTACCTGCTGTGCCTACAGTGACAACGGTCAGTGAATTGAAGGCTGAAGTATCCGTGGAAATATTCTTCAAGTACAGTCAGCATGTGGCATAAGAGGAACTTGGAGGCCAATGCTGCTATTATAAGAGACATGACCATAGAGAACCAGGGTGGGTCAATACAGCCCCCACCCCCCCCCTTCAGAACGCGGACAGTATTTCATGTAGAGGTCACATGACGTCACCATCATATGTCACGTGATCACGCGGAGACAAAATGGCGGGTGCTGAAGTTTCGTTTCGTCAATGTGCTGTTATTGAGTTTCTCGTTAAAGAGAAAATGCCCGCTGCTGAGATTCACCAAAGGCTTCAACTTGCTTATGGAGATGTGTGTGTGTGTGTGTGTGTGTGTGTGTGCTAGCAGTGTTAGGAGGTGGGTGAAACATTTCAAAGATGGAAACACGAGCATCCAAGATATGCCTCGCAACGGTCGCCCTCGAACTGCCTCCACTAAACGCAACGTGGAAAGGGTTGACGACATCATTAAAGAAGACAGACGTGTCACAGTATCTGAAATCGCTGTAAATCTTGGAACAGGACACAATGCAGTACAGGAAATGATTGAAACCCTAGGCTATAGAAAAGTTTGTGCCCGCTGGGTCCCACAGGAGAGAACGTCCAGAAAGCAGTGCGTCTGTGCCGTCGGTCAGCTGGAACGGAATTCTACCAGGAGGGTATTTTCAAATTTGCACAGCTATGGAAAAACGTTTGCAGAGAAATGAAGATTATGTTGAAAAAGTGAAGAAAAGAATGCAGTTTAAGGTGATACATCTATATTTTCTCTATCTATAAATGCTGAATTAAAAAAAAAACTTGCTCACGATTTTCGGTATGAACTTCGTACTACTACTACTACTACTACTACTACTACTACTACTACTACTACTACTACTACTACTACTACTACACTACTACACTACTACTACTACTACTACTACTACTACTACTACTACTACTACTACTACTACTATTACTGCTGCTGCTGCTATTACTAGTAATATTCCAACTACTATTACTACTACTACACCAACTACTATTACTGCCATTTACTCCAACTACTATTACTACTACTACTCCAACTACTACTACTACTACTACTACTACTACTACTACTACTACTACTACTATACTACTACTACTACTACTACTACTACTACTGTTACTACAACTACTACTACTACTACTACTACTACTACTACTACTACTACTACTCCCACTTCAGCTACTATTATTACTGATATTATAACTACTACGTTGGTATTCCGACAACTCCTAATATCGCAGTCAAGTTCATTATCAGAAACTGAACAAACTGCCATGGATAGAACAAAAAAGAGAAACGACAAAAAAAGACAACACCAAGATGTGATACATTATAAGGAAAATCATACGTGAGGGAAAATGCGAATAGATCAGTTTTTTTTTTTTATTTTCTAACCTTTTCCTTTGGCCCTGGGTCTACTTTCTGGCCCGAGAACATTTTTGAAGCCCCTTTCTGGCCTCAGAAAACTTTTGGAGGTCATTTCTGGCCTGAGAATAGTTTTGAGCTCCTTTCTGGCCTGAGAATAGTTTTGGGCCACTTTCTGACCTGAGAATAGTTTTGGGCCACTTTCTGGCCTGAGAATAGTTTTGAGCTCCTTTCTGGCCTGAGAATAGTTTTGGGCCACTTTCTGGCCTGAGAAAAGTTTTGGGCCACTTTCTGGCCTGAGAAAAGTTTTGGAGACCCTTTATGGCCTGAGAAAAGTTTTGGAGACCCTTTATGGCCTGAGAAAAGTTTTGGAGACCCTTTATGGCCTGAGAAAAGTTTTGGAGACCCTTTATGGCCCGAGAAAAGTTTTGGAGACCCTTTATGGCCTGAGAAAAGTTTTGGGCCACTTTCTGACCTGAGAAAAATTTTGGAGCCCCTTTCTGACCTGAGAATAGTTTTGATCCACTTTCTGGCCTGAGAAAAGTTTTGAGCCCCTTTCTTGCCTGAATAAAGTTTTGGGCCCCCTTCTGGCCTGAGAGCAGCCGTGGCCCCTCATTAAAGCATAGAACCTGGATGATGCTATTTTTTTTTCTAAATCGAGCTAATCCATTTGCTTATTTGTAGGCCCCCGAAATTTCTCATGTGGGTCCTCCCCGGGGATCCATGGACCTCAGGTTAAGACTCATTGGAATAGATAACAGCGTAGAGAAGACAGGCTGTATAGACGAGTGGGTGGACAGCACTAAGATACGAACAGGAACCAGCCCGATCAGATGCCCCGTGGCAGCAAGAGGCGGGCTAATCTGGGGTTCATCTGAGAGTCAGCCATCTTGTGGAGACGGCAAATGATGATGATGATGATGAAGTTGTAGGGGTTTTTAAGAAAAACGTGTAGAGACAGCTATCATCTTTATGTGAGACAACCGATGACTCAAGTGCAGCGAGATGATGGGACTTTTCGGTTTCATTTTAATCTCAATCTCTACTGTCTGTCACGTGTCTTTCCTACAGCCTGTGGGCTGACGAATCAGGCAGGCTTACGTAAGCGCCCACAACTCGGGGGCCCCTTATCAATAATGTATTCGAGTACATAGAACACTTTCAGTATTGTAGATATAGAAATCTATATCGGATCGATACCAATAGTCGAATTGTCACGATCCTTGTATCCGTACATAACAGGCAACATGGGAAAACCTTTTTTTTTTTTGTTTGTATTTAAATAACTAACAGTCCAGGCCCCGTTAAGTTAGTGTTTTAAAAATAGTGCAGACGTCGTCCCAGACATGACGCAGAGAAAGTTGACGGCTGTTGCCTGCACGCAGGTGTCGCGGATGATGTCGGACTTATTTAAAGCGCGATTCACTATGAGTATCTCGGAAGTGACCTGGGGGGGGGGGGGAGAGGTTATCCTGCGTTCAGGGGGTGGGGGTAGGGGTGGGTGGTGCAAGTACACTGGCAGCAGTTCAAAACAGGCCAAAGCAGTGTTACACAACTCTTAAGAGCTCTAAGGCAGGGAATCTTAAACTTTTCACGGCTGTATTTCGCTAGCGGATTACCCGATACGTCTCCATATCCCCTACGAATTGTCCGATATGTCCCTATACCCGCTAGCGAATTGTCTGATACGTCCCTATATCCCCTACGAATTGTCCCATACGTCCCTATATCCCCTACGAATTGTCCGATATGTCCCTATATCCCCTACGAATTGTCAGATACGTCCCTATATCCCCTACGAATTGTCAGATACGTCCCTATATCCCCTTCGAATTGTCAGATACGTCCCTATATCCCATTCGAATTGTCAGATACGTCCCTATATCCCCTACGAATTGTCAGATACGTCCCTATATCCCATTCGAATTGTCAGATACGTCCCTATATCCCCTACGAATTGTCCGATATGTCCCTATATCCCCTCCGAATTGTCAGATACGTCCCTATATCCCCTACGAATTGTCAGATACGTCCCTATATCCCCTTCGAATTGTCAGATACGTCCCTATATCCCCTACGAATTGTCAGATACGTCCCTATATCCCATTCGAATTGTCAGATACGTCCCTATTTCCCTACGAATTGTCCGATATGTCCATTTATCCTCTCCGAATTGTCAGATACGTCCCTATATCCCCTCCGAATTGTCCGATACGTCCCTATATCCCCTACGAATTGTCCCATACGTCCCTATATCCCCTACGAATTGTCAGATATGTCCCTATATCCCCTACGAATTGTCAGATATGTCCCTATATCCCCTACGATTTGTCAGATATGTCCTATGAATGATCAATTATGGCCTCATACATCATAGAATATGTTCCCATTTCTCCAGTGAATTCCACAGTATGTCCCCATATCCCACTCGAATTGCCCAATACCAAGTGAATTGTCTGATATATATCATATCCCCTACGAACTGTCCATTATGTTCCTATATCCCCTATGAATTGTCCAGTATGTCCCATATACAATGCCACTATACTAGCGAGATTAACATTATCCATAGTACAATCAACATTAACCATCTACATCCGCTTGAGAGTGAGCACGCTAACCACTGTAACACTCAGGCGACCACAAACTTACAAAGGTGTGTATCAGTAAAACAACATTCTTTTTGGTCATTTGTCTTCATTTTCTGTGATCTTGACTTCTTTTGCCAATGTGGTTTTCTTTTCTTTGACTGTTCATGTCTGGCTTGTAGAGAGACAGAGATGGAGAGAGAGAGACAGGGGGGGGGGGGAGAGAACGAACGAGAGAGAGCTAGAAAGAGAGCGAGAGGGAGGGAGAGAGGGAAAGAGTATGGCAGAAGGAGAGAGAGGATGACAAAGGGAGAGAAAGAAGGGTAACAGAGAGAGGGAGAGAAAGAGAGTGGCAGAGAGAGAGGGTGAGAAAGAGAGAGGGAGAGAAAGAAGACTGACAGAGAGAGGGAGAGAAAGAAGGGTGACAGAGAGAGGGAGAGAAAGAGGGTGACAGAGAGGGGAGAAAAATAAGGGTGACAGAGAGAGTAAGAGAAAGAAGGTTGACAGAGAGAGGAAGAGAAAGAGGGTGACAGAGAGAGGGAGAGAAAGAGGGTGACAGAGAGGGGAGAAAAATAAGGGTGACAGAGAGAGGAAGAGAAAGAAGGGTGACAGAGAAAGAGGGTGACAGAGAGAGGGAGAGAAAGAAGGGTGACAGAGAGAGGGAGAGAAAGAAGGGTGACAGAGAGAGAGGGAGAGAAAGAGAGAGAGAGAAAGAAGGTGGCAGAGAGAGGGAGAGAAAGAAGGGTGACAGAGAGAGGGAGAGAAAGAGGGTGACAGAGAGGGGAGAAAAATAAGGGTGACAAGGAGAGGAAGAGAAAGAAGGGTGACAGAGGGAGAGAGAGAAAGAAGGGTGACAGGGAGAGGGAGAGAAAGAAGGTGACAGAGAGAGGGAGAGAAAGAAGAGTGACAGAGAGAGGGGAGAAAGAAGGGTGACAGAGAGAGGAAGAGAAAGAAGGGTGACAGAGAGAGGGAGAGAAAGAAGGGTGACAGAGAGAGGGAGAGAAAGAGGGTGGCAGAGAGAAAGGGTGAGAAAGAGAAAGGGAAAGAAAGAAGATGAGAAAGAGAGGGAGAGAAATAAGGGTGACAGAGAGAGGGAGAGAAAGATGGTGACAGAGAGGGGAGAAAAATAAGGGTGACAAGGAGAGGAAGAGAAAGAAGGGTGACAGAGGGAGAGAGAGAAAGAAGGGTGACAGGGAGAGGGAGAGAAAGAAGGGTGACAGAGAGAGGGAGAGAAAGAAGAGTGACAGAGAGAGGGAGAGAAAGAAGGGTGACAGAGAGAGGAAGAGAAAGAAGGGTGACAGAGAGAGGGAGAAAGAAGGGTGACAGAGAGAGGGAGAGAAAGAGGGTGGCAGAGAGAAAGGGTGAGAAAGAGAAAGGGAAAGAAAGAAGATGAGAAAGAGAGGGAGAGAAATAAGGGTGACAGAGAGAGGGAGAGAAAGATGGTGACAGAGAGGAGGAGAAAAATAAGGGTGACAGAGAGAGGAAGAGAAAGAAGGTTGACAGAGAGAGGGAGAGAAATAGGGTGACAGAGAGAGGGAGAGAAAGAAGGGTGACAGAAATGGGGAGAGAAAGAAGGGTGACAGAGAGATGGAGAGAAAGAAGGGTGACAGAGAGAGGGAGATAAAAAGGGTGGCAGAGAAAGAGGGTGAGAAAGAGAGGGAGAGAAAGAGGTTGGCAGAGAGAGAGAGGATGAGAAAGAGAAAGGGAGAGAAAGAAGGGTGACAGAGATAACGAGAAAAAGGGTAGCAGAGAGAGAGAGAGAGAGGATGAGAAAAAGAGAGAGATAAAGAGGGTGGCAGAGAGAGGGAGAAAGAGAAGATGGCAGAGAGAGAGAGGGCGAGAAAGAGAGAGGGAGAGAGGAGAAAGGGAGAGAGAGTGCTTTCATCAGCGTATAGCAATAGGTGCTCAGATCTCCTTATCTGAAGGGATACTTCAGCACCATCAACTGCAGGAACTCCGTAGCACGCGCGAGAACTCTGACAGATGGAAAAAGTGGCAATGGCAGGGTCGGACCCACTATCTTTTGTCCAAGCAGTCGCGTTGATATCGATTCCACATTCCTACAAGCTGACATCATTACTAGAAGGGGGCATATGTTTACACATTTTAATTCAACAGATGGAACAATTATCTACAAGCTGACTAGAAGATAAAGAGTGTAGATATAGAACAATTATCTACAAGCTGACTAGAAGATAAAGAATGCTATTTGTATCTCTGACAGAACAATTATCTACAGGCTGACTAGAAGATAAAGAGTGCTATTTGTATCTCTGACAGAACAATTATCTACAAGCTGACTAGAAGATAAAGAATGCTATTTGTATCTCTGACAGAACAATTATCTACAGGCTGACTAGAAGATAAAGAGTGCTATTTGTATCTCTGACAGAACAATTATCTACAAGCTGACTAGAAGATAAAGAGTGATATTTGTATCTCTGACAGAACAATTATCTACAAGCTGACTAGAAGATAAGGAGTGCTATTTGTATCTCTGACAGAACAATTATCTACAAACTGACTAGAAGATAAGGAGTGCTATTTGTATCTCTGACAGAACAATTATCTACAAGCTGACTAGAAGATTTGTATCTCTGACAGAACAATTATCTACAATCTGACTAGAAGATAAAGAGTGATATTTGTATCTCTGACAGAACAATTATCTACAAGCTGACTAGAAGATAAGGAGTGCTATTTGTATCTCTGACAGAACAATTATCTACAATCTGACTAGAAGATAAAGAGTGATATTTGTATCTCTGACAGAACAATTATCTACAAGCTGACTAGAAGATTTGTATCTCTGACAGAACAATTATCTACAAGCTGACTAGAAGATAAGGAGTGCTATTTGTATCTCTGACAGAACAATTATCTACAGGCTGACTAGAAGATAAAGAATGATATTTGTATCTCTGACAGAACAATTATCTACAAGCTGACTAGAAGATAAAGAATGATATTTGTATCTCTGACAGAACAATTATCTACAGGCTGACTAGAAGATAAAGAATGATATTTGTATCTCTGACAGAACAATTATCTACAAGCTGACTAGAAGATAAAGAATGATATTTGTATCTCTGACAGAACAATTATCTACAATCTGACTAGAAGATTTGTATCTCTGACAGAACAATTATCTACAAGCTGACTAGAAGATAAAGAATGATATTTGTATCTCTGACAGAACAATTATCTACAGGCTGACTAGAAGATAAAGAATGATATTTGTATCTCTGACAGAACAATTATCTACTGGCTTACAACTGAACGCAGAAGCGTTTTATTTCTTCCTATTTCAGTCGCTGAAACGGACCACGTTTGTAATAACTGTAGAAGGGGTCCAGGAATTGGTGGGGAGGGGGGTGTGTGGGGAGGAGGGGCGCAAAGGTAATTTTATGAAAGGGAAGGACCGTTAGCAGCAGCTGCTGCTACGTTTAGTATTTGCTGGGGGGTGGGGATAGAGCGGGAGGGAAGGTTGTCACTGGAGACAGTCAAAACATCAAACATAAGCAAGCAGTGGTGTAGAAACAGAGGCTCTGATACAGATACACAAACACAGGATTTATGTTCGAAGGATGCTGTATAATTTGCAAGCTGTGACACGTTCAAAAATGACGGGAGAAGAAAGGAAATGAGTTTTATTTTTTTCCTCAAAGTAGTTTTTTTTTTTTTTTGGGTCGTCTACACTTTACCACTCCACGAGAACAACATACATACATACATGCATACATACATACATACATATATACATACATACATACATATGTGATCTAAGCAAAAGATCTAAAAACCCCGTATGTTAGGAAAATAAGCTGATGCCGAAGTAGAAAACCTTTTCGTTATTCAGAACCATTTAAATACATAACAAACTCAGATCATCAGAGGAAGCAACCATCCCACCATGGGGGTAAGAGGCCTCTTCAACTTTTAGAGTTGTCAAACTACTCTCACTTTAACGACCAATGCCGTACTCATAGCTGGGGCACCCGAAAGGAGGGAAGATGATAGTACACAACTATCCCCCCCCCCCCCCCCCCCAGAAGCCCACCCTCTCCCTAATTGTATAATACTGTTTAGTCATCTTGTTCTAATCCACTACAGGATCCTCCGGGCCCACTCTTAAAACAGGGAAACCCACTGGGCCCCGAAGTGATGCCTCTACTGGACCCCTTATTTCACCAGGCCTGCCTTAGTCTGTGTTTTGGTTTATCCACCTTGGTAATTCTATGAGTTCAGAACGTGGGCCCCAGAAGTGCTTGATAGTTCTGCCTTGGTGCATGAAAATTAGCTCCACAGATCTGCAACTTGCGACAAGAATCTAAACTGAAAGTAAGTTTCTAACCCACTGAACTACATTCTAACTGTAACTGGGCGCAGAATCTTGCAGTAAGAAAGTTTATTATTCGGATGAGAATATCAACAAAAATAGAAATCTCAAGAATAGAAATGACGTCACTTCCTTTTCCTATTTCTGGGTTCAGGGATTTCAGCGAGGCCAATCAGATTCTGCTTTGTCTGAACTGCCGTTAAAATAGAATATATGAAAGGTCGTATCCGACAGCCAATAACAAATCGATACTGAAATAAAGAGATAAGCACAGAAGAATACATTATAACCATAAAATCAGATTCGAATATCTCGCCATGATTCAGATATTTTCAGCTAAATTGACTCTAATATTTTAACGAAAAGTTTTGACAAAGAAATTACGGGCATTTCACAAAAAGATAACGCAGCTGCTCTCAACATTGGGGAATTTTTGTATGGCAAGGCGAGGTGCACATGAAGATCAGTTCTCTGTTTAAGGGACTGAATTTGAGCTGAAAGCCAGCAAACAATTAAAAAAAAAGTTCCAAGATGGCGATTTCTATATGTGAATAGTTTAACAGAAAAAAAGACTTATAATCATCATCAGATCTTTGTACTCCCCGCAGAGCATGGGTTGCTGTATAGGATCCACCACCTTTTGTTCTGTATCTTCCCCACAGTTTAACAACCTTCCCCCCTACCCTCTGGAAATCCTCAGCTCTTCTCTTCCTCCTCTTTCACACAGCTATTACTTCCTCTTTCCAATAAACAGAAAACGTGTCAGGACACCTGGAACTATACAGGCATTTGATCTTCTCAAAATCACTGAAAAACTCCAAGGGAGAAAAAAAGTAAAAGGGAGAAAGCGAGAGAAAAATACCTCATCGAGCATAAGCAAAAAGGCGGACAGAAAATACAAGATAACTGCTCTGACAAACACCAATGGCCGAGCTATAACGGAGAAGCAATGATTAGATTACCTTCTCATTAGAATATCTAATTCTTCGTGCTCTGTTCATAAGATGTTGAACCAGGACCCCCACCCCCCCCCCTTTTTGGGGCTCCCCGGCCGCCCTCACCCCCATGTGATATCAACCCCTTAGGTTGTGACTTATCTATTAGCATTCGCCTATACTTGCGCAAAGTTAGATATGGCTACGGGCCAAGTCTCACACGTGTCGCACACAGCTCCGACCTCACATATGCTTTCAGTGTGTGAAATGAGGCCTTTTTTTCTTTCATGTGATTTTTATGTGATCGTGAAGTTCAAGGCACGAAATAAAGCATTAAGTTTCTTTAAATTCTCTCTAAACGATGCCGTTTATTTGTGTGTATGTGTATATGTGTGTGTTCTTATTTGTGTGTGTTCTTGTGTATGTTCTTGTTTGTGTATGTCTGTTCTTTTTTTGTGTGTGTATTCTTCACTAGAATTTTAAAAAAATGGATACTGAATAGTCTTTCATCGGTATTTAGATGTGCTCTCTTTGTCTGTCTGTCTATCTGCCTACCTGTCTGGTCATGTCTATTTTTAGTCTGTCTGTGTGTCAGTTTGTCTCTCTGTATGTAACGTTCTGACTGACTGTGGTCATATTTCTCCGTCTGTGTCTATCTGTCAGTAGTTTTATCCTGTATAATTATTTCTCAGTACGTTTATCCTGCTTTCTGTCAGTGAGCGTATCCTGCTACCTATCAGTGGGTTTATCCTGCTTTCTGTCAGTGGGTTTATCCTGCTTTATGTCAGTGGGTTTATCCTATTTTATGTCAGTGGGTTTATCCTGTTTTCTGTCAGTGGGTTTATCCTGCTTCATGTCAGTGGGTTTATCATGTTTTCTGTCAGTGGATTTATCCTGTTTTCTGTCAGTGGGTTTATCATGTTTTCTGTCAGTGGGTTTATCCTGCTTTATGTCAGTGGGTTTATCATGTTTTCTGTCAGTGGGTTTATCCTGCTTTATGTCAGTGGGTTTATCATGTTTTCTGTCAGTGGGTTTATCCTGCTTTATGTCAGTGGGTTTATCATGTTTTCTGTCAGTGGGTTTATCCTGTTTTCTGTCAGTGGGTTTATCCTGTTTTCTGTCAGTGGGTTTATCATGTTTTCTGTCAGTGGGTTTATCTTGCTTTATGTCAGTGGGTTTATCTTGCTTTCTATCAGTGGGTTTATCCTGCTTTATGTCAGCGGGTTTATCCTGTTTTCTGTCAGTGGGTTTATCCTGTTTTCTGTCAGTGGGTTTATCCTGTTTTCTGTCAGTGGGTTTATCCTGTTTTCTGTCAGTGGGTTTATCCTTTTTTCTATCAGTGGGTTTATCCTGTTTTCTGCCAGTGGGTTTATCCTGCTTTATGTCAGTGGGTTTATCCTATTTTCTGTCAGTGGATTTATCCTGCTTTCCGTCAGTGGGTTTATCCTGTTTTCTGTCAGTGGGTTTATCCTTTTTTCTATCAGTGGGTTTATCCTGTTTTCTGCCAGTGGGTTTATCCTGCTTTATGTCAGTGGGTTTATCCTATTTTCTGTCAGTGGATTTATCCTGCTTTCCGTCAGTGGGTTTATCCTGTTTTCTGTCAGTGGGTTTATCCTGCTTTATGTCAGTGGGTTTATGCTGTTTTCCTTCAGTTGGTTTATCCTGCTTTCTGTCAGTGGGTTTATCCTGCTTTCTGTTAGTGGGTTTATCCTGCTTTCTGTCAGTGGGTTTATGCTGTTTTCCTTCAGTTGGTTTATCCTGTTTTCTATCAGTGGGTTTATCCTGTTTTCTGTCCGTTGGTTTATCCTGTTTTCTGTCAGTGGGTTTATCCTTTTTTCTATCAGTGGGTTTATCCTGTTTTCTATCAGTGGGTTTATCCTATTTTATGTCAGTGGGTTTATCCTATTTTCTGTCAGTGGATTTATCCTGCTTTCCGTCAGTGGGTTTATCATGTTTTCTGTCAGTGGGTTTATCCTGCTTTATGTCAGTGGGTTTATCCTGCTTTCTGTCAGTGGGTTTATCCTGCTTTCTATCAATGTTTTTATCCTGCTTTATGTCAGTGGGTTTATCCTGCTTTCTGTCAGTGGGTTTATCCTGCTTTATGTCAGTGGGTTTATCCTATTTTCTGTCAGTGGATTTATCCTGCTTTCTATCAGTGGGTTTATCCTGCTTTATGTCAGTGGGTTTATCCTGCTTTCTGTCAGTGGGTTTATCCTGCTTTATGTCAGTGGGTTTATCCTATTTTCTGTCAGTGGGTTTATCCTATTTTCTGTCAAGGGGTTTATCCTGTTTTCTGTCAGTGGGTTTATCCTGTTTTCAGTCAGTGGGTTTATGCTGCTTTATGTCAGTGGGTTTATCCTGCTTTATGTCAGTGGGTTTATCCTGTTTTCAGTCAGTGGGTTTATCCTGCTTGATGTCAGTGGGTTTATCCTGCTTTATGTCAGTGGGTTTATCCTGCTTTATGTCAGTGGATTTATCCTGCTTTATGTCAGTGGGTTTATGCTGTTTTCCTTCAGTGGGTTTATCCTATTTTCTGTCAATGGGTTTATCTTGTTTTCTGTCAGTGGGTTTATCCTGTTTTCAGTCAGTGGGTTTATCCTGCTTTCTGTCAGTGGGTTTATGCTGTTTTCTGTCAGTGTGTTTATCCTGCTTTATGTCAGTGGGTTTATCCTGCTTTATGTCAGTGGGTTTATCCTGCTTTATGTCAGTGGGTTTATCCTGCTTTATGTCAGTGGGTTTATGCTGTTTTCCTTCAGTTGGTTTATCCTGTTTTCTGTCAGTGGGTTTATTCTGTTTTCTGTCAGTGGGTTTATCTTGTTTTTTGTCAGTTGGTTTATCCTGTTTTCTGTCAGTGGGTTTATCCTGTATAGTTATCATTTTATCTGTTAGTAGGTTTATGCTGCATAATTATCTGTCAGTATGTTTATGCTATATAATTAACTGTCAGAATGTTTATGCTGTATAAGTAACTGTCAGTATGTTTATGCTGCATAATTATCTGTCAGTATGTTTATGCTGTATAATTAACTGTCAGTATGTTTATGCTGCATAATTATCTGTCATTATGTTTATGCTGTATAATTAACTGTCAGTAGTTTTATACTATATGTTATCTGTCCGTAGGTTTATCCTGAGAGGCCTACAGGAGACCTGTTAGGGAGGCAAAGTTCCGCAAGGGACATGCAAATGACTGAACGGAGGTTTATCCTGTTATCTATCAGTAGGTTTATGCTGATAATTATCTGTCAGAAGGTGTGTCCTGTTATCTGTCACCAGGTTTATGCTGTCAGTTTATATCTGTCAGGTTTATTCTGCTATCTGTCAGTAATTTTATGCTGTATACTTATCTGTCAGTAGGTTTATATGTACACTTATCTGTCAGTAGGTTTATCCTTTTTATCTGTCAGCAGGTTTATTCTGTTATCTGCCATTAATTTTATTTGTATACTTATCTGTCAGCAGGTTTATTCTTTTATCTATCAGCAGGTTTATCCTTTTTATCTGTCAACAGGTTTATTCTGTTATCGACTATTAATTTTATGCTGTATACTTATCTGTCAGCAGGTTTATCCTTTTATCTGTCAGCAGGTTTATTCTGTTATCTGTCAGTAAATTTATGCTGTATACTTATCTGTCAGTAGGTTTATCCTTTTACCTGTCAGCAGTTTTATGCTGTATCTAGCACTCTCATGAAGTTGATATTTTGATAAATGTGCCGAAAATAGCCTTCTGTGGAACACTGACTGAACGTTAATGTGCTGAAAATAGCCTTCTGTGGAACACTGACTGAACGTTAATGTGCTGAAAACAGCCTTCTGTGGAATACTTACTGAATGTTAATGTGCTGAAAACAGCTTTCTGTGGAATACTGACTGAATGTTAATGTGCTGAAAACAGCTTTCTGTGGAATACTGACTGAATGTTAATGTGCTGAAAACAGCTTTCTGTGGAATACTGACTGAATGTTAATGTGCTGAAAACAGCCTTCTGTGGAACATTGACTGAATGTTAATGATATGGGAAGAGCCACCAGATTTTTACGTTTGTATGTTGTTTCTTGAAGTCCCCCCCCCCTTTTCAGAACATATGGAAACCGATAAATAAACACTATATGTCGTTTTGTGGTGTTTTACTGTTGTAAATTGTCTATATATTCGTATTTCGTGCCCATATTTATGGGAGAAAAAAGATCATTGACATGTCTTGCATGGAACCAATGTCAAACGTAGCTTCATTTTCGACTGTAAAAGTTAACAAAAAAAAAGTAAAGGTAATCCTGTCATGCCTTAGAGGCACTAGGGATATGGTGTTTGTGCCCATATTTTCCTTGACCTGTCAAACACACTAGAGGGTGATATGGTCAGTATCACGCCTGGCCGCCTTTCCTTCCCCAACTCCAGAAGAAGTCAGGTACCCATTTCTACAGCCTGGGGTGACTGGATCTCATCAAGTGACGGGATATTCATTTATTGTCATGTTGTTTGTTTTCTCTTCCTCTTCAGTTCTCTAATTCCACTTTCCGGGTTGCTATCACTCTTGTTCAAGGCATGGACTGTTTTCGTTTCTCGTGTGTTAAGTCCGAACTTTCAGTCCCTAGCAAACCATCTGCACGATAAAAAGAGGTATTGGGGAGGGAGGGGGTGGATTTACATTGGATAACTGTGGCTTTCTTGAAATCTTGAACCCCCCCCCCCCCCCCCCCAACCCTACCAACCCTTTTTCCATTAAGAACGAACTTGAACAAATAACTCTTACGTACATACGTTTAGTTAACATAAACACACGTAGCCAAATCTGTACAGAAACGACACACATGTATCTAAATTTACCATGAAAGTCTCCGGTCTCAAAATAGTTATTCTGTAATCATTTTTAAAAATAGTCTTAAATGTAACTTAAGACACGAGGCTAAAACTTTGCTGGATTATAGTTTTATATTCCGTGAGCGCCAAGAATAATGGAGGTTCATTGATAGGTTTGAAAGACGTCTCTCTGATGTCAATTTGTGGCTTGAAGTCAGTCGTGGATAAGATAAGACTGGGTTTTTGCAGTTTCCCATGATAAAAATCTTCCTTATGGAATTCCTGAGATTAATTATTAGACAAGCCATTGTCCCATGCTACATCTCCGTACCGGGTTTTATAAGGGAAACAACCGAAGAAAATAAACGGAAAAACTTGCAGCTACACTGTATATGGTTCCTTGTCTGTGTTGCATGTTGTCCATCTCTATTTAACATTTCTTTCCCCGGTTTTTCTTTCCTTTTTGGTTACTTTTTCTGTTTGTTTTCTGGTGTCTGTCTCATGGCTCTTCTACATTAGCACTGGGGGGAAAGGGGGGGGGTCCTTTTCGGTGCACGTGACTAAGTCATTTTCAACTAATTTTTGTTATATACAAGATGTGCAAGGCTATTTGTCTACTTAGCACAGTAGTTAACTCTGCTTTTGTCATGGAACCCTTTCTGGTCCGAGAACAGCTGTGGACCCCCTTTCTGGCCTGAGAACAGCTATGGACCCCTTTCTGGCCTGAGAACAGCTGTGGATCCAATTTGTGACCCGAGTACAGGTATGGAGCCCCTCATTAACAATAGAGAAATAAACAGAACCAATATGATGCAGTTTTTTTTAAAAACCGAGCTAATCCACTTGCTAGTCCCTGAACTCTCAAAAATCCTCCCATTAACACCTCAAGGGGTCCGAGAACACATCAGGGGGTCCGAGAACACATCAGGGGGTCCGAGAACACATCAGGGGGTCCGAGAACACATCGGGTCCGAGAACACATCAGGGGGTCCGAGAACACCTCAGGGGGTCCGAGAACACATCAGGGGGTCCATGCACTTCCAGATTAATAACAACTAATTTAGAACAAGTAAGTACGTTTAATGCGTAAGATCTGTGGCTAGAGAATTCTAAAATTATTTAATAGTTAGACTTCCTATAGTTAAGACAATTGTTCTTGTCCATTTTAATTGTTCCCCTATATTTTGATCCATTCATAAGGCCCCAGGGAGCGATTATAGGTCTGGTATCATATCATTGTGGTTCTAGTATTGTACAGAGGAGAGCGTCTGAGTGGCGGAGTGGTTAGTGTACTAGTCTCTCATAGCGAAGATAGTGGGTTCGAATCCGGCCGCAAACGCCCCAGTCACCCAGATGTAGAAATGGGTACCTGACTCTCTTCTGGAGTTGGGGAAAGGAAGGCAGTCAGGGGTGTGATGCTGACCTCATCACCCTCTAGTGTGACTGACAGGTCAAGGCCACCACACCATACCCCCCCCCCCCCCCAGTGCCTGTAAGACATGATAGGGGTTACCTGTACCTTTTGTGCTGTGGATGGGAGGGGGAGAGGAGTATCAGAGCTTTGTGAAAGCTGTCCTGGCTTTTATTTGTTCTACTCTTTCATTGTCTTTTGTCTCTGGCCACTTAGAAGTAAATCATGACAAACAGATTAATACGTAGATCAACAGCGGCAAGTGAGAAAGTGTGTTTTTGAAAATGATATTATCAGTCTTCTTCTTCTTCGCCATTTCTTCCGTTCTCCTCTTCTCTTTTCTTTCTTTCTTCCTTTCCTTCTTTCTTTCTTCGTCTTCTTCTTCTTCTTCTTGGAACTGGTTATAGTCAGTGACGGATTAACTACCACCGAGGCCCCAAGGTTAAATTTGTTAGGGCCCTCCACCGGTCTTTAACGTTTAGCTCATGGATAAAAAAATCATAACACTATATTCGCATTGCTTCTACGATGTCGGGCCCCTAGGCTTAAATCTTGCCCTGCCTAACAAGTAAGGGGCCACACTTGTTATGGCGGCGGTTTTTTTCAGTAGCTGAACGAGGCTAAAAACCAGGAGGTGCGCAATACTTCCTTAACAGACTCCACCACCACGGGGACTGTGGCGACCCCTGCCACGAGTAGCCTGTTACTAGGAGCACTAAACTGAGAGGTGGGACGGGGATCTTGATCAGCTATGGGTCGCCACAACCCTGACCTTGGAATGTCAGTTATGGATCACTGATTTGCTACATCTGACATGGTCTTCGCGCCCGTCTCCCCCCCCCCCCCCAGCCTGCCCGTCTCCCTCCCCCACCCACACACACCCATACACACACACACACAAGCAATATGCAAGAGGTATTTGACATATTTCATTTTGTTACGTTTATTACACTTGTGAAAAGAGTGGGGGGAAGGAAGATTATGGTAGGGGATGACAGAAAGAGAAGATTATTGACAATTTGATAGGACCCCATGATAGAAAAATCTATCGAGTGTGACACAGGAGCAAACAGGGAGGTTTAAGACAGAGACATGTCCATCTACGCCAGCCTGCACGCTACAGATGATGACCACTGCGACGACGATGTTGCTGGCGATGATGATAATATTTGACGACGGTGACGATAAATTTGTGAGAGGTGATTATTTTGTTGTTGTTGTTGTTGTTTCTGAAGATATAACGATAGGCAATATGTGGCGGTGTATGTGTTTGTGTGTGTTTGTTTGTATATTTATCTACCAACATTACACCTTCTTGCCTCAAAGAACTTCTTACATCCATCTCAGCCACATTTCAGGAACATGCGACCTCTGTTCTGCAGTAAAGCTCAATATCGTACGCTCGCCAGATCTTCGCCCTGAGGCCGTGAACGACCTCGAAGTCTCAAACCCCCCCCCCCTTTTTTTTCTTCCTCCCCCCCCCCCCCCCCCAATCTCTGCGAAAACCAGGCGAAACAAGAGGCGAACAGAAACTGTGCCACGGATCATGATTTATAATTATGTATTTATCTACAGACTCCCGCGTTTCATTGGCCAAGGGAACTCTCGACAAGTCTGGGCGGCGCCTTTGTTGGAGGGGTAAAAATAGTAACACTCCTTGCTGACATCACAGGGGTTTCCCCCGTTTACGTTTACTACGAGCGTACTACAAGCGTGAATTGAGGCCACACTTTTCCCGTTTTTTCTTTTTTTTTCTCTTTGGCCAATGATTTGGTTTCGCGCCTGCCTGCTTCTTGTGCAAGATCACTTACCAGTGTAGCTCCCGTTGGCGTTACGGTAAGCAGATTTTTAGTGGCTCTCGGTCTAACAGTCTACACAGCGATGGATCACAGAATCTCAGAGTCTACGAACAAAGTTATACCCTTGTTCTGCTCGTTTAGCGGCGATTTCCTAGACGATATAAGCGACGAGCAAACTGATCACGCAGTCGTCGATTTATGGCAGGCCGACGGGGATGATGCAGCTGCCGTCAACGACGAAAACGACGATGTTTTCGAGGAAGATGATAGCTGCGTCAAGGTCAAGTTATGCCAGGATAACGAGAAGATTGATCTGATTGACGCCGCCAGAGAGGCCTGCAGGAGCAACAGCATCACCCCGCTCCTGAAGCAAGAACTGAAATGGCTGATCCAAGCGAGACGGGTGGAGCAGGGCATGGGTGAGATGACAGTCCAGTTCCAGACTCCAGCCGTGGCCCAGGTAATCAGTCAATCAATCAGTCAGTCATCAATCAGTCACAGACAGCCACACTTTTTAATTAATCATAACCAACCACTTTTTTGATAGAAGGAAGGAAAAAAAAAGTTTGAACATACAGTCAAAAACTTTGATTTTCTAATTTAGAAAAAAAAAAAGACAGCCTCTAAATTCTGTAATTAGAGTTTAGTTTTAGAATCGTTTATAATCACGATAATCCAGACATTTTGTAGACCGAATTGTCTGTGATTATAGCAGTCTTAATTAAGATTAACTCTAAAATCAATAACTGCTAATGTCAGTAATGAAGATTAACTCTAAAATCAATAACTGCTAATGTCAGTAATGAAGATTAACTCTAAAATCAATAACTGCTAATGTCAGTAATGAAGATTAACTCTAAAATCAATAACTGCTAATGAAGATGGTAAAATAACTAATTGTGCGAAACGGATAAGAAAAAAGTATGTTGGATAATTTATCTTAGAAAATGGTTTAGAAACAGGCAGAAGTTAACTGTTTGATGAATTTTCTTAATCATCAAGAGGTTTATAAAGAGGTGGAAGTTAGCTGTTTTGATGAGATTGCTTAATTATCTAGACGGTCTAGAAACAGGTAAATGTTTTCTGAACATGAATTCCGGTGAAGGGCTTTTATCGTAGCTGAGTC